>JARBWK010000002.1:43004968-43572040 GCA_030556195.1 Anolis apletophallus | reverse complement strand
GGGCTAGTCAATTTTCAACTTTAAAAAACAAACCTTTGAGCCAATGGCATTTTGTGATACCCATTTACTTTCTAGAAGACAGCCTTCTTGATATGCTCTTCATATAGACTCTCCTAACTTGAACTTTCAGAAGTTGAAAGTGGTCCTCATACTGAACATTCCTTTTTTTATCTAAAAGGCATTTGCTTTTCATTTGAATCAGGATGTTGTGTTACCTGAATGATCTTACATCGCCTTTGTGACTGCCCACTCCATTGTTTGGATGGACAGACACTAGCCTTCTGTTGATTGGACTACTATCTTCCATGAATAAAACCTTATTTCTGTTACTCAGAGACACTTAGTTGGTCACGTCAACTATACATCTAAGCTTATGAGCTTGAAAGCAAGATCTTTCAGTTTGTGTCAATAGGCACTGCACCAAAGCTGCTGCTACTTCTGATTTTCTGAAAGTGGTATCATTGAAGTACATTTATAAAATGTCTACATCAGGGGTGCTCATTAGGTAGATCTACTGGTAGATCGCCTAGGGCATCCTGGTAGATCGCAGGCAGGGCAGGAGGAAGGCTCAATCCCGCCCGCTGGCTCCCAACGCCGCCCAGGTGCAGGAGGTTGGACTGGATGGCCCTTGGAGGTCTCCTCCTATTCTAGGAACCCGTTGTTGTTGTTGTTGTTGTTGTTATTATTATCAGAGGCTGAATGGCCATCTGTGAGTAATGCTTTGTGTTTTTCCCTTATGGCAGAAGGAGGTTGGACTGGATGGTCCTTGGAGGTCTCCTTCTACTCTAGTAACCTATTGTTGTTGTTACTATTATTATTAGTAGTAGTAGCAGCAGCAACAGAGGCTGAATAAATATTATCATCATCGTTATTATTATGAATAAATTCAGGGGCTTATTGTACTCGCATTTAGTTGAATTCACTCTTAAAATACAGTATATTATATTTATTTATTTATTTGATTCTATTTAGTATACCGCTCTCTCTGGTGCCCAGAGCGGTTCACAAAGTGACACAATAAAACATACCATAAAACACATTAAAATACATTAAAACAGCATTAAAACCCCCCAAATACAACATATTCCCAATAAAACATGCTGCAGCCAACTTAATAGTGAAGTGGCGGCAGACTAACAGCCAGTGAACGGACACAGTGTGGCAGTCATGAATGATTCATGGGCTGAACGCCTTCCTAAAGGGCCATGTCTTTACTGCCTTACGGAATGGCAGGAGGGCCCGGATAGCCCGAACCTCCTCAGGGAGGCCGTTCCACAGGACTGGCGCGACTACCGTGGAACGCCCGCCGTGTGGACTCCAGTCTACAGACTCTAAAGCTAGGCACCTCTAGTAAGTTGAGACCCTCTGACCGCAGCGATCTCTTGGGTACATAGGGGGCAAGTCGCTCCTTCAGGTACACTGGCCCCAAACCATATAAGGCCTTGAAAGTTAGAACTAACACCTTGAAGATGACCCGGAATTCAATTGGGAGCCAGTGCAGCTCGCGCAGGAGTGGAGTCACGTGATCAGATCTTAAGGCTCCTGAGAGCAGGCGGGCTGCAGCGTTCTGCACCAGCTTAAGTTTCCGGATCGCCAACAAGGTAGGCCAATGTACAGCGCATTACAGTAATCGAGCCTCGAGATGACCGTGGCTTGGATCACCGTGGCCAGGTCGCGGCGGGAGAGGTAAGGAGCCAGACGTTTTGCCAGACGTAGATGGAAGAAAGCCGTCTTGCATACGCAGCCAATCTGCGTCTCCATAGACAGCTGGGCATCCAGCCGGACCCCTAGGCTTTTAACAGACGGTTGCGGGCAAAGGGTCGCACCGTCAAACGTCGGCAGCTGGGTTTCTACCCCCCCCCCCCCCCGGGCGGCCCAGCCACAAGATCTCCGTCTTCGCCGGGTTCACCTTCAACTTACTGGCTCGCAGTCATCCAGTAACGGCTTCAAGGCAGAGATGGAAATTATCGGGTACAGAGACCACCCCAGGGTCCATCCTCAGAGTGAGCTGGGTATCATCAGCGTACTGGACACTCCAGCCCAAAACTCCGTACCAATTGGGCGAGTGATCGCATATAGATGTTAAATAACAGCGGGGAGAGGATGGCCCCCTGAGGGACTCCACAAAGTAGAGGGGAGCCCTCGGAGACCATCCTCCCCACTTCACTCGCTGCAGGCGGTTTTGGAGGAAGGAGGACAGCCAGTTGAGGGCTATCCCCCCTCACCCCCGCCACCGCCAGGCGGTGAGTCAAAAGTTGGTAATCGACAGTATCAAACGCTGCCGTGAGGTCCAATAACCCGAGCAGCGCCGATCCACCTCGGTCCAAGTGGCAACGGAGTAGGTCTGTGATGGAGACCGGGATGGTCTCCGTCCCATGGCCCGAATGGAAGCCGGACTGGAAGGGGTCTATTTCTCACTGAAATAAATTTCCCAATATTTTGCTTTTATGGCTCTCTGAGTAGTGGGAAGGTAGATCATTTTGACTTGGTTGCTTTATAAGTAGCTCGCATGCTGAAAAGGTGTGTGCACCCCTGGTCTACATGGTCACAGTTTTGGACCATAATCAAAACACTGGATGCAAGGTCCACGGCTGAGAGAGATGTATTGTGTTTTCCTTTGCCACATGACGCTCTCACTTCCTATGGTGAATAAGTAGTTGTCTCCCTTTTGTGTGAGGAATGGAAACCATAGTTCCTTACCTGCAACCATAGTTCATTGAGTAGTTCTGTGTAAACTCACACAATACTCATGTTTCTCCATCTGTATGTATCCTGCTTTCCTTAGCTCCTTGCTGATTCAGCTTATGAAGATTTTTGGGCATAGGGCTCATTACATAGATCAGAGGAGGTTACTGCCAGAATGCTTACATAACGGCTCCAGAAGGTTGTGCATGATGCATTGCATAGGTGTAGGTGTACCTCATTTGTGTGAGTATACAAGTTACCAAAGAATTACGATTACAGATATCCATCCCATCTCTGTCTAGGCAGAAAGAAAGAAAAATTTGAAACATTAACATTTCATAAAAACGAAAGATACCAGCAGATAAATGCGGGGACGGGGGGGGACAGAAGATATGGACACACAAATAAAAGGTCTGGAAAATAAGAGAATTGCAAGGCATTGAAACTAATCTGGTCTGTCAGTCGTCTATGTAATGTTACTGTAACATTCTATGTAGTATAGAACTAAAAGTCTTTTTCATCAACTTCGTTAGACTGCACAGTAGATTATTATTTATTTATTTATTTCTCAGACTTCTAGGCCTCCACTCCCGGGAGGCTCGGGGCAGCTCACAATAAAACAGGATACAATAAAAACACAATTAAAACAGAACACATACTATACAACATCAAAAGTTAAAATACAATATGCTGTACAGGGTACAGGGCACCGCATAATGCAGTGTAACACAGCAATATCAGCAAGCTATGCGCTAATGGCATCTATAGGCCGAAGGCCTGCTGAAAAAGGAGCGTCTTGCATGCCCGTCTGAAGGGCAAGAGGTCTTGGAGAGCTCGCGTCTCAGCCGGGAGAGCGTTCCACAACGTAGGAGCAATCACGGAGAACGCTCTCCTACGGGTTGCAGTTAGCCTAAGTGACTTCACAGATGGGAAAACCAGCAAGTTGGTGATTTCTGACCGTAGGGCAATATGGGATAAGACGGTCCCTCAGGTACGCTGGCCCCAGGCCGTGCAAGGCCTTAAAGGTGAGCACCAACACTTTGAAGGTGATCCGGTGCTCAATTGGAAGCCAGTGCAGATCCTGCAAAGTAGGTGTAATGTGACAACCTGCTGGAGAACCAGACAGGAGTCGGGCGGCAGTGTTCTGCACCAGCTTGAGCTTCCGGGTCGCCGACAGAGGAAGGCCAACGTAGAGCGCGTTACAGTAGACAAGTCTCGAGATGACCGTGGCTTGGATCACCGTGGCCAGGTGGCTCCGGGATAGATAGGGGGCCAGCCGCCTTGCCTGTCTTCGGTGGAAAAAAGCTGTTTTGCTGACCATGGAGCACTTTATGCTCTTATTCTCTTCAGTCAGTGGATACAGCCTTAACTGTATTATATCTTTTATGTTTGGCTCATTTATAGAAGTAACTATAGTTGAATAAAATGTTGGTAATAAATATTAGAGGTACAATCTGTTTGTCTTAATCAGATTTCCTGTATGAAGCTACCACGAGAGCTAAGACAATTGGAAGATTTTCACAAAATTCGGAGAGAGAATGCACTGCGAAAATTCCAACTGAATGAGGATGGTCTTCTTATCAGAAAACATATAGCGCCTTTGCAAGGAAAGAGAGCACAAAAAGATGGAAATGAAAAAAAGGGCACTAAATTAACTCCTTCCAATAAGATAGCATCTTCCAACGTGTACAGCGCCAATACTCTTCATCCTGATGGTCACGAAAACACTAAAATAATGGAGCAGAAGGTATCTCACGGTGATAATCAAGGTGAAACAGTTAGTGGATATATAGAAGATGCTTGTAGACAAGAGGCCCAACTTGTAAATCTACCTTCAAACCAAGAACCACAAACAAAGGTTGCTGGGACTTTGGAAGATGAAATCAGGCAATTATTGACACAGTAGAAATTCAAGCTCGTGCAGTTTTTGACCTATACACTCAAGAAATGATTCTCCTCAGTTGTCAGTTCATTGTCTTGCCTTCTCTAAAGTCATCTTGCCAAACCTTGAGTAACAACACACCTTACCTTTCAAGCAGACAGGGGCCCCTTCCACATAGCTGAATAAAATCCCACATTTTCTGCTTTGAACTGGAATATATGGTGGTGTGGAATCAGATAACCCAGTTCAAATCAGATATTGTGGGATTTTCTGTCTTGATATTTTGGGGCCCCTTCCACACAGCTGAATAAAATCCCACATTTTCTGCTTTGAACTGGAATATATGGTGATGTGGAATCAGATAACCCAGTTCAAATCAGATATTGTGGGATTTTCTGTCTTGATATTCTGAGTTATATGGCTGTGTGGAAGGGCCCAGGATCCCATAAGTCCTAAAAGGGAAGAAAATGCAATTAGCTTTACTTTGTCTCGTGGAGACATCTGCTGTCAATTAACTTCAAACTTTGGAGAAAAGTAAGAACTACAGTTGACCCTCCACATTTGCAGGTTTGACTTTTGCATATTTGATTATTTGCAGAGATAGCTTAAATGTTTTCTCTGGGAATCTTTAGGTCCTACACAGTGCAACCCTATAGTCAACTTCCACCAGAAGTTGGTCATAAAATCAAGTTGGAAGACCTAGAAATTCCTAGACAGAACACTTCAAGGAATCTCTATGTCCTCCAGCATAATCTTCACTAGAGATATTGGCCACAAAGTTGTGCTAAGGGACCTATAGATTCCTAGAGGTGTTCTGTCAGATAAAACTATAAAGCAATATTTTTAATTTGCAGTTTTTCACTTTTGTAGCAGTCTTATGCCCCTAACCCCAATGCAGATGTTATCAGTGAAAACACAGGTTGCTTATTAAATGAGAGTTATTTCCAAGTGTTTAAGTCTAAAGTCCATACACATTCTGAGATGTTTCTAGTTTTCTAACCCTTTAGGTTGTGTCTGGTTTTTTTTTGTGCAATACTGGATGATTCTTACATATAATTAAATTATATTTAATTGTTTTCTTCCCACACAGGACTTGCAGCAAGTCCTTTAAAATACCCTTTGTGTCTATTATGTTTATTTAGTTTAACCCTTGGTTTTAGTAATTTATAAGTTACATTGAGTTTATTTTAATTTATGTTTTGCCTTGATTGTCTGTTTTTGGGCATTGAATGTTTGCCATTTTTGTTATTTTTTGTAAACTGAGTCCCTTCGGGGAGAGAGGGTGGGTTATAAATAAAGTGTTGTTGTTGTTATTATTATTATTAAGAAGAAGAGGAAGATGAGGAGGGAAAGCTTCTTTCCCCACTGGTGACTGTCCTAACTAGGCTGGTGGGAATGGGAAATCCACTCTGGGTTCCTCATCAGTGCCATAGAGAAATATAGAACATTTTATTGTATAAAAAGGATTCCTAGAGAGCAGCATTATTTGCACTTGTTTCTTTAAAATAATGTGAATAGCAATTTGCTATTTCTAGTAAAATAAAACCATTTATTTGTCACTGTGGATATAGATCAAAATATATAATCAGTTTTGGATTACCAGTGTAATTTGATTATATTATATGCAATGTCAGCTAATATTAATTGTGTGAAGTATTCACATTTCAGAAAGTTGTTTTTTGTCTGTAAAATGAAGTAAGATGGAAGGCCTTCAGATAAGCAGCATGAGTATACTATTTAAAGAAGGCAAACATGAAGTGATTTTGAGCAAATGATTCCTAAAATGCAGCTTTGTACACCTCACAGATAAATATGTTACACTGTGTTTTTGTTTGTCAGCACTTTCCCTCCACAAAGCAGTGGCAAAGTTATTTGTTTACAATAAAAGTCTTGATTGTTCATCTTTGTCCTATATGTAGGTTTAATATCTGTATTTGAGCTAATGTGGCATCGTTTGAGTATTGGATTAGGACCAAAACAGACCATGGTTTGGATTCCTACTTGGCCGTGGAAGTCCACTGGATGACTGGGCAAGCCGCATTCTCTCAGTCTGAGTCCTGCCACATGCACAGTGGAGGACTTTCTTACAGCGACACCAGAGGCACTTGGAAGTGGACAGCTTCTGGTCAAAGGACATTTAGTATCATGCCAAGTTTTTAACTTTCTTTGTGGTTTTTCTATACATTATACCTGTGTTTTCAGCCGGGGGGGGGGAGAGAGACAGTGATAACCCCTCCCATGAACTAAGTTTCAACAAGAAAACTCCTCTGTTAAATTGCCAGAGGTTTAAAGTCAGAAATGATTTAAGGGCACACAACAATAGTAACAAAGCATCTATGTATATCTGTGTTTCTAGATCAAGTGAGTAGTACCTCCACTATAAGTATACCTATCGGGTGATAAGCACTTTCAACCATTCCCATTCCCAGTAAGCATTGTAGAGCTATTGGACATTTTCCTTTAAAAGTTGAAAACATTCCTTTTCAGTTCACTTATGCAGACAATGTGGCCTACTCAAATCTAAGTAGGATACACATAGTAAGTAGGATGCAACTCTTTTATACTTTTTTCCTTAACTATTTAAAACTGCAGTTTATCTGGTATGTTCAGAATGTATTTACACTACAAACCTAATTGAGATGTCATAAAATCCCAAAATGTTAAGAGTTGGAAAGGAAGGGCATACAAGGGTTATCTAATCCAACCCACTACTATATAGGAATACACAAATTAAACACTTCTGAAAGATGCTAATCCAAATGTAAAGCTCTCCAAAAAAGAAGATACTACCATACTCCATTCTAAAATGCCTCTTACAGTAAAAAGGTTATCCTAAAGTTTTGGTTGAATCTCTTCTCTTGTAATTTAAAGGCAGTAGTTCATGATCAGGTTTGTGAAGCAGAAGAAAACAAGCTCACTCCATGTTCTACCTGACATTCATTCAGATATTTAAAGATGGCTGTCATGTCACCTTTGTCTTCTCTAAGCTAAACGACTCCCCAATTCATTTCTCAAAGAGCTTGGTCTCCAGATATTTGCTCATCTATAGAATAATTGAATTGGAAGAGATCTTGTGGGCCATCCAGTTCAACCCCCTGCCAAGAAGCAGGAAAATCGCATTCAAAGCAATGAGGCTTGTTATATCATATTTTCTTTCTTTCTTACGAGGTCAAGTTCATCTTATTTCTTATGCTTTTGCACTAGTGAAAAGAAATCTAAGACCATGGGTCATTCTCTACAGTTAATTCCATATTGTCGCCATCCCTCACTACTATGGAGTTCTTGTTATATAGCCCTATTTCCTCCTATCATTAATGCTACTGTCAGTACTTGGGTGTTCTCCAGCCCTCTTGAATAATGCCTCACATTCCCATGTACCTCAAGTTTGTAGCCCTCCTGATCAAGTTTGTGACACTCTGAGCAAAGGTACTCTTACCAACTGCTGTGAGATGCAACCCATCTCTTACAAGAAGTTCTATTCCTAAAAGTGCAACCCACTTTCCAAGAAGTCATATCTTTCCTAATATCTTTCTATGGAGCCAGTTGTTTATTTTAACAATAAAGGGCAATTAAATACCAACTTATGTCCTAAGCTCCTTTAGTTTCCTCCTTAGAGCCTCATATGCCCCTACAATGTGTTGAAGGCTAGATCTTGGAAGTATATTTTTATGTAATAGAGCAATGGACATGGGACTCAGTTTTGTTATTTTTTTAACCACCAGCAAAATGAACACCCTTTCACTTGGATTACAGTTGGCAACTTTAACCTATACTGCACATAAAGGTCATCGTGCCCCCTCCCCCTTTGTACCAGTAAAGGGACCTTTTGAGAAATGTATGTTCTCTTCCTGAGAAAGAGGTTAACCATGAACAAGATTAGGGCAACCTTGCTCTCTAGGGGAATGTTTTTTGCTAATGGAATTATAATTTAATTGCCTCACTTGTACTGACCTTTTGTCTCCAGTCTGCACATGGATAAGACAGGGAGTGGCCTTTGCCTGCATTGGGATCTCACCAGAACAACCTAACTAAAACAGAAATATCAAATACAAAATATAGGCTTTTGATGGTCATCTTCAGTATGTTTTTAAAAATATTTTCCTTTTTTTTTTTTTTACTGAGGAAGAAGCCAGTAGAGCTTTGAATTTTCTGCATTTTGGTAGGCCAATGAAAGTATTACCTTTTTGATGTCTGGCCAAAACAGCTACCCATGAATATGAAACATCTCTGAAACTGCTTGTTTTAATTGTACTGCTTGTTTTAATTTGTTTTAATTGTTTTATGCTTTTAACTCATGGCGCTGTGCCATTGGTTCTTGTGAGCCGCCGCGAGCCCCTGGGAGTCGGCGGTTGAGAAGTCCCAATAATAAATAAATAAATAAATAAAACTGGGTGGCTGTGAATTTTCTGGGCTGTATGGCCATGTTCCAGAAGCATTCTCTCCTGAAACGTCAGGAAAGAATGCTTCTGGAACATGGCTATACAGCCCGGAAAATTCACAGCAACCCAGTGATTCCGGCCAACATATTTCAGAAACATTAACTGACTGTTCTGTCATCTTAGAGAACTGAAAGACATGAATAGTCAGATAATGCTAAATATGATTATAAGAATAATGGAGGTAAGAAAAATGAAACTACAATGTGTTGTAGAGTTTACATAATTGTATGTAGAACAGAGTTGAAAGAGTATGATTACTATTTTTATAACTGCATTTGTTGACCTGCGAGGTACTTGAGACTATCCCATCACCAAACACCCACATCCAATTCCAGTGTACATAATACATGTGACAGAACAGTTCCTGACACTACACAATTACAACATTTTTGATACTTTTAACTGCCCTGAGAATTTTTAGATAGAGACATTTCGAGTCTCAAGTCCACAAGCTCTGCACTGTCCGACCAAGCTACAAATCCCAGGGTTTTGTAGGCCACCACAGTTGTACATTTCAAAAGAGAAATAATTGCACAGTACAAGGGAATATCTTAATTAACACTTAAAATCCATTCATTTTTCACAAGCATGTACATGCATTTGCACACAAGGAAATTTTGTGATACTGACGCAGAACAAGCTCCAATCAAAACAGGGCAGGGAAAGAAGACTGTATATATCAGCATTTCCACTAGAGCAGACTTAAAAGTAATGTCATGCAGTCACTGTGTTCAGCCGAGCATACAGATATCAGTTACAAAACCATTTAGAGCAGGCATGGGCAAACGGGCCCTCCAGGTGTTTTGGATGCAAACTCCCACCATTCTGAACAGCCTCAGGCCCTTTCCTCCCCCCCCCCCCAGCCACTTAAGCTTAAGGAAGGGGCCTGAGGCTGTTAGGAATGGTGGGTGTTGAAGTCAAAAACCCCTGGTGGGCCAAAGTTTGCCCATGCCTGTTATAACATATATGACGAGGAATGCAAAAGCTAGATTGCAGATAAACATAAAAAAGCAAAGATTATGACCACAAAACTGATAACTGGCAAATGGAGTAAACATGGAGGAAGTGACAGATTTTGTATTTCTAGGTGCAAAGATTACTTCAGACGCAGAATGCAGCCAGGAAATCAGAAAATGTTGACTTCTTGGGTGGAGAGCAATGACCAATCTCGATAAAATAGTGAAGAGACATCACACTGGCAACAAAGATCGTCGTAGTTAAAGCAATGGTATTCCCCATAGTAACCTATGGATGTGAGAGCTGGACCACAAGGAAGGTTGAGTGAAGGATGATACATGCTTTTGAACTGTGGTGCTGGCGGAAAATTCTGAAGAGTGCCTTGGACCGCGAGAAGATCCAACCAGTCCATACTTCAGGAAATAATGCCTGACTGCTCATTGGAGGGAAGGATATTAGAGGCAAAGATGAAGTACTTTGGCCACATAATGAGAAGACAGCTTAAAGCTTAAGAGAAGACAGTGATGCTGGAGAAAAAGGAAGGAAAAAGGAAGAGGGGACGACCAAGGGCAAGATGGATGGTTGTTATCCTTTGAAGTGACTGACTTGATTCTGAAGGAGTTGGGGTGGTGACGGCCGACAGGGAGCTCTGGCGTGGGATGGTCCATGAGGTCACGAAGAGTTGGAAGCGACTGAATGAATGAACATCACAACCTCTGAGGATGTCAGGAGAGAATGCTTCTAGAACATGGCCATATAGTCCAAAAAACCAACAACCACCCACTGATTCGTCATGGAAGCCTTCGACAAACATGATCTTGGAGATGAGGCCCTAGGGCAGGCCTGGGGAAAGTTAGGCCTACCAGGTGTTTTGGACTCCAACTCCCAGCATTCCTAGCAGCCTCAGGCCCTTTCCTTTGCCCCCTCAGCCGCTTAGCGGCTGAGGGGGAAAAGGAAAGGGCCTGAGGCTGCTAGGAATGCTGGGAGTTGGAGTCCAAGACACTCAGAGGGAAGGCCCAAGTTTGCTTTGAACTGGAATATATGGCAGTGAGGACTCGGGGCCCTTCCACACAGCCCTATATCCCAGAATATCAAGGCAGTGTAGCTACATTAGCAGAAAATCCCACTATATCTGCTTTGAACTGGGTTATACGAGTCCACACTGAGGGGGCAAAGGAAAGGGCCCGAGGCGGCTAGGAATGCTGGGACTTGGAGTCCAAAACACTCAGAGGGAAGGCCCAAGTTTGCTTTGAACTGGAATATATGGCAGTGAGGACTCAGGGCCCTTCCACACAGCCCTATATCCCAGAATATCAAGGCAGAAAATCCCACATTTCCAAATGCGTATTCTGCCTGACTGGTGAAATATATAGAAAGGAGAGAGCCAAACAAACTGTTTCCAAATAATAGTAATGAGTTTTTATAATTCAAAGTTCCACATAAGTATGTCCAACTCACAAATTCAAAGCGGCATAGGCCTGCATATCCAAAATATAATAGTGAAAACCACTCCCAGAGCAAACACAAAAATTTTCAATATCTCATATCCAAATTATAATCCGGTTTAAATTTGTTGCTCCGTGCCGGTCGACGAACTTGTTGTCTCCTGCGCAAGCTCCGTTTTGCTGGTGTACGCTTCCTCGGGACCGGGAGTTTCCACCATAGACGGTCCTGAGGAAGCGTAAACACCAGCGAAACGGAGCTTGCGCAGGGGACTACAAGTCCGTCGATCAGCACGGAGCAACAAATTTAAACCAGATTATAATTTGGATATGAGATATTGAAGATTTTTGTGTTTGCTCTGGGAGTGGTTTTTCACTATTATATTTTGGATATGCAGGCCTATGCCGCTTTGAATTTGTGAGTTGGACATACTTATGTGGAACTTTGAATTATAAAAACTCATTACTATTATTTGGAAACCAAGTTTGTTTGGCTCTCCCCTTTCTATAGAAAATCCCACAACATCTGCTTTGAACTGGGTTATGTGAGTCCACACTGAGGGGGCAAAGGAAAGGGCCTGAGGCGGCTAGGAATGCTGGGAGTTGGGAGTCCAAAACACCCAGAGGGAAGGCCCAAGTTTGCTTTGAACTGGAATATACGGCAGTGAGGACTTGGGGGCCCTTCCACACAGCCCTATATCCCAGAATATCAAGGCAGAAAATCCCACAATATCTGCTTTGAACTGGGTTATGTGAGTCCACACTGAGGGGGCAAAGGAAAGGGCCCGAGTCTGCTAGGAATGCTGGGAGTTGGAGTCCAAAACACTCAGAGGGAAGGCCCAAGTTTGCTTTGAACTGGAATATATGGCAGTGAGGACTCAGGGCCCTTCCACACGGCCCTATATCCCAGAATATCAAGGCAGAAAATCCCACAATATCTGCTTTGAACTGGGTTATGCGAGTCCACACTGAGGGGGCAAAGGAAAGGGCCTGAGGCTGCTAGGAATGCTGGGAGTTGGGAGTCCAAAACACCTGGTAGGCCCAACTTTGCCCAGGCCTGCCTTAGGGCCTTTCCACACAGCCACACAACCCAAGTTTGCCCATGCTTGGTCTAGTGGCTCCCAAAGATTGGCCCTCTGGGTGTTTAAGACCTCAATTGGCTAGATGTCAGGAACTCATAAGTGGTTGAGGGGGGAGGACGTGAGGCTCCTAAATAAGCTCTTCAGCCATGGAATCAGGGGACAGGTCTTGTCCTGGATCGGAACCTGGCTAAACTGTAGGAAACAAAGGGTGGTAATAAATGGACACTTCTCTGGATGGAAAGAGGTGAGAAGTGGCGTACCCCAAGGTTCAGTTTTAGGACCGCCTTGGTCTTTTCAGCCTTGAAAGACGGCGTTTAAGAGGTGACTTGATCGAAGTGTATAAAATCATGCATGGGATAGAAAAGGTGAATAAAGAAAAATATTTTCTCTGTCACACAACACTAGGACTAGGGGCACTCCTGAAGCTCCAAGGTAGGAAAGTTAGGACTAATAAAGGAAATATTTCTTCACCCAGAGGGTCATTGGGTTATGGAACTCACTTCCAGAAGAGGTTGTGACAGCTGTCAGCCTGGACAGCTTCAAGGCAGGATTAGACAGATTCATGGATACCAAGGGAATCAGTAGCTACTGAAATGGACATCCAAGTGCCACCTCTGTGTTGATGGAGGCAGGCAGGATTTTCCCCGGGTACTGGTTGTGGGGGTCGGGAGCAGGTGAGGGTTTTGCCCTCCTTTCTGCTAGAGATCCCTGTGTACAACTAGTGGGCCACTGTGTGACACAGAATGCTGGACTAGATGGGCTGAGGCCCGATTCAGCATGGCTCTTCCTATGTTCTTAGGCTGTTGGGAGTTGTGGGAGCTGAAGTCCGAAACACTTGGGAGGGCCGATGCCTTGCCCATGCCTGACTGAGAGTGAACCCAAGTGCCCAACAGGGCCACATGGCACCAAAACGCAGCATGCCTTCCAGCCAGGAGGGCAACCCGAGGCCTAGCTGAGCCTTCGCCACCCTCGCCTTAACTACAGCAGCAAGGTGATGGGAAGCGTACGTCACTTCCAAAGAGCTCCCGTCGGCAGCCCACCTCTCGCGAGACCAGGCCAGCGCTTCACGCGAGAACTGCTAACTCACGCCAACCTCTTCGGCCGAAAGCGCTCGGCAATTTCCGTCAGCGCCAGACCCGACCAGTCGAGCGACAGCCGATCGATGCCAGAGGGGCGCTCTCGGGTCCCCGGGCGGGGGCGCGCCGGAGAAGCGGGGCCGGGTCCCGGGCGGGGAGGGGCGGCCGGGCGGGCGGGGCCGCCGGCGCCTGGGGGCGGGGGCGGCGAGCCCGGGTGCCGAGCTCGATTGTTCTGGCCTGGCCATGGCGCCTCTCCTCCCCCCCGCCATGGCTCCCCGCGTCCCTGCTCCTCTCCTCTCAGTGAGCGAAAGTGGCCGCCGCCGCCGCCGTCCCCAGCGCCGGCCGCCGCCTGCCTCCTCCTCCTCCGCAGCCGCAGCCGCAGCAGAGGGAGGGGGAGAGGGAGAGCGCGGCCGCCATCTTGCCCAGGCAGCAGCCCACAGGCTCCGCGGCAGGAGGCAGGCCAGCGGCGCCCGGGCAGCGGCGCGGGCACCCAGGCCGGGAGGGCGCCCCGGGCCCAGGTGAGTCGCGGGACGGGGCCGGGATCCGCCGCGGGCCCTGTCAGGCGCTCTCGCCGCGGGGGGCCTCCGGCGCCGGGCCTACTCTTAAAGGGACAGGCGCGCCCGCGAGGGGAGAGGGGGTGGGTGGGCTGGGGTGGCAGCACGCAGCGGCGCTCGAGGACGGAGCGAGGGAGGGGGAACCGTCCCAGGCCCCGAGTGGCGGCGGCGGCGGGCGAGGGCGTGTCGGCCCCACCCAGCCCACGGGCACACACGTGCGCGCCCCGCGTGGAGGCGGAGGGAGGGAAGGGCTCTCCGCCAGTCTGTCAGGGCGGCGGGTTCAGAGCTCCGAGCCGCGCCAACACAGCAGGCCCAGGAAGGAAGCCCCGCGCCGCGCTCTCTCCCAAGAGGGACCCAGGGGCCGCCCAACCCAAGCCCACTCAGGCCCCACTAAGAGCCCAGGGGAGCCTCTCAGGGGGCATCCACTCAGGGGAATGCAGTCACATCACCATTGTTCATAATGTTTGCTTATGCCCCGCTCATTTCGCTCCACGCGTAGACTCAGGGCCCTTCCTTCCACACAGACCTCTATCCCAGGATATCAAGGCAGTGTGGACTCAGTTAACCCAGTTCAAAGCAGATATTGTGGGATTTTCTGCCTTGATATCCTGGGGTATATAGGCCCTTCCATACAACGCTATATCCCAGGATATCAAGGCAGTGTGGACTCAGTTAACCCAGTTCAAAGCAGATATTGTGGGATTTTCTGCCTTGATATCCTGGGGTATATAGGCCCTTCCATACGACGCTATATCCCAGGATATCAAGGCAGTGTGGACTCAGTTAACCCAGTTCAAAGCAGATATTGTGGGATTTTCTGCCTTGATATCCTGGGGTATAGCGCTGTATGGAAGGGCCTATATATCCCAGAATATCACAGCAGAAAATCCCACAATATCTGCTTTGAACTGGATTATCTGAGTGCACACTGCCTTATATTCCAGATCAAAGCAGATAATGAATGTGCCCTTCCACACAGACCTCTATCCCAGGATATCAAGGCAGGAAATCCCATATTTTTTGAGTGTAGACAGCCCAGTTCAAAGCAGATATTGTGGGACTTCTGCCTTGATATCCTGGGATATAGCGCTGTATAGAAGGGCCTATATATCCCAGAATATCACAGCAGAAAATCCCACGATATCTGCTTTGAACTGGATTATCTGAGTGCACACTGCCTTATATTCCAGATCAAAGCAGATAATGAATGTGCCCTTCCACACAGACCTATATCCCAGGATATCAAGGCAGGAAATCCCATATTTTTTGAGTGTAGACAGCCCAGTTCAATTTCAGATCAAAGAGGTAATGAATGGGACTTCTGCCTTGATATCCTATTCAAGAATGTATAGGCAGGGCCTATATATTATTTGAATATCACAGCAGAAATCCCACAATATCTGCTTTGAACTGGATTATATCCTGGGATATAGGGCTGTTTGGAAGGGCCCTCAAAGCGACCTACATTAAAAGCATTTCCATGCAATTTAAAATTTGCAAATGTATAAACATTAAAAACAAATTAATATAAATGGTGTTTTTTAAAAACAATATCTGTTAACATCTATAAAAACAGACCTGGGCCAACTTTGGCTCTCCAGGTGTTTTGGACTTCTACTCCCACCATTCCTAACAGCCTCAGGCCCCTTCCTTTTCCCCCTCAGCCGCTTAAGCGGCTGAGGGGGGAAAGGAAAGGGCCTGGGGCTGTTAGGAATGGTGGGAGTGGAAGCCCAATACATCTGGAGAGCCAAAGTTTGCCGAGGCCTGCATAAAAACATATTCAAAGCTGAAAACCACACTGCCCCCCTGACTTAATCTTAAAAACCTTCTTTAAAAGCCTGCCTGAATGAAAAGGGAAAGGCAGCACGGAAAGGACCATCCTGGCTTCCCTGGGAAGAAGGGAGTTCCAGAGTCGAGGGGCAGCTACCGAGAAGGCCCTCTCTCTCATCCCCACCAGTTGCGCTTGAGATGGGACTGAGAGAAGGGCCTGTCCTGAAGATCTCAAAGGTTCGTACAAAGGGATGCGGTCAGCCAAATAGCCTTAACCTGAACCTTCTAGTTGGGCTTTAAAGGTCATAACCAAGACTTTGAATTGTGCCTGGAAACAGACTGGCACCAGTGGAGCTACTTCAATGTGTGTGTGTGTGGGGGGGGGGGGGTATACTCCCTGTAGCCAGCCCCAGTGAGCAACCTGGCTGCAGCTCTTTGGACCAGCTGAAGATTACAATCACTCTTCAGAGGCAGCCCCACATTGAACACGTTACAGTCATCCAGGCAGGTTGTAACCAAGGCATGTACCACCGTGGCCAGATTCGGCATCTCAAGGAACAGGCACAGTTGGCACACAGGTTTTAATTGTGCATAGGCCCTCCTGGCCACCTCCGACAACTGGCCCTCTAGGTTCAATGCCGAGTCCAGGAAAAACTCCAAACTCCGAACTTGTGTCTTCAGCGGGAGTGTAACTCCATTGAGCACAGGCTGGATCCCTGAATGCAGTTACCTCGCAGTTTGGGAGTGATCCTGGACTCATTGATGAGCCTGGAGCCCCAGGTCTCGGCGGTGGCTGGGAGAGCTTTTGCACAGTTAAAGCTTGTGTGCCAGCTTGTGTGGGAAGTCTGACTTGGCCACAGTAGTCCATGCTCTGGTTACATCTCGAATAGACTACTGCAACGCTCTCTACGTGGGGTTGTCTCTGAAGACTGCTCGGAAACTGCAATTAGTCCATCGCTCAGCAGCCAGGTTACTCACAGGAGTGGGGTAAAGGGAGCATACAACTCCCCTGTTGCGCCAGCTCCATTAGCTGCCAATTAGTTTCCGAGCACAATTCAAAGTGCTGGTTTTAACCTACAAAACCCTATATGGTTCCGGCTCAGTTTACTTGTCTGAACGAATTCTCCCCTATGAACCATCAAGGATATTAAGATCCTCCGGAGAGGCCCTGCTCTTGATCTCGCAGGCTTCGCAAGCGCGACTGATGGGGCCTTCTTTGTGGTCGCCCCTCGGCTGTGGAACTCTCTTCCAAGTGATGCTAGATCTGCCCCCTCTCTGTTGTCCTTTAGGAGGCTGGTGAAGACTTGGATGTGGAACCAGGCCTTCCCAGAATAGGCTGAGATTGGCTATTATCTGAATGAATGACCACATTTACAGATCGAGTGGAATTATTTTAGTGGCAATGTGGTTTTATGCTGGGATTTTTATGTATTTTAATATGTTGTTCTAGTTGTTTTTCAATTGTATAGCATTGAATTTTTGCTGTAATGCCAGTCTGAGTCCCTCAATAGAGGTGAGAAGGTCGGGGTACAAAGGTTTTAAATAAATAAAATATAAATAAATATATATATCTCAATGCTACGGAGCCTTGGGATTTAAATTTTGGTAGGTTCCAGCAATCATTCCTTGCCACAGAATGCTAAAGAACATAAAATTACAGAGTTGGAACAGACCTCAAAGGCCACTCAGTCCAACCCCTGTATTTTTAACCTGATACACACAGTACTGTTGAATTGGGTTTGCTTTGTTTAAATTGATCAAAGCGCATGACCGTTAGCAGCCTTGGTTCTCCTCGGGGAGAAAGGCGGGGTATAAATAATGATGATAATAATAATACATTTATATTCCGCTCTATCTCCTCAAGGGGACTCAGGGCAGATTCCAACAAACAAAAAAAGGCAAACATTCAATGCCTCGGTATAATAACAAATGTAGACATAATATCTCAAAATAACCCCACATATGAAAATAACATATAACATGACATGTAGGTTAAGTGAAATGTAACGTATCTAAAATTTTATCTAACATAAAACCTAAATATAAAATATTAAAGATCCACAATAATTTATATGAACCATATAACAACAACAACTGCAAAGGCTCTGGCATAAACCAGTACAGGTGGTCCCAGTGGTAATCAGCACACTGGGTGCCATGCCAAATGATCTCCGCCGGTATTTCAAAACAGTAAACATTGACAAAATCACAATCTGTCAACTGTAAAAGGCCACCTTACTTGGATCTGCGTGCATCATTCGAAAATACATCACACAGTCCTAAATGCTTGGGAAGTGTTTGACTTGTGAATTTGTGATAAGAAATCCAACAGATATATCTCGTCTACTGTGTCATACTGTGTTTTGTGTTAATATAATAACAACAGCCCCATTCTGCCAGTAAGGAAACACACCAAGTTCATTTGCCCACTGAGGAATTAAGGCACTTTGACACTACTTGAGCTGCCATGGCTCAATACTGTGGAATCATGGGAGTTGTAGTCTTTACCCTTCTCTGCCAAAGAATGTTGGCGCTTCTCCAAACTATAACTTCCAGCTCCCATGATTCCAATAGCATTGAGCCATGGCAGCTCAAGTGGTATCAAAGAGATGTACCTACAGTCAAAGTACAAGTGAGCCTGCATTTCTCACTTAGGCTGCATCTATGCTGTAGAACAAATGTAGTTTGGCAGCAAATTAATTGCTGGAGCTCATAGAATCACAGAGTTGAAAGGAACCACATGGGCCATCTAGTTCAACCCCATTTGCCATCCAGGAATATACAAAATGCTCCCAACAGATGTCTATCCAGTCTCTGTTTAAAAATTTCTAAAGAAAGAGATTGTATTCCATTGCCAAATACCTCAAACCACCAGTAAATTTTTCCTCATGTTTAAATGGAATCTCTTTTGCTGTAATGCTGTGGAATCCTGAGATTCGTAATTTAGGTAGAAAAGGATATAGAATTTGCAAAACAATGGCTCTCATGATTCCATAGCATTAAGCTATGGCAGTTTTAACTAGTGTCAAACTGCATCACTTTTTGAATGTATGTGCACCCTTAGCGTACAAGAAGCCTCTTAGGGACCAGAGCATTGTCAGAAAGTAGAATTGGTTGAAAAGTGGAAGTCACGTTGTTTTAGCTTGTAAGTACATTTTAGCAACTGGAAAAAAGATGCTGTATGCCACTTTTGAAAGGATGATAAAGCTAATGAATCGCAAAGTGAATCAAGGAGGAGCCCAGTTTTTCATAGGTAAACCTTGGGGCAAGGTATGTAGGAGCAAGCACATGTAGGCATGCATAATTGATGAAAGAGCAGATCTATCCTCAATTAACAAGCATTAGAGTGTAAGGGTTCAAAAAGTGGGAGAAGCCTGCATCGTTTTTGTCACTGTAATCTGAAAAGCTTATTAATTCATATGCTTCAAGCTGTTAATGATTTTTCATCCCATGACAAGTGTACACAATTTGGCCCACACTGGTGTACCTGGTTACTGTGCAATTTAAAAAAAACTGTTTGTTATTTGCTGTGGTCTGCTTTCAAGTCATTTTTGAATTACGACAACTATATGGCTAACTTATCACTTGAAAAGATTTGTTCAGAAGGAGTTGATTTTACCCCTTTCTGAGACAGTAGGCCTTGTCCAAGGTCATCTAGTCATTCCATGGATGAGGGGATTCAAACCCTGGTCTCCAGAGTCATAGGATGTTTTCCCACCAGTGTTATAGAATGGAGGCTATTGTCTGCCAATTGTCCAAGTCCAGACTGCACCACTCCTGCTCTCAGAAACCATAGTGTTATTGTATTGTCGAATGCTTTCATAGCTGGAATCACTGGATTGTTGTAGGTTTTTGGGGGTATTTGGCCATGCTCTAGAAGCATTCTTAACCTTATACCATTGCTCTCTTCACTGCTCCTGTTTTTGGTGTACACTCTCCTCCCTTATATGAAGGCCGTGTCTATACGAGCTCTCCTTCTCAAAGACTCTACTCCTGTTATCTCACCCTGAGTTTTTAACATTTTATCTTGTGCATGTGGCCCGCCTTGTCATTTGTGAGTTTAGATATTGTATTTGCATATTGTTTTTTATTAATTTATACGTTTGTATTTTTATTGTGTTGTTGATGTTGTTGATTCTTATTTTAATTTGTTGTTTGGGCTTGGCCTCATGTAAGCCGCCCCAAGTCCCCATCAGGGAGATGGTGACGGGGTATAAATAAAGATTATTATTATTATTATTCTCTCCTGACGTTTTGCCTGCATCTATGGCAAGCATCCTCAGAGGTTGTGAGGTCTGTTGGTTCCAACAGACCTCACAACCTCTGAGCATGCTTGCCATAGATGCAGGTGAAACGTCAGGAGACAATGCTTATAGAACATGGCCATATAGCCCGAAAAGCCTACAACAACCCATAGTGGTATTCTTTTGAAGTTGTGTACAGGCAGTCCCGAGTTACAAACATCTGACTTACAAATGACTCACAGTTAAGAACGAGGGTGAGACAGCAGGATGTGAGTGAAATCTGCCCCTCAGAAGGGAAATTCATCCCTAAAAGAATTATCATGGAAAAAAGGTATCTCCATTTAAGCTTTCTTCTGAACAGAGGCACAGACAGCAGAACAAATACACAGGTGTGTTAACCCTTCCCTATTCTATCCAAAGTTTATCTGTTTATACACATATATTCACACTGTGTATGAGTATATATGTGTGTGTTTGTGTGGCTGGAGTTACATTTTAAAATTTACCTGTTCTGACTTCCATACAAATTCAGGTTAAGAATAAACCTACAGAACTTACCTTGTTCATAACTTGGGGACTGCCTGTAATGTCATGTTTAAATATTTGGATTTGGGATTACAATGGTAGTATTCTCATGACCAAACATGTTTACAGAACAGAAATTTCAAGCTTTTAAAGAAGCATGACTTCTTTATGTTGTAGTCTTACAGCATCAAAACGGATGTTCTCTTGGATAATTTTTGTCTATCTACTTTTACCTGGTTTCGTAACTTGATAGATTCTTTTCATGAATACTTCCGGATTATAACAATGTAGGGTTAAACTCTTAATTGCCAAAGCTAAGCACTAAATGGAAACATTACTGCAATAAAATCCTAAAAATATATGTGAGGCCATGTTGGGCAAAATGTCATATGTCCTCTCTAGCCATTTTCTAGGTCTTCCAACATGATTCTGATATTCTTGAGTCAGAAGTCTTTCATTTCAATAGGGTTTGCTATTATCCATGGTTTCATGTATTTACACGGACTCTGGGAATGTATCCCCTGCAGATATGGATATGGTGCTGTATTTTGAAAAACCAATAGAGTGAGAATTGTTGCAGACAATCGAAGATTGAAGTTACATATTATTATTATTATTATTACTACTACCGTGTTTCCCGAAAGTAAGACACACCCCGATTGTAAGACGTATCGGGGTGTCTGAAATCGGGTCGGCTATAAGCCATACCCCGTATATAAGACGTGCCTCGTCCGCTGCGCAAATCGGAGGTGTGCGCGGCACACCTGCTGACACACCTCCCTCGGCACACCTCTTTCGCCAGGGCTCCAGGCAAGGAGGGGGGAAGGAGCCAGGGGCGGGAGGAAGCGACGCGTCACTGTGAGCTGCGATCCTCACGCCCCTGGCTCCTTTCCCTCCCTTGAGGAAAGAAGGGGGGAAGAGAGCCAGGGGCGTGGTGAGGATCGCAGCGTCACAGTGACGCGTCGTCCTTCTCCGCCCCCTGGCTCTCTCCTCCTCCCTTCCAAGGGTGGGGGAAGAGAGCCAGGGGCGGGAGCGGCGCGGCGTCACTGTGACGCTGCGATCCTCACCACGCCCTGGCTCCTTTCCCTCCCTTCTTTCCTCAAGCAAGGGAGGCCAGGGGCGTGGTGGGATCGCAGCGTCACAGTGACGCGTCGCCGCTTCCTCCCGCCCCTGGCTCCTTTCCCCTCCCTTGCCTGAGCCCTGGCGAAGAGGTGTGTCATGGAGGTGTGCGCGGTGGTGTGCGCGCACACCTCCGGTTGGCGGCAGGCGGCGGGCGGCGATGGCGGCGTGGCGGCGGGCACGTCTTGGGTTATATAAGACGTACCCGAAAGTAAGACGTAGGGGGACTTTTGGGGGGGAAAAGAAAGTAAGACGCTGTCTTACTTTCGGGAAACACGGTACTACTACTGCTAATCATTTACACTTGTGTCCAGTATTACTCTACTTCAAGTAAGTGCGTATCCAATTTTACTTGGAAGACCTACTTCATCGAACCTGTAGAACTGAAATATTGAAGACCAGTTCTATTTCAATAAAAATATTTTAAAAGGAACTTAAGTAGGTCTCATTGTGAATTAAAAAGGTTGTCCTTGAACTTTGATCTCCTTTGTCTAATACCAAGTCTCTTTGCTGTTATTTGCCATCAAATGGTGTCTGAGTTACAATGACTCTATCTTCAGATTATCCTGGCAAGAATTATTCAGAAGAGGCTTGGCATTCCCTTTCTTTATGTCTGAGAGGATGCGACTTGCCTAGGTCACCTAGTAAGTTTCCAGTGCTGAATAAGAGGGAGCCGAATTTAGTCTCCCAGAGTTGTAGTCTAACAGTCTGACCACCATGCCATGCCATGGCTTTTATTAATATTATTATATCCATTTATACCCTGCTTTATCTTTTCTGCAGTAGACTCAAAGTGGCTTAACATAAAACCATCAGCATACAATTTAAAATATACAAATATGCAAACATTAAAACAGGATTAAATATAAACAATATTTTAAAAATTCCTAGTGAAAAACCATTAAAACATGTTCAAAGTTTTTAAAAATACCACAGCAGCCCCTGAACTGATCTTAAAAACCTTCTTTAAAAGCCTGTCTGAATAAAAAGGTTTTAGTCTGCCACTGAAAGGACAGCAAGGAGGGGGCCATTCTGGCTTCCCTGGTGTCCTGGTGGCAGGCTAAAACCTTTTTATTTACTTAGCCTCTGTTTAGTAAGCTTGTATACCTAATTTTTGCAGCATTGTACTATATCTGTAGCATGAGTAAAAAACCCAACTGTGTTTTGCTTGAGGATTGAAACAGACGATCCAATCAAGTTGGACAAGAAACTGCATTCCATAGATGAGACAGAGTGTTGTGAATGGGTTCTGCCACTTAATATTATTATTTACTTAACTTTCTACAATGTAGCAAGGAAGTTTATTTTGCGTAATAGAAATTATCCAAAATAGGAATAGCATTTGTGGTAACTTAAATATGCCATACCTTCTTATATATACCAATCTAAATTCAGTTGTAGTTTCATCTAGAAAAGTACTGAAAAGGAAACTCATTCATTGTTTGGTTGGTCATAACTTTTTGCAATGTTTTGGGTTGTTGTCTATTTTAGGTTCATTTGTGTTCTGGTTTGTTTGTAATCATCTTTGCTTTTTTTGAACACGAATATATGTTTTCCATAGGCATATGTGGATCATGAACCTAAATAAGGCAGATCATGTGTTTATTGAGTAGAACTGGACATTCATACCTGCCCCCCTTACATAGTGTAGCGATATTCCTGTTTTACTGACCTGAAACTTTGGCAAAACGTGCAAAAAGGCAGAAGTTTCTAATTAATCGTTTTGCAGAAATCCCATAAACATAGAACAGACCATTACAGGAGTTTGCATGGGATCACATACTGCATTGATTGGAACTAGATTTCCATTATAAGTGAACACAGCCTAATCACAAAAGTCTGTAGTGTATCTCTGTAGTCCCACTTTGCCACTGGTAATAACACTGATGTAGTAATGCTACAATCTAGTCATGATCTATTGAACTCCAAATAGCAAAATTAACAGAAAAACAGTATCACTTTGAATAAGTGAAAACATAGCAATGCTAACAGACAAACCAACAGCTTCCATGGAAACATGATAGATACGTACCAAAAATGGTATTGTTAGTGCTACCTGTGCTGTCAGAAGGAATGGAAGCAACCAATCCAGTCAGAACAATAATAGGACACATCCTTTGTTCCATTTACCTCACAGTCATAGAATCCCAAAGACGTTGTATTGCCTTCATTTATATGCTGCCATTTTGTGGCCCATACAAATATGGCTATTGTCACCGGAATCCTTGCTACTTAGCATTCCCTACAGATGAGGGTCTCAATGTTCTTTTATTACTAGCACATGCAAAGCTGGTGCACAGAATCACACAGAGAATGAAGTATAGAGCTCCCTTAATAATACACAGTCAGGTCTGTAGGCCATGTAGGAGAAATTGAGTACCAAAAAGGTGTGAGTTTCCTAGGAAAAGCATTCAAGATAACTAGGAAAATATTGCCAATGCTAAGAAGAATCAGTTTTGACAAGAAAAAGAGAACATATTGGGATATGCAGCAATGGAAGCGACAGAAAGCTCACAGGGAACACCTTCTGAGCTCCCAGTAGGTCAAGAAGGTGGCAATTCACACCCTGCCTTGGAAAATGTTGAACTAGCCACCAGATGCAAGTGACTTTTCCCTGACTACACAATCATCTCAAAAAGAGGAAGGAGACTACTAGAACCCAGGCTTTTCAGTTCTTAGAGGAGTTCCCTTATGAAACATTGATTGGGGGAAGGGTTGTCTGACATGGCCTTTATAATCTCTTCACATCTAAATGCATCAACCAGGACTCAAGGAGGGCAACATCTGGAGAGCCATATACTCCTCAACCCTGCTGTAGACAATCCGTTCAACATATTTAAGGGGCAAATTTGTCTGGATGGAGGCATTGGCCATTCTGCTAGTTCACAGTACCAATTTTCCTCTGGTAAACAGTAAAACAGTTGCTTCATTTACCTTCATGCTTATATTATCACTTAGTTCAATTCAATTTCTCACTTATTAATTGCCCTCCATTAAATGCTCCAGACGATTTACATAAAACATTGCATAAGAATGCACAGCAGTAACCATGTAAACTGTATTAAACATTAAAAGCTCTGCTAAAAAGCCAAGTCTTAAGCACCTGAGCAAAGGGTGCATGGCCCTCGTGAGGAAGCAAAGAGTTCCACAGGGCAGGGGCAGAGATGGAGAAGGCCCTACACCTCGTGGACTCGAGGCGCACTTCCCTGGGGTCCAGGACATTCAGTAAGTCTAGTTGGAGGAGTCTTGGTGACCACTGTCGGGGGAGAGGGGAGAGGCGGTCTCTGAGGTATGCTGGCCTCTGGCCATAAAGTGCTTTGAAGGTCAGAACCAACAGCTTATACAGGGCTCGGGATTCTGTTGGAAGCCAGTGCAGATGTAGTAGAGTTGGAGATATGTGGCATCTTAGAGGTGTCTTTGCGAGTAGCCTGGCTACTGCATTCTGAATAATGCGGATCATCCCAGTAGTTGACGGGAAGACCGACATACAAGGCGTTACAATAATCCAGCCTAGATGTAACTTGTCGCATGGATGACTGTAGTCAAGGCTTCCTCAGAGAGGTAAGGTGCCAGTTGTCTTGCCTGTCGAAGGTGGAAAAAGGCTTGCTTACTAACAGCAGCGATCTGGGCCTCCATGGACAGCTGTGAATCCGGAATGATACCCAGGCTCTTGACAGTAGAAGATGGATGCAGTGGGGGGCACCGTATTGACATATATGAGTCATACTCTCTGGTCCACATCCCGAATAGACTACTGCAACGCTCTCTACATGGGGTTTGCCTCTGAAGACTGCCCAGAAGCTTCAGTTAGTCCAACGTTCGGCAACTAGGTTACTAACGGGAGTGGGGTACAGGGAGTGTACAACTCCTTTGTTGCACCAGCTCCACTGGCTGCCAATTAGCTTCCGAGCAAAATTCAAAATGCTGGTATTGACCTACAAAACTCTATACGGTTCCGGCCCAGTTTACCTGTCCAAATGTATTCTTCCTACGAACCATCAAGGCCGTTAAAGTCTTCTGGAGGGGCCCTGCTCTCGGTCCCACCACATTCACAATCGCAGCTGGTGGGGATGAGAGACGGCTTTTTCTGTGGTGGCCCCTTGGCTGTGGAACTCCCTTCCAACTAAGATTAGATCTGCCCCCTTACTCCAGACCTTCAGGAAGCTATTGAAATCTTGGATCTGGAAAGAAGCATTCCCGGAATAATGGCTGGGTTTAATAATAGACTGAGTATCGATGATGTATGTGGATCGAAATTGGACATGTTTTTATCTTGGCGACCTGGTTTATATGTATTTATATGTATTAATTCTACTTGTATCTTAATCTTTTGTTTTTATGATGTTTTAAATTATAATTTGGCATTGAATTCTTGCTGTTGACCGGCCTGAGTCCCTCTTCGGAGATAGAGAAGATCAGCATATAAAAGTTTTAAATAAATAAATACTATGATAAAAAGGAGAGGGACATTTGGAATCACTAGTGTTTGCTACTGGTCATGCTATACAATTTATTCATAGTGAAGAATGTCAATTTGTATCTGATGGAGAGCCATAAAGAATGTGGAACAGTAATCACGGTAGATTATGATCTGATGATCCAACAACTAGCAACATCTGGAGTCCAGGGACAGGCCTTACAGTGGTTTAATTCATTCCTCTGAGGTCGTAACCAACGGGTGAAGTGGTCAGGCCAAGTATCTGAGAGATCCCCTCTTCTCTGCGAAGTACTTCAAGGTGCCATCCTTTCGTTGGTACTATTTAACATCTACGTCCAACCACTTGCCAGTTTAGTGTGGAGCTTTGGTTTGGAATGCTCTTCCAATATGCTGATGACACTCAGCTTCTTCTTCACCTAGAACCTGGGATAATGTGAATACCGGATAATTTCACCCAGTGTCTTGAGGCCATAACAAGATGGCTGCACGCGAACAAATTGAAGGTAAACCCAGCTAAAACTGAGATTCTATTGCCTGGTCGACCATTAGAATTAGCCTGTTCATTGCCCACCTTCGATGGAGAACTTCTACCTCCTTCCACTACGGTGAAAAGCCTTGGTGTTATATTGGACTCTCTTTTGATAATGGAGGCTCAGGTAACCGCCATTAGCAAGCAGGCCTTTTTCCACCTTCTCCAGGCAAGGCAACTGGCGCCCTACCTACCAACAGAGGTCTTGGCAACAGTAATCCATGCCACGGTTACTTCGAGGCTGGATTACTGTAATGCATTGTATGTTGGCCTTCCTTCATCAGTGACCTGGAAGATCCAAGTTGTCCAATATGCGGCTGCCAGATTACTCTTGAGAACACCCATGAGACGTCATATAACGCCGACTTTACAACGTCTGCACTGGCTCCCAATTGAATATCGGGCTTCTTATAAGACACTGGTCCTGACCTTCAAGGCCCTTCGTGGACAAGGACTGCTATACCTTAGGAAGTGTCTTTCACCCCTTCATTATAAGAGACCACCGCGACCAGCTCAAGAGAACCTCCTCTACATTCCGGGCCCCAGAGAGGTACGCCTAGAGTCCACAAAGCCTAGGGCCTTCTCAATCTCTGCCCCAATCTTGTAGAACTCTCTACCACCAGAATTAAGAGCCATGCCTGACCTACGGTCATTTATGCAAACACTCAAGACATGGCTCTTTGGTAAAGCTTTTAATGTGTAACTATTTTAGCTGTAATTTTACATTCTGTTTTTAGTGTGTAAGTTGCTCGGAGCCCTCCGGTGGAGGGCGACTCATCAAATAAACTAATTGATTGATTGATAATAGTTGTCAGTGCTGTAGTAATAATATTTTTGTTTAAGTGCTCATTAGAGGCAGTTGAACAAGCAGTTGAAAGAGGCAGTCATCACCTATGTGATAGGTATAGCACATGGGATTAAACAAGACTTGCCTCCCCCTGATCATTTCATTGTGGCCCCAAACATATACAACCCCGGTTTTCACAGTGTTCATCCCTTGGTCATGGTAATTTTCCTTTATTTTTCCCTCGTGTCATTTCTGCTACTCCATTTTTAATTTTCCACTTTTGCTTAGTTTTTGTGGCTGCTGAAATTGCAATTGCCACTGCAATGGCATTCCTTTGAGAGAGACATTAATATTAACCTCAGAGGACTTTGTGCTGTACCTATGTGAAGGGCTTTTTGACAACTGCCTTCAGAATGTAGACACCCAGGCAGGACCTGTGAAAGAGGCTGTCTCATTCCTGTGGTATTAGTGCTGCTGAACAGCACAGCATTTAAAAATAAGTTGGACACAGTAGCTAGTGGGCATCTGTCATCTGAGGCGGTAGTAAAGGTTGAGCCAAGTTATGGAAAAAATCACATGGACAATGTAAAAATTAGGAGGAAATTAAAAACGTTTTATTTGGTCATTTCCTTTTTAAAGAAAAATGTGTGAGTTGCAGCTTGCTTTCTGTTCAGTTACTATTGATCTGAGCTGCTTCAAGAAATTCGTATTCAGTGCCTAATTGGTGGTGGTGTGGAAGAAAGTATGCATGCATGCATGTGTATATGTGCAAGTCGAAGTTTTTCCTTAGGCAAAGAATACTCAGAGGCAGTTGTGTCGGTTCCTTCCTCTGAAACCACCTGGCATTTCTTAGTTATCTCCTCTTCTTGTACTAACCAGGTTTGATCCTGCTTAACTTCCAAGATCAGATGGGATCTTATGCCTTATATAATTTTGTGCTTCCTGGCACACACCAATGCAACCCCATATACCTGGCTGTGTGGCTCTTGTTTGGTATTAATGATATTTCAAGTTTGATTGTTATAATTTTTTAATTTAAAAAACCTATAATATACCTTAGCTTGAAATTGCTATGCCCAAGTAGGGTGTTTTAGCTGCATTGTTTGAATTGTGTGATACTTTGCCTAGGGTTTACGTTCCAGTGCTCCTGGACTGTTATTGTTTGTAGCCTTGCAATACACCACAGAATCCATTGTCTACAGCCAAACTCTATGATACAAATGCGACTGCTTAGATTTTTTGGACAGATGGTGAAACCAAACAATGGGTTTATCATGCTTAGAATGTTTTTCATACATGGGACATCAGTATCTCTACTGGTAGGCAAAACAACACATTTCTTGTCTCAATTTATAGAGCCCCGTTTCTTGAAGTCAGTTTTATTCTTGGCATGATAAAAAAAAAACCCTGATATTTGCCTTCTCTAGCTTTGACATATCATTTTGGGGCATTCCTGATTATGTGTGTTGTGATGAGATGCATGTGGGTGCCTTTCTCCTTTGCAAGCCTCCTCATTAAATGGCTTACCATTACCATTATCCAATTTACCATGACAGTTTGGGTACTCTTACAGCAATCAGCTGCTCCGTATGCAATAAATATGATCCAAATTCTAGTGTATTAATTTACAAAGAAATAAATTTATCTCCAGCTCAGTTCACTATGTGTCCTGGCAGATAATGCTAACAGTTTTCAGTGTTTTCAGAGTGGGATGGGAAAGGACAAAGTGGGCTATGAAATGGTGCTGTGCCAACATAGCACCATGGAAATGTAACGTATTCTCACTGTGGATGTCTTTCTCTTTTGCCAGACTTTTCTCATCATTACAACTTCTGTAATCAGTATGATTCAGTTTCCAATATTTTAGTATGTGGGCAGGTACAGTGTAAGGGAATGGCATCACCACCATAGCAGCATATGTATTATATTTGAAATACTGCTATATTATCTGTACTGAAGGAAGTAGCAAAAGCACTGAGGATGTTCATGAATAGGTCCTTATACATTCAGTGATGTTTACTTCTTGCTGCTTCTTCAAAATACAAATTTGCAAAGAAGAGAAAATAAGATCTTTTGTTGAGCCAGGATGTTGCCAGTTGAACCAGTGGTGGTGGGAAATGTTAGGGTGCCTTTGACAAGGAGAGACAAATTGACCTGTTTGTCCTGCCAGTTTAAGGACATTGAAATACAGTTATAAAAAGAAACAGAAAGATTTGAACTTATTACCAGTAAACTGCAAGTATTAGTACAACAAAAAATTGTATTTTTGAAGGTTTTCACGGCCAGAGTGTTGTGTGGTTTCCGGGTTGTATGGCCGTGTTCTAGTGGTCAACATAGCCAATGGTGAGGAAATCTGAGAGTTATACTCCAATAACACCCGGAAAGCTGTAATTTGACAATTCCTTTATATTGGGAAGTTCCAATCAGTTGCAAGATGTTTGAATCAAGATAACATATTATCGACACACTGTGTGATTTAATTTGTGCGCCCAGTGCTATGAGGTCTTGAAGTATTAGCAGCAGTGTTCTGAATGACCCATGCTAACAGCTTATTACTTTCCTGTGAGCTCAGTGTTTACAAACCCAACTCAACCAAAGGTATTATATGTTTACCTGAAAAATACTAGCACTATATGTGTCTCATGAAAGAGACTGTAATCTGTGACCTTTGTTAGTTTCCGAGGTAGTGGGCATTTTTTTTCAGTCTTAGGATCTTAATCTCTTCTTCGACTGTGGAGGTCCATTTGGTTAGGAAGTGCTGTTGGACTCTCTGTTTAGTTCAGTAACACTTGAAAACATTGCATTGCCTCTTTTAGCATTGCACTTGACTTGCTTTTATTAGCAGCAGAACATTATATTATCAAGAGCCAAGACTAAATTGTAAGAGAGCTTTTAAATTAAAGTTCCACTTCAGACCTTTTTTGTACTCATGTGCCTCTGTGTGTTCCAGATAACAGTGTATCTTTGAATTGTGCAATTTCAATGGGACTCTGTATCAATGTTACTTGGGGCTCTGTGAAGCATACTGAGGGGCTCCGTGCTTTCCCTCTCCCCCTCCAAGCTTTCCAAGTTCCTCTTTCCTGCTCCTCTGCCTCCCCCCTTGCCAGCAAAGGTTTTTTCCTTGCCTTCCTCACCACCGAGATCCCCTGTTTGCCTTCCTTGCATCCAAAACCCTTATTTTCCTCCCACGTCTCAGGGGGTGCTTTGATTGTGTTTTTCCTACATGGCAGAAGGGGGGTTGGACTGGATGGCTCCAGGGGTCTTCCTCTGAAATACTATTAAGTTTATGCTAGTTAAATTATTTCTTCATTTTAAATATTGTATTGTTAATTCCGTCCTTTTTTGAAATACAAATGAGATATGTGCAGTGTGCATAGGAATATATTCATAGTTTTTTCAGTTAGTTCACACAAACACTTTCTATCCATCTGCTACTGGCCTGGCCCGGCTGTCAAATATTAAAACACAATGCATCAACAAGTTTGCCCATGTCTGATATATATACACTATATAGAATACAATATATAATATAATATAAAAACATTTCTTGGGGCTACACAAGAAACTATTGTTTCAAAAAGAGCCCTGCAATTGAAAAAGTTTGAGAACCTCTGTTCTAGACAGTTGAAGTCTTTGGCCTTTGTCTGCTTTCTTGCTCCAGGGCATGAAAGCCTGGTGTGAGGGGAGTTCTTCAGTTTCATACTGAGTTTCTAGCTGATGCTAACACTCAGCATGGAGAATATTGGAGTCTACCTCAAAGGCTTCTTGCAATGCAGTGAAAACATTTGTATGCTCTGTCCCTGCCAGTATGTCTCAACTTGAAGAGAACCTGAAGAGAAGGGAATGTACATTTTAGTTCTGCTATCATCTAAGGGTTCAAGTATCACTTTCTGGAAATAGAAGGTTGCCTCATAGGGCCAATCTTCAGTTATTTAGATATATATATATATATATATTTGATTTAATCAAAGTGTAATATTAGTTCACAATCAAGAGTGAAGTGAGATCTGAAGCTCCTTTCATCTTAAGCAGAAATATTCTTATTTGTTTATGTTTGCTTTATTGCTTTGGAGACAGTAACAATCCCTTGGTGAATGGCATGTATTGAAGAACAAATAATCTTAAATTTGATGTGTGTGTGTGTGTGTGTGTGTGTGTGTGTATATATATATATATATATATACAGGTCCTTCTCAAAAAATTAGCATATAGTGCTAAAGTTCATTGTTTTCCATAATGTAATGATACAAATTAAACTTTCATATATTGCACACCAACTGAAATATTTCAGGTCTTTTTTTGTTTTGTACTGATGATTTTGGCATACAGCTCCTGAAAACCCAAAAATACTGTCTCAAAAAATTAGCATATTTGGTCGGATGGAATATGCTAATTTTTGAGATATGTATGCCAAAATCATCAGTATTAAAACAAAAAAAGACCTGAAATATTTCAGTTGGTGTTCAGTGAATCGAAAATATATGAAAGTTTAATTTTTATCATTACATTATGGAAAATAATGAACTTTAGCACTATATGCTAATTTTTTTAGAAGAACCTGTATATGAAGCGTTTTGTGCTGTGTTTTTTCATGAATCCATGCTATATCTAGTGTTGGTAGAATGCCAATTCTGAGCCATGGTTATTGTAATTTCACAGGGAGATTGTAAAATTCGTACGGTGCTATCTGTAGAAAAATAAATGTAGTAAAATAATGAGAACCAGGAAATATAATAAATTGTATGCTATACCATCCATATGTTATGTTGGTTTACCCCATGGCATTGACTCTATTTGTGGTTTCCATGGTGCTTTATTTGCAATTGACTTGTTTGAGATGCTTTGCCATGTTCTAAAATGCACATTCATTTCATGCAATGCAATAGCTAGATCCTCACAGGAATCAATATTATGCCTACAGTACATCTAACTCTCATGTAGCTACACATTGCAAGGGAAGATCAATAATGCAGAAACGTCTTCACATTTTCAGATGGAGATCTTTTTCTTTGCTCTTTAGCTTGGTTGGAAAATATTTGTCCAGTCTAAAGTTTACCAAATTGCATAGAAGATTGGACATATGTGAAACCATTTGACCACTTTGGTCAAACAGTGTTGTAATTATTAGCTCTTACATGAATAGAAGTGTATGAGGCCTGTGCAATCAATGAAAAAAGTTTCAATACTCATTACTAAATTGGGGGTCATTTCTAAATCGTTTCTAAAATATCGTTAGGGCTCTGTATCGTAACTATAACGATATAATGAATTTTTCGTTGCTTTTTCATTAAGTAATTGCGCAAGGGGGAACTTCTGGGGCTCCTTTCACCCTCATTTTTAAAGATATCAGGATGAAACTTGTTACAATGGTAGAACACATTTACCACTGTTATCCCCCTCCAGGTCAGCAGCGATTGGGTTTTCCCCTCTCCAAGTTGGAGAAATTACTTTTAAAACACAGGTGCTTCATTGCCTCCAGGTCAGCAGTGCCAGAGGATTAAAAAGGTCCTAAACTACATTTTCCAGAATTCTGCTCGCTTCAGAATACTAGAGCTGCCCGTGTTAAAGCCTTAATGCGTGTGTGGTCTCTACCTCTCTCTCTCTCTGGGCTGACCATGTGCTGTAGGGGCTTCTTTCTTGCATGGCCATCCAGTCAGCCATCATCCCTCCCTCTCACTGCCCCCTTTGGGGAAAGAGCAGGGCTTCTCCCTGGACTCCCCGACTCACCATCCTTCTGAGGGCCCTTTGGGGGAACCAGACCCAGCCCTTTTGGGGAGAAGAGGCACAACAGAGACCCAGAGCCATTTACAACACTTACATAACTCATCCAAAAGTCATAGATCAGTGTTTTGAATCTTAAGTTTTTTGTGTGGGCACCCCATATTGCTTTGTATGTACGAATCTTACGAAATAGAAACGACCAACGAGTTACAAACAAAGTTTTGCACAGCCCTAAAGTTTACACAAACCTGGAAAAATAATTTCAGAAGCATATACGGTATGTTATTCTTATGCCTGTTGAAACACTATAAGGCAAAAGCTGAACAACATTACCTTTAAAGCATATGCATTGAGGAAAAGGCCTGTTGGTTGTTTAATATTTATTTCATGACCTTATTTGCTTTTGAGAGCTTTAGACTGCAATAAGATGGACTTGAATAACAATTCAAATTGCTGAGACTCTAGGACAGGGCTGTCAACCTTATTTCCTCTGAGGGCTACATCAAAGCCTTCGGGTCTTGTATTTGACACATGTGTTCCAGGATAATAGTTTTAAGATATTGAATCTCATATTTTTGTACCTAGATGCACAACAGACACCAGGTACCTCACACAACGATGCGATATAGATTAACACACCCTGATTATGTGCACACTCTCTACAATAATTCTCTCATGTACTAGTGCTTTTATGTCAAGCCACTTTGATTCCCCTTTGGGGAGATAACGCAGATTATTATTATTATTGATAATAATAATAATTTCTAATTTTCTTGTTCATCAAATTATGATGCTGTACATTGCCTTTCTTCCTTTAATCAGTATAAACAATAGAAGCTATTTTCAAAGACTGGCTTTAGAGCCATATTAAGAGTGAACCTTGAGGGAAGGTAGGATAATTTCACAGAAGGAGAATATGGGGAGATTGAGTGCACAGTTCTGGAATGACCATCTAATGGAGTTGTGCCTAAGACTACCTCATGTGAGATATGATCCAACTGTTTCCCTTTCCAAAACCGCAGTTGGAGTAGTCTGATTTAATACAGGCAGTCCTCAAGTTACGAACAAGATAGGTCCTGTAGGTTTGTTCTTAAGTTGAATTTGTATACAAGTAAGAACAAGTACATTTTTAAGTGTAACTCCAGCCAAAAATATATTATAATTTTTAGCTTTGGGTACCATAGGGAAAGGTTAACACCTGTGTGATGTTTGGTTTGCTGTCTGTGCCCCTGTTCAGAAAATTTCAGCTCATTTTCTGTCCTTGTGATTATTAGATTTAGAAAAGTTTGTCTTGTAGAAACAAGGATTGGTGATAAAGCTCCAGTGGAGACACCTTTTCCCCATGATAACTCTTTCAGGGGTGAATTTCCCTTCTGTGTTGCAGATTTCATTCACTTCCTGTTGTTTCAGCCGCGTTCTTAACTGTGTGTTGTTTGTAACTCAAGGACTGCCTATACTTTAAAATGAACGCAATGATTGCATTGTTTTTCTTTCTTTTTTGAAACAGCTGTGCATTAGGAGACGTCTTTGCATGAGGAGAGGTTTGTTCTATGGCCTCAGAGCTGGGCTCAGGAGAGGATGGCAACTGCACAGAGCTGGCAACGCCCCTCTATCTGCGATATCTGGAGAAAGCTCTTCGATTGGATAATTTTTTACGACAGACTTCTGCCATCTTCAACAGGAACGTATCCAGGTATCAATGCCTTTCTTTATTTTGACTTCAGAATGCTGACATTTTTTGCTGCTTTTATGTTAGCTCTGGGAGATGCCAAAAACCTGATTTGGATTTAGATGTTATGTCATAAAAGAAATAAATTTCCTGGAACACATTTTTTTCCTTCTCAACCTTCAATTTATAGCTCAGCCATCTTGTGAAAACATATTTCTAAGGACTTAGAGACCTATTTTGGTTTGTCCTGACAAGTACAACAAAGGGACAAATGCTCTTCTTTTCATAGAATTATAGAGTTGGAAGATATCTTGTGGGCCATCCAGTCTAACCTGCCAAGAAGCATACTAATGTCAAAAAGCAATGCAGACATACAGTACATGGAAAAAAAATCACAATAACGAAACAATAACATATAACTATGAATTAAAATCATTAGAACATCAATGGGTTCCAGGTTCTACCAAATAGATCTTTTTAAAATTCTCCTTTGGCTAATCTTAATTTATAGTTTAACTTTTAATAGAACTATCGCCCATATCCTATTTAACCAATTCTTTAATGTAAAAGTCTCATAATTTTTCCAGATTTTCACTATTTTGGGTTTTATGGCTCATAACATGAACAGTATAATTTTTTTTTATTTCCAAGATGCTTATTTTCATTTTTTTAATACACAAATCATTAGTTGAGCTCCCCTGAAATGTAGTTCCCCCCACTATTTGGGTTATCCATGATAGAACTTCATCCCAGAATTTCCATACTTCTGGATTTTGAAAAATTTGGTTCGTTGTGGAAACAGGGATAGGTGACAAAGCTTTAGTGGAAACATATTTTCCCCATGATAATTCTTACCAGAGTAAATTTCCCTTCCTATGGATAAATTTCTCTCACTTCCTCTCGTCTCACCCCTGTTTTTAACTATGAGTCATTTGTAAGTTGGTTTTTTGTAACTTGGAGACTTATGTTTTTTGGGTTGATTTTTTGACTAAAACCTCTAAACCTATACATGAATATATAGGATACTAACATGTAGTAAGATTTACAGTGCTAAAAGACTATAGTATTTGCTGCAACAGATTATCCAGCACAATTCCTAGAAATTAAACCATCAAGAGTCTTTTATATATTTATTGAATTATACATTTTTAAAGCAAACATATTTCATTATAGAGGTAGTACTCCTGAGAGTGCCTGGCTGTTGGTTTCTATTTATTCCTCTTCTGCTGCTGCAATTATATATTTTTAACTATATCGTAGTGATGAAAGTGAAGATGGATTGGATGACAATCCTCTGCTTCCTCAGCCTGGGGGTTCCTTGATGCAAGTTAAAGAAGAGCCTTCAAGCTCCCTGCTTGGGGAAAGTTCTGGAGCAGGAGGAAGTTCTGGAATATTAAACACACATTCCCTAAATGGAGTATTACAGTCTGGTAAGTGTGTTTCAGAGTGAGTATTAGTTTGCATTTGTGGATAGTAAAGTAATCCAGCCTTGCAGATAACTGTGTATTTTAACCATCAAATAGTTTCTATTTGGATTTTAAAAAATTATTTATATGCTACTTTTCTCTCAGAATGCTAACCAAGGTAGCTTCTCAAAACAGCACATTTAAGACATTTATCATACAATTGAAAAACGATTAAAATTGTTTCATAATACATTTTAAAATCAATTAAAGACATACAGGATTTTAGAGGATAAATAAGCATGGTTAATTTTTAAAAACCCGCTCTCTTAAACATTAAAAGATGTTAAAAAATAAAAATGTCTCTGCCTTCCTACTTTATAAATAGTATGCTAGATATACAGTTCGAGCTCTCTACATACAAGCACTTGTGATCTGGTAAATTTTTTTGTCATCAATTGATAGATTTTCTGTATGGAGATCTGTGATTTTCTCTCTTCAAAATACCTCTAAATTGAATTGTGTGCATAATTTAAGTATTTTCTCTCTGTGTGTTCTTTAAACAGAGCCAAAAACAGAAAAGGGGAGTCTTTATAATTTTTCCAAGTTGAAGAAAAGCAGAAAATGGCTAAAAGTAAGGTTTTTATTACTCTGAAATCCAGATATGTTCTTTGTTGTGGTTCTGTTGAATTATTTCAATTGTATTTATAGAAATATGTATACATTTTGAAAACATGGAAGATGCTAGCAAAACAGCTCTGAGAATATTTTACAGCCTGTTCACTTTGTAGATGGAAAGCTCATCAATCTTGTTATAGGCCAGGGCTGTCCAACTGGTGGCCCGGGGGCCGTACACGGCCCCCCAGCCTGTTGGACACGGCCCCTGCTATGCCCCCAACCGCCATTTTTATTTTTTAAAAAATTGAATTTTTTTTTAAAAGGTGGCCGGGGGGAGGGGGCGGGGCAGGGAGGAGGGAGCCAGCTCCTCCTCCTTCCCCTCCCCTCACCGCGGCTCGCGATCGGAGTCGCGGCGCGTCCGCTGGGAGGAGGAGGGACGGGAGGCTGCCTCCTCCTTCGCCCCTCTTTCCCCCCACGCGCGCCGGCGCCGGGATCGGGGCAAGGGCGCGGGCGGGGGGAAAGAGGAGGAGGAGGAGGGAGAACTCTCCCTCCTCCTCCTCCTCTTTCCCGGGCGCCGCGGAGTTCTCCCTCCTCCTCCTCCTCTTCCCCGTCCTCCCTCCCTCCTTTCCCCCTGGCAGCGGCGTTCCGTTTGGGACGCCGCTGCCAGGAGGAAAGGAGGGACTGAAGGGTCCTGGAAAGGAAGGGGCAGCGATCCGCTGCCTCCTCCCTGCCAGGACCCCGTCCTCCTCCCTCTCCTTTCCCCTGGCAGCGGCGTTCCGTTTGGGGACGCCGCTGCCAGGAGGAAAGGAGGGACTGAAGGGTCCTGGAAAGGAAGGGGCAGCGATCCGCTGCCTCCTCCCTGCCAGGACCCCGTCCTGCCTCCCTCCTTTCCCCCTGGCAGCGCGTTCCGTTTGGGACGCCGCTGCCAGGAGGAAAGGAGGGACTGAAGGGTCCTGGAAAGGAAGGGGCAGCGATCCGCTGCCTCCTCCCTGCCAGGACCCCGTCCTCCCTCCCTCCTTTCCCCCTGGCAGCGGCGTTCCGTTTGGGACGCCGCTGCCAGGAGGAAAGGAGGACTGAAGGGTCCTGGAAAGGAAGGGGCAGCGATCCGCTGCCTCCCCCCCTGCCAGGACCCCGCCCTGCCTCCCTCCTTTCCCCTGGCAGCGCGTTCCGTTTGGGACGCCGCTGCCAGGAGGAAAGGAGGACTGAAGGGTCCTGGAAAGGAAGGGGCAGCGATCCGCTGCCTCCTCCCTGCCAGGACCCCATCCTGCCTCCCTCCTTTCCCCCTGGCAGCGCGTTCCGTTTGGGACGCCGCTGCCAGGAGGAAAGGAGGGACTGAAGGGTCCTGGAAAGGAAGGGGCAGCGATCCGCTGCCTCCTCCCTGCCAGGACCCCGTCCTGCCTCCCTCCTTTCCCCCTGGCACCCGCAGCTTCGCCCTCTCCCCCAAAGTGTCACAACAGCTGTTGTCCTCCTCTCTCAAAGCGTCACAACAGCCTCGGAAGCGGGGCGAAATCGCCCGTTCCAAGGCTTGTGATGCTTTGGGAGAGGGGCGGAGCCACGTGACTGGGGCGTGGCCAGGGGGCGTGGCCACTCGGTCCCCAGGTGATCACTCACCAGAAGTCCTCCCTTGGGTCGGCAGAAGTTGGACAGCACTGTTATAGGCTTTAATTATTTCAACAATACTAACTATGTACTCATGTCGCATAAAATCTGGAATGGGGAATGTCTTTCTTAGCTATGAAGAGCAAGTGACATAAAGTAAAACTCAAATCAGGGCCCAAAACTAATGATTGATACAATTAGAGCCACCTTTTTCTGTCTGATTCTTATCTCAAAGATACCGCAGATATACAGATGTTTTATCTGATCCTTCCTAGGCTTTGACCTATAAGCAAATTCTCTCATCAAAACTTCCCAACCAATGTTTCTTATTTTAACTCTAATGTTAACATCTCAGACCTTATAGCCCAGGGCTGTCCAACTTCTACAGGCCCAAGGGCCGGAATTCCGGTCACTGATCACCTGGGGGGCCGAAGCGTCTGCCTCCGTCCCCGGCTCCGCCCCCTCCCTGGCCCCTCCCCCCCCCCCCCAGCTCCGCCCCCTCCCCGGCTCCAATTTACTTACAATTGACCTTGAGTTGTGGAGTTGTAGTTCACCTCCATCCAGAGAGCACTGTGGACTCAAATAATGATGGATCTGGACCAAACTTGGCATGAATACTCAATATACCCAAATGGGAACACTGGTGGATTTGGGGGAATGTTTCCTAATACCTTTGAGTTATTTGAGTCCACACTCAAATTGGGACACACCAATAAAAACCAAACACCTCAATGCCGTCGCAGGGCTTCATGGGGCCTCCTTTCCCAGAGGCAGGTGGAGGAGGCCCAAAGAGCTCCCTCCCTCCCTGAAGGGAAAACAAGCGGCGGGGGCAGGCGCAAAGGAAGCCATGTTGTGCCCTGCACGTGGGGGAAGGCAGCACAACAAGGGGGAGGGGGCGCGGAGGAGGGGAAGGAAGCGTCGCCAAGGAAACCGCCGCTGAGGGACCCCTCCCCCCACTCACCCAACGTCCCATTGTTTTTAGATTGATTGATTCGAGCCAGGCCCTTCCTTATCCATACTGCAGGAGCCCCGCCACAGGGCCAAAGCGCCAACGCCACCGCTGTCCCCGAAGAGCCCCGCTGGAGCCGAGGCCAAGCTCAGGCCGGGCGCGGCGGCTCTCCCATCCGCGGGGCGGGAAGGGAGGGCCCTCCACAGGAAGAGGACGGAGCCAGGAGGGATTTTCCCTGCCTCACTCCCCTCCTCCCGCTCTCTGAGGGAATGGGGGCTGGCCTGCAAGCAGCCGCGAGGGAGGAGGAGGCACGTGCCCAGGCCGGCCGCAAATCCCGCAGGACCCGAGATTTCGGCAGCTATCGCGAGACTACGCAGCCACAGACGGGATTTCGACCTCCCTTGAAATCCCGTCTGTGGCTGGTGTAGTCTCGCGATGCTTGCCTAAACCCGGAAGTAGGTATTTTTTAAATTATTTTTTATTTTTTATTTGTATTTTATTAAAACAAGTTAGGAAGCCGGAGGAAAGGGGCTTGGGGGCCGTGTACGGCCCCAGGGCCACCTGTTGGACAGCCCTGTTATAGCCTAAAAAAAAATCAAACAATAACATATAACTATAAATTAAAACTATTAAAACTATTAAACCATGAAACATAAGGCAACATTTATATATTAAGACAGAATTAAAGCATATTAGTATAAACATTACAATCACATAATCCAGAATCATTGTCCAAAGCCATTCCAATGGTCAATTGCACATATTCCCTATTCATTTACTGCTCACTAACCAAAGGCTTGGTTCCAAAGTCATTTCTTTGCTTTCTTTCTGAAGGCCAAGAAGAAGGAGGCTGATCTAATTTCACTGGGGATGGAGTTGTAAAGCCAAGGGGCCAACACTGAGAAGGCCCTGTCTCTCAATCCCAACCAACCTCACCTGTGAAAGAAGCGGGACTGAGAACAGGGCCTCCCCTGCAGATCTTAATCTCCTAGATAGTTCATAAAGGGAGATGTGTTCAGACAGGTAAACTGGGCCAGAACCGTTTAGGGCAGGGGTGCTCAGGAAGTCGATCACGATCGACTGGTCGATCCTGGGACCGAGGGAGGTCGATCCCAGCTGGATGGGGCGCTTCTGAGGGGGCGGAGCCATGCCGTGCCAAGCCCCGCCCCCTCCACCGGCTTCAGCATTTTCACAGCTTCTCCAGGGTAGAAGAGGGTAATGCCATGCCAGTAGTGGCTATCTATGCCACCACTGGCATGGCATTACCCTCCTCCTCTGGACCCTGGAGAAGCTGTGGAAATGTGGAATCCAGAGGGGGAGGGGGCGGAGCCAAGCCCCACCAAGCCCCGCCCCTTCCGCCAGCTTCAGCATTTCCACAGCTTCTCCAGGGCAGAAGAGGGTAATGCCAAGCCAGTAGTGGTGGCTTGGCATTACCCTCCTCTACCCTGGAGAAGCTGTGGAAATGCTGAAACCAGAGGGGGAGGGAGGCGGAGCCAAACCCCACCAAGCCCCACCCCCTTCCCCTGGCTCCACCCTGCTTCTCTCTTGGTAGATTTTTCTGACTTGGTTTTAGTATAAGTAGCTCGCATGCTGAAAAAGTGTGGGCACCCCTGGTTTAGGGCTTTATAGGCTAAAGCCAGCACTTTGAATTGTGCTTGGTAGCAGACTGGCAGCCAGTGGAGCTGACATAACAGTGGGGTTCTATGTTATCTATACGCCGCTCCGGTGAGAAATCTGGCTGCTGCCCGTTGGACCACTTTGAAGCTTCAGAATAGTTTTCAAAGGCAACCCCGCATAGAGTTCATTGCAGTAGTCTATTCAGGATGTAACAAGAGTGTGGACCACCATGGCCAAGTCTTGCTTCCCAAGGTATGGGAGCAACTGGCGCGCAAGTTTTAATTGTTCAAAAACTCCCCTGACCACCACTAAGACAAGGGATTCCAGGCTCAGCGATGAGTCCAGGAGAACTCCCAAGCTGTGAACCTGTATCTTCAAGGGGAGTGTAATCCCGTCTACACAGGCTGTAACCCTATACCCTGTTCGGCCTTACGACTGAACAGGAGTACTTCTGTCTTGTCTGGATTCAATTTCAATTTGTTTGCCTCATCCAAACCGTCACAGCTGCTAAACACCAGTACAGGTCTCCACCTGAGATAAAAACTATATTCCCTTCCTCACATATTCACACGGTATTGTAACACGAACTCATGGAACAACTCCCAGGAGGATGAAAACAACATCACTTTCAAAAAGTCAAAACTTAAAACACTTAGCACTTTTAGAGCCAGTCGGATGAATGGGTTCTTTAGCCTTGGAGTTCTCAATTCCAGAATTATGATTTAACATGCCCTTCACAACTTCTGCTTTGAAAATGTAGAAGGATTCTAGAAGTTTTTATTTTTACTTTTCTTTATATGTAATTTGATGTTATATATATATTACTCTGAAGGGTGCACCTGTACTATAGAATTAATGTAGTTTGGCACCACTTTAACCTCCTGGGCTTAATGTTATGGAATCCTGGGCATTGTAATTTTACAAGGTCTTTGGCCTTCTTGCCAAAGGGTTCTGGTGCCTCCCCAAACTACAAATCCCATTATTCAGTTAGAACTGAGCCATGCCAGTTAAAGTGGTAGGAAATTGCATCAATTCTACAGCATGGATGCATCCTAAATCATGGCGTAGTGCACCATTTGATCACACTACTTTCATGTGATTGTGTATTGAAAAGCTGTGACATTCATATGTTGAGCTACTCTAAAATATAGCTGGAGGACCAGTGGTCCTTCAGATGAGCTGTAGTTGCCATCATCTCTAGCCAACATAATAAATGGTGAAAGAATATGTGATGTCAGTCACCAACATCAAGGGAACTACACACTTACCACCCCTCCTCTACAATGATGAGAGGAATCTAAAGTGTCTCTGAATATGAGAAAAATCCTTGCATGGGAATTGTCTAATCTTCGCAGACAAGGAGCATTTCTATTTTTATTTTATGTTATCTGTTTTGTATGTACTTTATTTTGCTTTATTGTAATTATTTGGGCTTGGCCTCATGTTAGCCGCCCCGAGTCCCTTTGGGGAGATGGTGGTGGTGTATAAATAAAGTATTATTATTATTATTATTACAAGAAATGTGTATAGTCTTGATTTTTATTCTTGTGATTTAAAGTTAGGGTACTTTGTTTATATATACGGTAAGCATAAGCAAGTCAGTGGGAAGAAGTTCTGGGAAAACAATCAAGTAGTTTTGTGCAAGTAAATAGTGCTACTCCTTCCATCAACAATAGTTACAATAAGCCAGTAGGCACATCTGAGGATTTTAAAAAAATAATATGATAATTTGGTCCTTCTTACTAAAATTAATTTGATCTTGGCAGAGCATTCTCTTGAGTGATGACTCCAGTGACAGCGAGTCAGCAACGGATGAAGATGTAGAAGACGGAGAGGAATTTACTCTTTCTAGGGAAGAACTTCACAATATGCTGCGATTGCACAAGTACAAGAAATTGCATCAAAGTAAATACAGCAAAGACAAAGAGGTAAAAAAAAATAAAACCTAGTGTGTCCATGACAAACCATTCTGAATGGGAGATTGACTTTTCTATTCATGTTTATATGACACCAATCCACCTACATCAGTGCAGAAAACATATTCTTTACACTTCTCTTCCTCTGTTTTAGATCAAGGGCAATATCATTGTTCCAGATTGCATTGCTTGTATCTTGTGGCCACTTGGATACACTTCAAGAACAACTATAATCAGCCAATTTCCATTTATTTTAATTGTTTTTATCATTTGAAATGTTTTAATGTTGAGTATGTGATTAGTGTAACCTCTTTCTATATGATTATTTATATCTTGTTTTTATTTTGATGTCAGTTTTTTGTACAATAAGTTCTGTCTCATTATTATGTTTACTATATTGCATTATTGTAATTGGGTTTTTGCTTTTTTTTTTGTTTGTTTTTTGCATTTCTCTGGGCATTGAATGTTTGCCTTTTTGTGTTGTAAACCGCCGAGTCCCCTCGAGGGGAAAGTATGGACTATAAATAAAGATTATTATTATTATTATTATTATTATTATTATTATTATTATTATTATTATTATAAAAGGAGCAGGTATACTCCTTTCTTCTTTTCTTCAGTTGGTCTTCTGATAGTTGTTCCTGAAGCACAATAGATATCAAGAAAGCATGGAACTGTGTTTTCTCATTTATTTTTATTATGTAATGTAATTGTACATGTAATTCTGACATTCTTCTTTTTACTAACAATTATTATTAACTGACCAACAAAACAGAATTTTTATCTGTTCTTCTGTGTATTTAGTCTCATGCTCCTTTCCCAAAAGATCCCACTAAATAGCCGAGAGTGACTTTGTTTTCTTGGGGCAGAATGTAACCTGTTGGGGTCAGTTGGGGAAATCTTAATTAAACCATAAAATATGTTTTGAACGGGTTGTTGTAGGTTTTTCGGGCTGTATGGGCATATTCTAGAAGCATTCTCTTCTGACGTTTCGCCTGCATCTATGGCAGGCATCCTCAGAGGTTGTGAGGTTGTCATCCTCACATTAAATCAGTCCATGTTTTCTTTAGTTACAGCAGTACCAGTATTACAGTGCAGGGTTGCTTTCCACATATGATCCGTACTATGAGCAACAGCGGCATCTTGTAGGACCCAAGAAAAAGAAATTCAAGGAAGAAAAAAAACTAAAAAGTAAGTATTTTGATTTTTTTTCTTGAGATTTTGTACTGTTGAGATTTTCCCCTTGCTTTTAATCTTTAGGAACAAAGCAGCATTGCATAATGATTTTACTTACTTGCTTTGTTGAAAGAAAGTTGCACTGATATGCCAAATATAGGGTCTAATATAAGATTGTATAGACCTCCATTTTTAGAAATTCTCCTGTATGTCAGATCCAGAGGTGTTTTTCAAGAATGAAGGCTTCTTCCATGAATGCAAGGGTTTTTCTTGAATGAGCTCTTCACATGAAATAAGAAAACTAAAATCCAGTGGCATCTTTCTGTTAGTACAGGATGTTGTGTGCTCCGTTGTTCATAAGATTATAATCTTTAGCACTTGATATGGTGGTAGTCAAATGATCCCGTTGATCCCATTGGGGATAAGTAACCTTGGCATACTTTGGTTGACTCTGTGGACTGTCATTTACATGGAAAGACTACTTTGTGAATCTCCTGCAAGCCAGAAGAGGCAGACAAGGATAAACAATTAATGAATAACATGTTATTATTGAATAACCCACTCCTGTATGTTGATTTAACACAGCTTGACTGCATACTGGATTTTGAAAGAAAAGAAGTAAAGAGTATTTCCCCCTTTAGGTCAGATCTGAAGACTTGCAAATTCAATCGGTAGAGTGTTAATGTGGGTTTTTATTAGGAAAATCAGACTAAGATTTGAGGGGGGCCTTCTGCCCCACGGTTCCTCAAATGAATTTAGAGCTGTCAATCAATTAAGCCAAGCATTCCTTTCTAGTTTTGCTGTAAGAATAAAAGCGGGGCAGTCATCAGCAGCTGTGCATTGTGTTCTGAATTAGCCTTCTGTTGGAGGAAAACTGAGATCCAAATATTAACCATTGTATCCACTGAGCTTCACTGTTATTAAACATGGTAAATTTTATTGAAGTTAATTTGTAAGCACTTAGATTTTTGAACCATAAACGTCTAGATTGGGTTTATCAACTCGATGGTCTCTAGATGTTTTGAACTACAAACCCCATCTCCACTATTACCAACCATTTTGGTAGTAGCTTATGCAAATTATAGTTAACACTTCCGATGGACAGAAGATAGCTTACCCCTGGGCAATGTTATTGCCTGGCACATGTCTTCAGTCTTACGAAAAACATTTCTAAACAAGAGGTTACGGAAGGGATGTGTAGTTCAGACACAGATATGACAATTATAATAACTTCATTCTTATATCCCCGCCACCATCTCCTCAAAGGGACTCGGGAAGGCTTACAGATGGCACCAAGTGCCTAAAAAAACATAAAAATGGAGCACAATATAAAATACAATAAAATAAAACACATGCGTATAAAAACATCAACTCAAATTCAATTATTGCACATGGAGCATTTTTTAAGATGGTACAGAAATACATCTCACATGGAGTTTATGGATTCATTATTTTAAAACAAATCACGTCTTCTCTTGATGAGTCATAGGATGTTTTCCAAGAAGCTGGAATGAAAGGTTGCCAGACCCAACATTGCAACCGAGAAGTGCATAATGTTTTTGTAATATATGTCACATACTATTTTCTGTGAGAGGACAGTTCCGTTTATACCTAATCTTTTAATTTTTGTTTTTATTTATTAGACACTTTGTACTGTACTTTTTATCACAGGCTCTCATACTGTCTAGCTAATGATCTAGGTCTTGCTAAATCTGTGACAGTTTAATATATTACTAATATATACATTTAGATCTTTCAGCTATATCACAGTTCATTATAATATTTTATAATGTTTATCCTCATCTTAAATGTTTGTGATCATAGTCTCATTTGCAGAAGGAAAATAATAATAATAATAACAACTTCTTATACCCCGCCACCATCTCCCCGAAGGGACTTGGGGTGGCTTATGGGACAGAATGTCCACAAGACATAAAAGCAAAGCAATCAATTAAAACAAAAACACAATTAAAATAAAATATAGCAAAACATAACAATCAGATCAAAACACATTTAAATAAAATATAAGAGTATAAAACAGCAGCATTTAAAACTCCATTAAACAAAGCTTGACAAAAAAACCCAATAACTAGATGGGCATAATAAGGTTTTCAGATCCCTGTGGAATAAAAGTGTTATACATGCTAGCAATGTGCTTTAGAAATGACTTAACTAAAATATTCCTCTTGAAATGAAGGTGACTCATGCTCAGTAATCAAGTCCTAAAGTGGTTTCTCTTAATATCTGTGGAGCAGCAAAGAAATATTTTACAGATTTATTACTCGATTTTATCGTATTTTCTATATTGTAAACTTTTTGATTCAAATAAATGGAAATCAGTATAAAAATATTTTAATAAGCATAACTGCTTATGTATGGGACATATTTAAAGCTTGCAGATTAATGTGAACAGCCTCAAAGTGGTTAAGGAAGGAAAGCAATTCTATGACCTACTGTTCCCGTTGCAGCCAAATTGAAAAAGGTGAAAAAAAAGAAGAGACGGGATGAAGAAATATCCTCTGAGGAGTCTCCGCGACGCCATTATCATCAAACCAAAGTTTTTGCCAAGTTCTCACACGATACACCACCTCCAGGGTCCAAGAAAAAGCATTTATCCATTGAACAATTGAATGCTCGCCGCCGGAAAGTATGGCTGACCATTGCTAAAAAGGAACTTCCAAAGGTGAGCTTTGTCAGAAGAAAAGCATCAGATTGGGAAGGTGGTAAAGGTTATTAACATGTAGTGTAATGTAGACATAAGGAAACATGGACACCTAGTCTGTTATTGGCCATTATGGCATTGTCAGATTTTATTTACACCTGACTTCTTTTTAACAGATGTGATATCTATCTATATATATATATATATATGCACATGTTTGTGTGTGCATTTTATGTCTCTTTTTTGTCACAAAGATAACATATTTATATAGAGATATGTTATAGCTGTATAAATACATGCATGCGCATATATGCAAACACATATGTGCTGTATAGACCATAGCAGCACTGAGTCTGCTATAGTTTTATATGTTTTATGGATTTAATCTGAATTGTTTTTAATTCTAATGATGTTTAATATTTTTTGAATATGTGTATATTTTAAGTTGTATTGTAATGCTTTTAATGTTGGTCACTTTAAGTCTCCCAATGGAGAGAAAAACCGGGTTATAAATAAACATAATAATAATAATAACAATAATAGATATACTACAATAAAATATACATACATGATCAGTTTCACCAGCTTTTAGACCTGATATATCAGCTACTTTAGATAAATCTTAAGTGATTATTACATTTTTCACTCTAGAATGCTTGGTTAGCAACTTACTTTGTTCTAACTTGTTACTTAGATGTAAATTAACATCTCATCTCATACCTTTATATCCCAAGTTCAGGGCTGATAAGCCCAGGTTGACTTTCTTGGGGAAATTGCTGTTTTGCTCCATTCTGTATGAAAACTAGTATGATTTTAAGGATTGTAGGTGCTGTACTCAAATACCATATTTACTTGAATCTAATGCTCACTTTTTTTTTTGCTAAATTACCTTCCCAAAATTAGGGTGTGCATCAGATTTGTGTAATATGGTAATCTTAGTGCTAAGCTGAAGCAAAAAAAGGAAGCTACTTCAGGAGCACCTAGAGCTCCTATTTGAAGGATATTATCTGTAATTTAACTGCCAATGTTGTGCAATACTAGGATTTGTAGTTTGGTGAGCCACCAGCATTCTTTGGCACAGAAAGTTCAAGACCTTATAAAACTACATGATTTCATATGAATGCGTCAGGGCAGATTCATTCCACAGCATGGATACACCCCAAAATTTTATTTTTCATTGTTGAAAGCTTTAGTGTTCTAACATTTTTTAAAGAAGGAATTATAAGCAACAACCGCTGTAATGTGAACCTTTTTTGGCCAAATTACACTTTTATGTCGCTGCACATTACATTCGCCAGCAAAAAACTTTTTTTATTGTTTCAGGGTTTTGAAAATTGAGGTGCACATTAGATTCGATGGCACATTAGACCCAAGTAAATAAGGATATTTATTTATTCAGAGCATGAGCACAATATCAGTATGAACCTGTCTAGTCCACCTTTGCTTACTTAGGAGGGACCTGGAAACTGGCATAAAGCAAAGATAGAAAGGCAGGAAAGAGTGGGATGTGTGACCTCACAGAATGAAGTATGTCTAAAGTAGAAGTTGTCTTTAGCATGAAATAACTTATCAGTTGATGTGGGTAGAAAAAAATTGTTCATACAGTTTTTTAAAAAAGAAAAAAGTCTAGATCAATAATTAGACATTTTATCTTAGCAATAAAAATGACTTGAAGTTATAAACACATATGGTGCATCTGTTGTGGTAAGGGTAATTGGCTTTTCAGGTGATATTGTCTAAGGCTTTCAAGGCTGGAATCACTGGGTTGTTGTGGGTTTTTCAGGCTGTATGGCCATGTTCCGGAAGCATTATCTTCTGACGTTTTGCCTGCATCTATGGCATGCATCCTCACAACCTCTGAAGATGCCTGCCATAGATTCAGGAGAAAATGCTTGTGGAACATGGCCTTGCAGCCTGAAAACCCTACAACAACCCAGACATTTGAGTTATTCATGTTGTATTTAGTTGTAGCATGAATGGTCTGGAGCTCCCGGTGATGCAGCAGGTTAAATCACTGAACTTGCTGACCGAAAGGTTGGAGGTTTGAATCCAGGGAGCGAGGTGAGCTCTCGCTGTTAGACTCAGCTTCTGCCAACCTAGCAGTTCGAAAATGTGCAAATGTGAGTAGATCAATAGGTACCACTTCTACGGGAAGGTAACGGTGCTCCAAGGAGTCATGCCAGCCACATGATGTCTACAGACAACACCGGCTCTTTGGCTTAGAAATGGAGATGAGCACCAGATACAACTAGAATTAATGTCAAGGGAAACCTTTACCTTAATATGAATAGTGGCTTCATTGCTTTTATAAGTAAAATATTAAAACAATGAATGAGGAGCATTTGAAATATTATTATCAGTATACTCACTGCTACTATAGCAGTTCAGTTCTGCTATTGATATTTTTGTGCACGTTATCATTATTGCTCAACAATATGACCGAAGAAAATGTCTCCTTTCTTTCTAGGCATACAAACAGAAAGTTTCAGCCCGAAACCTGTTCTTAAGCAACAGCAGAAAGGTAAGATGAACTATAGATTCTATTTTATTTTGATAGGATGGAAACTTCGTCTCTGCTAAACTGTTCAATCTACGTTATTTACTCTTTTTTTTGTTCAAACAAATTACCATGTATATGATTCTTGCAACATAATTATGTATGTATCTACATGGATATAAGTTCCTTGATTGTTGTGGAACATATTCTAAGTAAATGGATTTAAGATTGCATTCTCACACTAAAAAATATGTAAAGCATTTTAGGATATAAAAACATTACGGAAACAGGCTAACAACTTTACAAAGTTATACATTTAAAGTCTTGGTAGGATAGAAAAGGGATTTCTTAATGTTGAAATTATATCCGTGTTTTGTCTGCATCTTTGGCACGCATCCTCAGAGGTTGTGAGGATGCTTGCCATAGATGCAGGCAAAACGTCAGGAGAGAATGCTTTTTGGTTATCCTTTGTTTCAAATGTGAAGAGCTTTAAAGGTCAAAACATCACTTTGAATTGAGTCTCAGGAAAGACCAAAGAGCATCACTGTTAACAAAACACTATATACATAATATGATTCAATAACTGAGTACCAGTGAGCAGTCTTATGGCAGGGTTTCTGTGAGCTTTTCGGTCTGTATGGCCATGTTCCAGAAGCATTCTCTCCTGACGTGGGAGAAAGAACTCTTGCTTGCTTGAAGCAAGTGTGCATGTTGCAATTGGCCACCTTGATTAGCATTGAATTGCAACATCCACACTTACCTCAAGCAGATAATATTTCTTTCTCCTACCCTGGACACTCCACAGATATATAAACCTCACTTGCACAGTTTCCAACTAACCTCACAACCTCTGATGATGCCTGCCATAGATGTGGGCGAAACTTCAGGAGAGAATGCTTCTGGAATATGGCTATACAGCCCGGAAAGCTCACAGTAACCCAGTGATTCCAGCTGTGAAAGCCTTCAACAACTCAGTCTTATAACTATGCAGTCGGCCTCCACTTTATTACGATTATTATGTCTGAATCCAGTTGCAAAGGATATGTCAAAACAGTAGCTTTACATATCAGCTGAAAAATGAGATTCACAAGAATAGATTTAGTGTGCAAAAGTTTCAGGATGTCACCTTCCCATGGTCTTTCTGTACATGCCTTTTATTTTAAACGATCCTTTTTTTCGTCTCTGCCTGCCTCCCTGCCCTGATAGCTGGCTCACCAGTGTATGAGAGAGGTGCGTCGAGCAGCTATCCAAGCCCAAAAGAACTGTAAGGAGACGCTCCCTAGGGCGCGGCGCCTTACAAAGGAGATGCTTCTTTATTGGAAGAAATACGAGAAAGTGGAGAAGGAACATCGCAAACGAGCAGAGAAGGAGGCACTAGAGCAACGCAAACTAGATGAGGAGATGAGAGAGGTAAGACCAGCTCATAGAAAGATGGAAATCAGAGGCACCAAGACAATTAGCTCCAACTATTGTAGACAAATCAAATCCACTTTAGAAATTTAAAAACCCCTTTAAGACCATGATTTAGCTACTAATATTTCAGTTTTAATTTAAAAACTATTCCTTGCTTCAAATGTCACATAGAAGGGACTTTAAAGTTTCAAGATGTATAAATTCATATTTTGATACTATGTTAAAAAGTGTAACTCATGTAAATCAGGAGATAGGTATGCTTTGGCCTGCATATCATTATTTTATTTGCCATCTACTAAGACTTGTAATACGAGTTTTCCATTGGCTGAGAAATAAGGACATTTTTTATACTTCCTGGAAAATAATCCTTACTGTTGGGTAGTGAACAAACTTCAAGAGATGTTACTGTGTTTCTCGTCATCTGGAAATAGTTGTGATCTGAGCTCTATTTTATCATATTTCTGTACAGTCAGATCAAGTCCTACTTTATGTTATACAGGCAGTCCCTGAGTTACAAACATCCGATTTACAAATGACTCAAAGTTAAGAGTGGGGATGAGACAATGTGAAGTGTGAGAAATCTACCCCACAGAAGGAAAATTCACTCCTGAAAGAGTTATCATGGGAAAAGGGGTCTCCACAGAATCTTTATTGCCAATCCTTGTTTCCATAGGAATCAACCTTTTCCAAATCCAATTATCACAGAGACAGAACGTGAGGTGAAATCTTCTGAACAGGGGCACAGACAGTAAAACAAACACCACATGGGTGTTAACCCTTCCCTATTCCCAAAGCTAATATATATAAATATATTTAGTTGGGGTTACACTTATAATATGTAGCTGTTTTGACTTACACACAAATTCAACTTAAGAACAAACCTACAGATATATTTTGTTTGTAACTTGGGGATTGCCTGTAATATGTTATGTATTTTATAAGATTAGTTTTAAAAAACACAATGAGTTGGACTTTACAGATGTTTAAATACTTTGGGAAGCCCTTGGTGGCACAGTGAGTTAAACCACTGAGCTGCTGAACTTGCTGACCAAAAGGTCGCAGGTTTGAATACAGGAAGGGGATGAACTCCCGCTGTTAGCCCCAGCTTGAAAACATGCAAGTGTGAGTAGATAAATAGATACCGCTCTGGCAGGAAGGTAACGGTGCTAAATGCCACATGACGTTGGAGGTGTCTACGAACAATGCTGGCTCTTTAGCTTAGAATTGGAGATGAGCACCACCACCCCAGAGTCGGACGTGGCTATACTTAATGTCAAGGGGAAACCTTTGCCTTTAAATATTTTGAAGAGATACCTTTAATAGGTACTAGACATTACTGTGAAAACAAAAAGATATTAAACACACGGTCTTTACTTCTTTTGGATGCCTTTACACATGAAGTTCTTTCCTATGTTCTGGTTTAAATTATTTTAGGCTAAGAGGCAGCAGAGAAAACTTAACTTCCTGATCACGCAAACGGAGTTGTATGCCCATTTCATGAGCCGTAAACGAGATATAGGCCACGATGGAATCCAGGAAGACATCTTAAGAAAACTTGAAGATAGTTCTATCCAGAGGCAGATTGACATCGGTGGGGGTGTTGTTGTCAACATAACACATGAGGATTATGGTAAGGAGTGAAATTGAATTCCAGAAGGCTTGAATAAACTTTCTACAGTTATTAGATTCTAGGCTAGTGGGTTCTTTAAGAATTTGAATGTGCCTTGATGATCTGACCCATGTGGCCTTTTTCTTAAAAAATGATAATATTTTCAGATAGTAACTACTACAAGGGTCAGGCTCTGAAGAATGCTGAGGATGCCTTCCGGATTCATCAGGCCCAAGTGAGTACCGAGAAAGAATTACGAAATAAAAAGGGAAATGCGTGGAATTAAAACAATATTTCATTCTTTATTTTTCTAATAACTAAAAGGTTCTCAAAAATGTAGCCATGCTAGTCTCTTGCCTTTTAAAGCTAGAAAGGTGTTATCTGTTCACCAAATTTATATTACATACTTGAGTATAAGCCGACCCAAATGTAAGCCGAGGCACCTAATTTTACCACAAAAAACTGGGAAAACGTATTGACTGGAGTATAAACCGAGGGTGTAAAATGCAGCATCTGATAAATTTCAAAATAAAACTAGATACCAATAAAATTACATTAATTGAGGCACCAGTAGATTAAATTTTTAAAAAATATTTACATAAAACTGTACTTTAAGATTATTTATTTATTTACGATATTTCTATACCGCCCTTGTCAGCCCGAAGGCGACTCAGGCGGTTCACAATTGGCAACAATTCAATGCCACAACTAGTATAACAGTTAAAACAACCATTAAAATCATAAAAACATTTAACATATAGTATCAAATATTAAAATTTTAAAATATTAAAAATATATAAAGCTGTACAAGCCTTAAAAACATCGTAAGCGTTACCATGTCGTGTCATTATTCAGTTTCATCTTCAGGTTGTTCCGTGAATTCGTATAGCTATGCTGTATTTGGAAAAGCCTGTTCAAAAAGCCAGGTTTTCACCTTCCTTCGAAAAGTCAGGAGGGAAGGGGCCGATATTATATCCCTAGGCAGGGCGTTCCACAGTTGAAGGGCCACCGCCAAGAAGTCCCTGTTTCCCGTCCCCACCAAGCGCATCTGCGAGGAAGGCGGGAACCAGAGCAGGGCCTCCCCAGAGAATCTTAACGTCCTAGATGGTTCATAAGGAGAGATACATTCTGATAGGTAAGTTGGACCGAAACCGTTTAGGGCTTTATAGGTTAACGCCAGCACTTAGAATTGTGCCCGAAAGCAAACTGGCAGCCAGTGGAGCTGACGCAGCAGAGGAGATGTGTGCTCCCTGAGCGCCGCTCCTGTTAGCAACCTGGCTGCCGCACTTTGGACCGTTTGCAGCTTCCGAACAGTCTTCAGAGGCAACCCCACATAGATAGATAGATAGATATTTATTTACGGTCAAGGACCAACGTCACATTGTACAGAAAATAAAACAATATAAATGTTAAAACTCCGTTCAACTCTACAGTTTAACACCAACAGTATCAAGCCTATTGTGTTTCTGCGTTCAATTTAATATGCTGGTTCCTCGTAGCTAGAACGGCCATGAGATATTTGGCCACCAGGTTGGTTGTCTCCTTGTGTTTGTCGTGTGAACTATTGTGGCCAAGTCAGACTTTCCAAGGTATGGGCGCAGCTGGTACACAAGTTTTAACTGTGAAAATGCTCCCCTGGTCACCGCCAAAACCTGGGGTTCCAAGCTCAGCAATGAACCCAGAATCACAGAATTCCACCTATATATTGAAATTCTGTACGTTTTTATTCAAAATCCCACAAAGTTGAGTAGGGTGTCCTTCCAGTAACTTTGTACAGTGAGAGTAGTACAGCCCTTGGATTATAGTTTGCTCAAAAATCACAGATGGGCCAAAACCATCACATACAGTAGTTTTAGTCCACTTTGATGGCCCCTGGGACCCACCCAATAACTTACAGTGATTTCATGTCACTTTTCACTTTCGGGTTATGCAGGTCTGTCCTCCCAGAAATTCGGGTATTGGAACTGGCTCTCATAACCAGCATGGTTGCCCACCTATGATATCTAGGAGCACAGTTTAATCCATTTTCTCTTGTCATTTAGACAAGGTCTTTTGATGAAGATGCTAAGGAGAGTCGGGCTGCAGCGCTTCGTGTGGCCAGCAAATCTAGTAGTGGCTTTGGAGAGAGCTACAGCCTTGCCAACCCTTCTATCCGGGCAGGAGAGGACATTCCACAGCCTACTATTTTCAATGGTAAACTGAAAGGTTACCAGTTGAAGGGCATGAATTGGCTGGCCAATCTTTATGAGCAGGTATGCAAATATTTATTAAGGCTAGTTCTTAGAAGTAAGTTCTTGCTTGGTTTAGCTCAAGAAGGAAAAGTGAATTACATTTGCATAAATTAGTTGACAGTCTTATAATTAGAAGAACAAATCTTTATGATTACATGTCAGGACTTGTTTTTCAAAGCCATTTTTCATGTAAAAAATTTGAAGCTTTTTCAGATAACACCTAATGTTCTGTTTGAGGGAGGATAGTAGACATTAGAGTTGGGCCCAAATCACTGTTAACTGAAAGATTTGTAGTTTTCGGAAGGCTGTTTTTGTGTAATTTCCGAAAACAGAAAGAAGAAGAGAGAGACGAAAAGACCTATGAAATGAATTCAAAGAGACTATATCTTTGGAAAGAGCGAAGTCCACAAAATACCCGAGGCAGGGAGGTCTGTGGTGTCTTTTTCTCCCAGAAAAATAAGCCTCTTCTATGTTTTCTTGGAAAGTTACCTTCTGCAGAGAGGGCCCTTAGAACTTGCTTCTACCAATGGTACTAGCATAGGGTGGCTATTGAGCATGATGGGAGTTGAAGTTTTTCACTGTGTGTCTCTCAGCCAATTGCTGGTGGTGTCTTTGCTCTAATTGGCTGAGAATGGACACAATTGGTGACTACAATTCCCAGGACCCTATGTTACAGTTTGTCTTATTTTTAAAAATGTTGTTTGAAACTTAAAATAGTTCTGAAAAATCAGTAGATTGGTGAATGTTTTGAAACTTGGCAGACCTGCAGTTGTAAATGGGGGTCTACAACTGAGATAGGTTTCATGCAGATAGGGCTTAAAATAGCTGAGGATTGAGCCTTTAAAGTTTCCCATTGTATCCAATGGGCCAAATCTCTGCCGAATGAAACTGAAAACACCCCTCCCCTTTCGGGTAACTTTCTGGTAAACGAAATGAGAAGTCAGACGAAAACAGAATGCACATGACTAGTAGATATCCATATCTCATTGTGTGTTGTGGCTGTGTTCCTGGACTCAAAATGTAAATTGAGACAGACAGAATTTGTGTGTGTGCAGTGTGGATGGGGATCCAGTTTTGTAGTAGAATGATTGGGGACCAGAAGGGGAAACAATTGCTGATCCCAAGGTAGCTTGGGCTGGGATGAGCTGGTTTGTCCTTAAACAAAAGTTCCCTTTCAAAGAAGAACACAAGCAAAGAACAACTGGAAAGAACTGTGTTGTTCTTCTGCTTTGCCTTCTCTGGCAGGCTTCCCAAGTGGAGAAAGCACATCAGGAAAGAGAGAGGCAGCACATAGCCTTCTGTGTCTTCTGCCAAAAACGCAGAAAGCACAACAGGAGGAGAAGCAGCCTGTCTTTCCCGCAATGCCAAGACTGCCCTTTCTTCCCCTTCCCTCCCCTTCTAGGCAGGTAAAAGAAAACCAGTCGGGTTCCCTTTTCTAACTGCTGAAAACTCTACACTGAACTCCAAACAGCCTTGCTATTTCACCTTACCCTTCTCTTTTTCTTTGCCACCTGCCTAGCTCAACCTGCACAGACATGTCAGTAGTGGTATGCATTGTGGATGAGAAAAGCTGTATACATTTGAAATGTTGTGAATGAGGCAATGCAAATTGAGACTCCGCAGACTGATCTTATCTTGTGTTTATTTTTATGCCTTACACATTATAAAGGGTTTGTTTTCCTTGTGGTACAGACTATAAAGTGTTTCCTTTTTACTTACAGGGCATTAATGGAATCCTAGCAGACGAAATGGGGCTGGGTAAAACAGTGCAGAGCATTGCCTTGTTAGCACATCTAGCTGAAGTAAGTGCCTCACGCACATAAGAGAGGTGTGGTATTTAATAAATGGCTCAGATCGGCCTCAGCACACTAATATTTGCTTTCATTCCCTACATAATCAGAAATAATGTGCATTCTCTTATTCTTCTGAGTCTTTACTGGCCCATATTTCAACCTTTTTGATGTTCCTGGTAGTAATTTGGCTAGACTGAAATTTTATCTTCATGGCTGGTCACCTGTAGCATAGTCCCAACTAAAGCAAACTTATTCAGTCAATTGTTGCATGGTGAGTCATGTATAGGCAAATCCCAATGATTGAATTGATGTATTGTAGTCAGGAGAAACAACAGGATCTAGGCCAATAAATAGAAATGTATTCATTTTGAGCTGAATAAACATCTGTTCTGTACTTGAAGAGCAGAAGTTGGTGGTGAAGCACAATGAAAACACTGCTGTGTCTCATAGTATCCATTTTCCAGAAAGTAATGTTTGGCTGTACTTGTTTTCATGTTTCCTGACTTTTTTCTTTTTGTTTTTTGCTTCTTTTATTGTAACAAAACACTTTGGATATAAAATGAGAGTTCAGTAAACATTTCAGGTGATTCTTATGACATATTTCTTAGTGGGAAGTTTTGTTACAATTATATATTTCTTCTGTAAACAATATTGACTTGAGTGTTGAGTGAAAAGTGGTTTCCTTTCATATAAGACTTTTTTTTTCTTCCAGAGAGAAAACATTTGGGGACCCTTCTTAATTATTTCACCGGCTTCCACGCTAAACAACTGGCATCAGGAGTTTGCCAGATTTGTTCCTAGGTTTAAGGTAACAGCGATGCTTGAGATTATGATGTTATAAAAATACTCAACTGACCCTGGTGTGTTGTACATTTATGTTTCATAAATGCATTGCTTCACTTGAACATTGTGTTGACAATTACAGCCTTACTGTGTGTCATGGTTCCATGTCTTTCCCCAGGCCTTTTTTACTATTATGTCCTCCAGTAGTTTCTTAATTTATTGATGGACAAGCTTTCTTAGGATATTTGCACACTTACCTCCATGCCTGATCTTGAGCTAATCGAAAACTGCTTTTCACTTTACATAACAGCCAATGTGTTTCTAACATTAGGCATTTTATGGAAGGAGAGATGATACACCTGCAAACCTCTGGTAGATACCATCCTTTAGTCTGTGTGACACACTGTGCATACATTCTCTAGAAATAAGAACATAATTTGGTTTACATAAAATAAGAAATAATATGTGTTGCCACTTAGAAACCGAGAGAAATGCGTGCTAATTTTGTGTACTTCCTTTCCTTTTCATTAGGTAGACGCATGGCATTAACAGTATTACATTTGAGAGTGAAATTGTTCCTGTAGAGCAGTGGTTCCCAGTCTTTTTTTTAAAACAGGGACCACTTTGACCACGCTCCAACATTAGTACCAGAAGGGTTATAAATCAGTTTTTGATCAACTTTCGATTCGGTTTGGTTATTTGGGGTGCTGATTCAGAAAATTGCATTGGATAGACCACATCAGCTCTAGTTTCTGATACAGAACACATGCCATCCAGTAGTTGCCATCTGCTCACCCACAGAAAACCATATTTAATCAGCCTTGGCACTATAAGAGGCTTTTGTGAGATCAGTTGCTCTAGATGCAATGGTGTAGTAACAGTGAGGCTACAAATCATATTTTAGCTCTTGCGGACCACTGATGGTCCATAGACCACAGGTTTGGAACCACTGCTGTAGAGCAAAGTGTTTTACTTCACTTCTTATTCTGGCTCAGTGCGTTCAGGCTGTAAAAGAGAAAGTTGAATTCTATTGATTTGTATTCCACATAATGATAGCTCTGTGCCTAAAGTTGAATTCCAAAACTTGATGTAAGATACAAAAATTCTAAGATAACAGAGGATGAAATAATAAAGAATTCATCAGTATGAGTCGCCATATACTAAATAATTGAAGCTAGCACCCCTCTTTTGAAAATTATAGTGTACCTTATTGTACACTCAAATCTTTAGTGCTGTATGTAGTGCTTTTGCTTTGTGGCTTTATCAAGTCTTTCCCCCTAAATAAGTTCCCCAGCATATATGTTTATATGTTTTTTTAAAGAATCTTTCTTAGAAATATTTTTATATTTATATTTTCTTTCCATTTTCTAATTTTCTTGATTATGTGATCAGTAATAATGCTTTCTGGGGCCTTAGCTGCCAGACATAAGAAAGCTCCTCAGTCCTTGTTCATTTGTATTGAAACTTTGGAATATGTTTGTGTCCGTTCCAGGTGCTACCTTATTGGGGAAATCCACATGACCGAAAAGTGATCAGAAAGTTTTGGAGTCAGGTACTATCGTGTACACCTTTTTTACCCTTTCTCTTTTATTTTTCTTCTTTCCTTCCAAAAGCAGCATGGTCAATTGCTGTGTCATTTCTGTAGACTATGTAAATATGAGGGTGGGTCAAAAAGGTTGTCTTTCAGAGGACCTCTGGCTTCTCTGTGTAGTCTGACATTGAATGATGTTAAAACAGCTTTAAAATCATGGGTCACAAAGCAAAACCCTGATTTTTTCCCAAAATCATGTTAATCCCTGGGTTAAATGATGGCACAAATGTGTACAAATTGATGGTGACTGTTGAACAGTAGTTTTGTATAGAGGACAGTTCAGGCTATGACCTGTAGCAATCTCTGCAGTTATGTGTTCATTTATAACATTTTTATGGCACAGGAGGCAAAACGTTTTGACCCACCCTCACTCATTTCAAAAAGAAAAGTTATGAATAAATCCATAATAGTTTTTACCTTCTCAGTTTTATTTTATTATTCATAATATTTCTAACACAGCTTCTGTATTTCTTCTGAACCATATAATAGCCTTCTATCTTCCATGTTTCTTTAAGACCCAGCTCTTACCATTCTGTGATACTTCTTAAGCAACTCTCTTGCAATCTTCAGAGCACCAGAATTCCAACCCTGTGTCAGTATCGATCTTTGCTACCTCCCCACCTCTGTATCCCTTGCCCCCTGAACTTACAAGAACATCAATTCTTGCCCCAACATTTCAGCACTTTTAATCAGAAGAATTTGTAGCAGTTTTGGCCTTGAATCTTTAGGTGTGTTTTTGATGCTCTCAATGGATCTTGATGGTAATCACAAGATTTCTTCCTGTGTGGTAGAGGCATGCGTTGGAATGTAATCATTATGATGCAAGGCCTCCAATCATGAAATAAAAGATATGCAGAGCTTCTCCATCCTGAAACAACTCATAATGGGAAGTGCTGTAGATTCTCAGGGCTGTTGAGAGGAAATATTCACACAATGTGGATAATGTCTGTTCCTGTCCACAGAAAGGAAGGAAAAGTTGTCAGGCCAAAGTGATTGGTCAATTCCACTACTCCAGTGCCTTGACACCCCTTTCATTTAACTGAAGGCCATAAACCTTAGTCTTCCATACTTAGTGTATGAATGCATGGAAATGTGGAACTTTCAAAGTTAAGGATAAAGAGACACTTTCTGAGTTTTCAGGCACAAAACAGATTACTCATAAATAGGTTATTAAAAGCTTTTTTCTCTTCATCAAGGGAAGGAGTAGTGTCACATTTCTTGGTTGTATTAAAAACATTTATATATTTATAACTCTCCTGTTTCAGCAGGCATTTGGTGCTTAAGATTGCTGACCCTCAGTTATCTGCCCTCCTATTTTATATGCACAGCTTTTATAGAGTTGTATTTTATGTAATCATATGTGTTTTTATTGTTTTTAGTGTGTTTTTAGTGTGTTTTTATCTTGTGATTTCACTGTTGTGAGTCGCCCCGAGCCAAATTGGGAGTGGCAACCGATAAGTGCTAATAATAATAATAATAATAATAATAATAATAATGGTTTTTAGATACACACACACCTGAATTTGGAAAATGCCTGAAAAATTATGTGAGGATAAAGTATTTGATATTTTTATCACTAATTAGTAACTTGCTTTATCTAACTCCTGTGTTTTTTCCATATTGTAGAAGACTTTGTATACTCAAGATGCTCCTTTTCATGTGGTGATCACCAGTTATCAACTTGTAGTCCAAGATGTGAAGTATTTCCAAAGGGTTAAGTGGCAATATATGGTGCTAGATGAGGCACAAGCACTCAAGAGTAGCTCAAGGTAAATAACACCAATTATTTATTTATTTAAAACATTTATATTCCGTTCTTCTTACCCCGAAGAAGACTCAGGGTGGAGCACAGCATATATATGGCAAACATTCAATGCCGGGACATGATATCAGATGCATACATAAACATTAAAAACATTTGTCTCAATATTAAAATACACTGTTTAAAAACCACCTGATATTTGAGGCTATTAATAGAATGGAAGCTTGGATACAGGATGTAAATGTTACAGGTGATAGATTTTTCTTGTCCTCATATATTTTGGGAGGATTTTATAGCATTTAAACAGATTTCCGTGCATCTCTATATGTATATATGTTTAAATTGCTAAGCATTGTATAGAAACAAGTACTACTGTAGCCACCCATTTTATCTCAGTGTTTCCGGGCCTTGACTCTTCTTCTGCATCAGAAGGAAAAGCTCTGAGGAGAAAGAAGAGCATTATGACAGGGTAGTTGTTTAGGCCAGGGAAGTTTATTAATGGGGGGAAATGCTTCTGCTTGTGCTAATTTAAACAATAGAACTGGGAATGGGATAAGTGCAAAGCTGTAGCCATGGAAAGAGGGCATGCGGTAAAGGGATGTAAGCTGCTTAGATTCACAGTGATTATGCCTAAACTGATCTGGTCTCACATGAGTGAAAGAAATTACTCTTTTAGTCTGTCTTAATGAAATTATACTAACTTCCTTAAAATACTTGGGAGAGAGTAGACAGACAAAACAGCAGGAATATTTTTGTAGTATCTTATCCTTCTTAAAAGATTCCTTATTAATTAATGTACATACAGTGTAGAGAGCAGCAATATTCTGTACAAGGCATAGAGCCTTTTCAACCTATGCTCCAACTCTATGGAACTCTCTGCCGCTGTATGTTAGAGTAATGTCGGAGTTGCGACCTTTTGCAAAAGCGCTTAAGACCTGGCTTTTTGGGTGTGCATTTAAGTAATCAGACAAATTATCAAATAGTTACTGCTGTTTTAACATTCTATGTTTTAATGCGTTTTACATTGTGAAATGATATTTTAAACTGTAAGTCGCTTGGAGCACCTGGTGGTGAGCGACTAATCGTGAAGTGAAGTGTATTGCAAGTTCTTACTTCAGCTCCTTTTAAATAATTTAATACATTTTAGTGTCCGCTGGAAAATCTTACTCCAGTTCCAGTGCCGAAATCGACTATTACTAACTGGAACACCCATCCAAAATACCATGGCTGAGGTATGTAAGCGTCACTCCCTTCAGTTGGTCCTGCATTTGATTTTTTTAAAAACAAACAAGTCATGAGACCTATTTTTTCTATTTAGTATGAAAAATGCAGAAGAGGTTTGCTTGTGGGGAACCATGCATATTAGTTGTTTTCCTGCTTTAGTACTGTTTCAGTCTCAAATGAAGCTGTCTCAAAAATTCTGCGAACAAAAACCCCAGACTCTGGCTATGTGCATACTTATTCTATATGCTGTTATTGTTTCTGTGGGGTTTTTTTTTGTAGTTTACCATTGTAGGAAGGGCACAACTTTTCCTTCCACAAGTGTAGGAAGGCTTGTCTCTGTCCTGGACTCTTTTTCTGGTTGCCAGTCCATTTGTCCACCTATGTATACATCTGTGTTCCTTCTTAATGTTGTTGATACTGGCAAGCAAACCTGAGTTCAGTTCATTTAGTACAAAAGTTGTGATTTTGTGTACCTTTAAGTTGACTATGGTTACCATATCACAACATTTCCTTGGAAAGATTTATCCAGGGGAGGCTTTTCTTTCTCGAAGAGTAAGAGAGCATGACTTGTCCAGACAAGTCATGCTCTCTTACTCTTCGAGAAAGAAATGCCTCCCTGGATAAATCTTTCCAAGGAAATATTGTGATATGGTAACCATAGTCAACTTAAAGGTACACAAAATCACAACTTTTGTACTAAATGAGCTGAACTCAGGTTTGCTTGCCAGTATCAACAATCATTGGATTTCCGTGGAAGAGCAGGGGTTTTAATCCTTGTCTCCCCAGATCCCAGTTCAGCACTGCAACCATTACAATACAGTATAGATAGTTGAGTAACATTTTTTTAAAAAAATTCTCTTTTTATTGCAGCTGTGGGCTTTGCTTCATTTCATTATGCCAACATTGTTTGACTCTCATGAAGAATTCAATGAGTGGTTTTCTAAAGATATTGAAAGCCACGCAGAGAATAAATCTGCAATAGATGAGAGTGAGTACTGTTCAGAATAAATTCTTTATGTATCAAACTTCCACATCTTGAGGATAATTTATTTGTGTTTTATTGCTTTATTTTTGTTGTGTTGCTTTGTTGGTTTATTTTGTGCTTTTAAGGGTTATATTTGTGGAAGCAAGGGTAATAAAATGGCAAAATGTTTATGGCAGTGATGGCAGAGGTATAAATCCTGCTTTTTAAACAGAACCAAGACTTAAGATGGTTCGAACACTAAAAGAAATATAGTATAAAGGCATATATATGTTTTTATTAAGTTACTATAGAGACACTGACACAGAAAGTTGAAGCACTAGATTTCAACATTAATACATTAATCACAGGCTAATTTTTCTCTCAAATTTCAGATCAACTGTCCCGCTTGCACATGATCCTGAAACCTTTTATGTTGAGGAGAATCAAGAAGGATGTTGAAAACGAGTTGTCGGACAAGGTCTCAGACAAAATTAGAGGATATTTTTATATTTCCATTTTTCATGGTTTTATTATATATTGCTATGCAGTTTTTGTATCTAGCATTAAATCAAAGTTATCAAAGTTCGATTTTCTTCCAGCATTCATTGGGCTGGACTCAGAGTTCATAGGAGTTGAACCTTATTCACAGTCACTTACAGTGAAGAAAGCAGAGAGAGATGATCTTCCCATAATTACTCTTTCTGCCTATAATCCCACTTGCATCCTGAAAACCTTTCCACAGGGTTAGGAGGCAAGAGAGAGATCTGATATAATTACTTCACCGCTGTGTCTCCAGTCCAGCCAGCAGGCTCCTCCACTGGATGTCTCTGCTGCAAATGGAGGGATCACTTAGAAGCCGACTAATTAACAGTTCTTTGACACGGCCCATTTATATATAGGCAGTCCCCAAGTTACTAATAAAATAGGTCCTGTAGGTTTGTTCTTCAATTGCATTTGTATGTAAGTCAGAAAAGGCACTTTTTAAAGTGTAACTCCAAGCCAGATAGATGATAGATAGAAGCTTTGGTTAGCATAGGGAAGGGTCAATGCCCCTGTTGTGTTTGTTTTGCTGTCTGTGCCCCTGTTAGAAAATTTCACCTCACTTTCACCTCACCTGTGACTATTGGATTTTGAAATATTTGGCTTGTTGTGGAAATAAATATTGGTTATAAATCTTCAGTAAAGTAAGGTAAAGGTTTTCCCCTAACATTAAGTGTAGTTGTGTCCAACTCTGGAGGTGGTATTCATCTCCGTTTCAAAGATGAAGAGCTGGCGTTTTCCATAGACTCCTCCTAGGTCATGTGGCTGGCATGACTGCATGGAGCGTCATTAATTTCCCACCAAGTTGGTACCTATTGATCTTCTCACATTTGGATGCTTTTGAACTGCTAGGTTGGCAAAAGCTGGGGCTAACAGAGGGAGCTCACCCCACTCCCCGGATTTGAACCACCAACCTTTCGGTCAGCAAGTTCAGCTGCTCAGCAGTTTAACCCAGTGTGCCCTACTGGTTGCCCTTCAGTAGAGACACCTTTTCACCACCTTTCAGGAGAGAATTTCTCTTCCTACGGGTATATTTCTCTCACTTCCTGTTGTCTCACCCCCGTTCTTAACTATGAGTCATTTGTAAATTGGATGTTTGTAACTTGGGGACTGCTTGTACTATTCTGCTCTCAGAACCCATGTGTTTATGTAAACATAGTCACAAAATTCCCTAAAATAGAAATGTTCTGAAACAGGATTACTAATGTACTTTATTTTGAATATATATTATTAAATTCTCTGTGAAGCTATATTTGACTGTGACAGCAATGATATTATTATTGAAAATGTCTTCCTTGCCCCTTGCTTAGGTTATGAAACACTTGTGGCAACTAACTTTAAGCAGGTTGCAATAAAGAGCCCTTTGCCATAAGGTTACGTCCCATTGTCACCCATAGTTCTCTGTGATCCGCCCCGAGCCTGCAGGGAGGAGCGGAATATAAAACCGAATAAATAAATAAATAAATAGTTCTCTTGCAGACAGGGGTGGACCTACCTATTCCGGGGTAAAAAAATTGCGCCCCCAGTGGCTCCCGAGCGAGTCATGCTCTGGAGCCCAGTGCGCATCTTGTAGTCTCCGTGCATGCGCACTGGCTGCAGAGCGTGCCTCCCACTTTGGAGCCCAGTGCGCATGCGCGAATCTGTGAACATGCGCACTGGCTCCAAAGCGGGAGGCACGCTCTGGAGCCAGTACGCATGCGCAGAGATTTTTGTGCATGCGCAGCAGCTCTTACAGGTGCTGTAGTGCCTGTAGAAGCTTCTGCGCATGCGCGAAAATCTCTGCGCATGCAGAGATGCGGCTGGAGCGCCCCGGGCGGTGGGGCGGCTGACAAAGGCGCGACGGCGCGGGCCGCGGCGACGGCTGCGGAGGTCCAGGCGGCGGGCTGAGGGCAGGGGGCGGCGGGGCGACGCCCCTCCCAGGTGACGACGCCCTACGCGACTGCGTAGTTGGCGTAATGGATAGACCGGCCCTGCTTGCAGAAATTTAGAACGTGATTAAACAGGTATTGGAGTGTATAGGAGTCTTTAGTATAATTGGTTTGCATCTGGGTATGCTACCATCTTTTCTTTTAAGAATATAATATACCATGAATTAAGAGTGTTAATGAGAGTATAAGACATGCTAGCAAGATACCTTCAAGGAATGCTTGAATTTCTAAAGTCTCTGAAAAGAAACCATCCTAATCTCTTATTTTGAAGATGCTGTTTTATTGCCAAGATCCAGTAGAGCACATCCCTAATGTAACTGTTTCCATCAGCAGAATTTATTCCCTCTTTCCAACTTCAGTTTGCCATAAACCCCAAAGACCAACTTTGGAGGTCTGTAAATGAAAGCCACAGGAAGAGGGAACGGAATAAAAGTTCTATTTGGTAGCACTGCAAATACTAAAATATGTTTTGCCAATAAGTGATTTTTCTAGAAAATCTTAACCCTTGCACAAAAACATGTAGAAGCACTTCTACATGTGAGCTGTAACCATAAGTTTCATGAGTTGTGAATATTAAACCTGGCTGATTGTAACAGTTTAACTTGGGTTTCTTTCTCTTTTTTTAGATTGAAATTCTCATGTACTGCCCACAGACTAGTCGACAAAAATTGCTATATCAAGCTTTGAAGAACAAAATTTCCATTGACGACCTTTTGCAATCCTCCATGGGCACCACTCAGCAAGCACAGAATACGACTAGTAGCCTCATGAATCTAGTCATGCAGTTCAGAAAGGTGAGATCATGGGCCCTTGAGCAAAATGTGTAAACATAGCATTTTCGGGCCTCTGAATGCGAGACTGACATGTTTCAGTTATTCCTCAGATGTGACTTTTATATTATAATTGATAGTTGCAGCTGGAGAATTTGCAATACCAGGTGATTTGTGCCAAGGAAAATGACAATTTTGGAGGAGAGGCAGAGCTGGGCCTGGAGAAGACAAAAAGTGGGGAGAGTTGTATTGCTTAGACTTCATGTTTGCCCAGCAGTCCGAAAAAGACCATTTAGCACATGTTTCACAATTTATTTATTTTTCGACCCCAAGAATACCTAAAATAGACAAGGTTAATTTTCCTATCTATTTCTGAATAATTAAATAATCACATTTCATTACAGGTCTGCAATCATCCAGAACTCTTTGAACGACAAGAAACATGGTCTCCATTTCACATTTCACTAAAGCCATACCAGATTTCAAAATTCCTTTACCACCATGGGCAGATCAGGGTATATAACCACTCAAGGGACAGGTAAGCAGTGCTGGTGTTTCATTCAGCTTCTGTAGTTCTGTTCATTTAATCAATGGGAATTTTTTTTGCCATTGCTATACATAAATAAAAAACAAATATTCTCTCATAGATTTCATCTATGAGTGAAATGAGGAAGGAAGGGGAAGAAATTAAAAGAAATCTAGCAACATGTTAATGAGCCCTTGGTGGCGCAGCGGGTTGAACCACTGAGCTGCTGAGCTTGCTGAACGAAAGGTTGGCGATTTGAATCCAGGGAGCAGGGTGAGCTCCTGCTGTTAGTCCCAGTTTCTGCCAACCTAGCAGTTCGAAAACATGCTGATGTGAGTAGATCAATAGGTACTGCTTCCATGGGAAGGTGATGGCTTTCCATGCAGTCATGCTGTCCACATGACATAAGAGGCATCTACAGACAATGTCGGCTCTTTGGTTTAGAAATGGAGATGAGCACACATACACCCTTCCAGGGTCGGACACAACTAGACTTAATGTCAAGGGGAAACATTAACCTTTTGCAATATGCTTTCACGTGATATATAAACCCATTTGTTCAGATAAAATACAGAGTGATAATGCTCAGGTGTAAAGTATATTTACATTCTGCATTGGAAATAAGAGCAGTCTTTCTGCAAGAAGGTTAATGAACACAAATCTGACATTAGAAATGGTAGTATCTCTAAAACACAGGTGTGGAACATTTCAGCTTTCCTAGACATAGTAAGTGATCCACAGTTTGTAGACTTGCAATAAGGAAATTTCAAAGGAAGGCCAGAAAAAACTGCTTTGAATAATATTCACAAATTCCAGTCCATTAGTAGAAGTATGAACAAAGACAATAACTTCATAACACACTACATATACTACACCACTCTTATCCGCAGGCATTACACAACTCTTTGAAACTTTTAGGTCTCTTTCTGGGACCTATTATTTTCCATCTCAGTCCCACAACTGTGTAAATATGCTTTACCCATGGGCATTTATTATCACTCTGCTGCATCCAAAGAAGTGGGTTTGTATCTTTAAAAGCTCATGTGAAAATAGTCCTAAAGGTCCTACAGTCTCTCCCCCCCCCTATTTTCTTTTTATACTGCAAGAAACAAATATGGCCATTTGGCTGCCACTTTGAAGCCAAGGGCCCTCTGGTGGCACAGCGGATTAAACCCCCAAGCTTCTGAACTTGCTTACTGAAAGGTTGGCGGTTTGAGTCTGGGGAGCAGGGTGAGCTCCCACTGTTAGGCCCAGCTTCTGCCAACCTAGCAGTTTGAAAACATGCAAATGTGAATAGATCAATAGGTACCGCTTCTGCAGGAAGGTAATGGCTCTCCATTCAATCATGCTGGCCACATGACCTTGGTGTCTACGGACAGTGCCAGCTCTTTGGCTTAGAAATGGAATCTGAGAGAGACTGGTGAAAGTTTACAAGTTTATTCATATCCCATTTGGAATGTGAACTTGGATGTCATAAATTCCAGACAACACTAACCATTACACTCTTCTGTTAATTTTTAGGTGGTTGCAATTTTTACTTTCTCCTTTTGCACCGGACCACATCCAGCAATCTCTTTTCCATAGGAAGGGTATGTTATAGTCCTTAAGAAATGTTAGGGTCAATTTAGCTCATGTTCCATTTTACTGATATTAGTAAATTGTGATCTGGCTTTGTGCGAGAGAATCAAATTGAAAACACAGAAGACTGTACCTGCAAAGTACAGAAATTTCTTATCCTCCTCATTCTAGGTATAACTATCCTCAGATATTCCCTGTCATTTGTCATTAACATTTTTATTTCCATTTATTTCCATGAACATATTAAAAGATCAGAGATCCCTTGGTGGCACAGCGGGTTAAACCACTGAGCTGCTGAATTTGCTGACCAAAAGGTTGGCAGTTCAAATCTGGAGAGCAGGGTGAGCTCCCCCTGCTAGCCCCTGCTTCTGCCAACCTAGCATTTCTAAAACATGCAAATGTGAGTAGATCAATAGGCATCACTCTGCAGGAAGGTAACGGCGCTCCATGTAATTATGCTGGAGGTGTCCATGGACAATGCCGGCTCTTTGGCTTAGAAATGGATATGAGTACCACCCCCAGAGTCGGAAACAACTAGACTTAATGTAAGGGGGAAACCTTTACCTATTAAAAGATCTTGATGCTCACAAACAACAACTGGCAGTGCATTTCATAAGCCACCGTTTGGGCATTATTCTTAGTTCCATTGGTTCAAAGACCTTTTTGTTTGCTTTCAGTTGTTGATGTTACTTTTCTTTAAGACAAAATAATTGCACTATCTGGATAGAAAAAAATGGTTGTTGCTAACTTTGAGAGTCACGTAGTATGTTCATTTAGGTCAGGGCTGTCCAACTGGCGGCCCTGGGGCCGGATCCGGCCCCACAGCCTGTTGGACACGGCCCCTGCTATGCCCCCAGCCGCCATTTTTAATTTTTTTAAAAAATCTAAATTTTTTTTAAAAAATGGCGGCCGGGGAGGGGGAGGCGGGGCAGGGAGGAGGAAGAGAGCTAGCTCCTCCTCCCTGCACCGCTCCCTCCGTCCCTCTCTCTGTGCAGAAAAGGAGGAGTAGGCGGCGCCAAGGGTAGCGCGTCACGCCAGGCCTGTGACGCGCTACCCTTGGCGCCGCCTCTGCTCTCCCTCCTCCTCCTCTTTCCCGGGCGCCGCGGCGCTCGGGACAGCCGCGGTGCCCGGGAAAGAGGAGGAGGGAGAAATCTCCCTCCTCTTCCTCCTCTTTCCCGGGCGCCGTGGCGCCCGGGAAAGAGGAGGAGGAGGGAGAATGACAGCTTTAGGAGGGGGCGGGGCCTGGGCTGGGGGTGGGGCCCGGGGGCGGGGCCGAGCGGCCCCCGAGGTCATCCGCGACCTCTATTCCGGCCCTGGGCCCGGTAGAAGTTGGACAGCCCTGATTTAGGTCATGTGAATTACATATACTGGACAACCAAGCAACCATATTATCTTAATGACCTTGCTCAAATACAATTACTTTCTCTGATTGGTATATCAGCAGATCAGGGTCAAACTTTGCAGAAATACAAAAAGGTTTTAGGAACAAAGCACTTCACTGATGACTGAATGTGTTCATTGTCCATGGATTTCAAAATGGTAACTGAAAATTTGGTTTGCAGTTATGAAAGGGAATGGTAGAAACCCTAAAAAGGTGGACTCCACACTGCAACATTATGTTGCAGGTACTGCTTGTGTCTGTTGTGTAACTGCACCAGGTGTTTACTTTTAATATTACCATTTTATATTTTAGGTAATGAAAAAGAGAGTTGTTTCTCTTTCCTACGGTTTATTGATATTTCTCCAGCAGAGATGGCACGCCTCGTGCATAAGGGACATTTAGCCAGGTGAGGACTGCATAGTTCAGATCTTAGATTTTGATAGACTTGTATTTCAGTTAAATCTCTGGAAAAACGTTGCATGTATTTAACATTGTTTTTGCATGGGAGACATAGTGTATTGCATGCCAGTATATTGACCAAGTACACAATCTAAGGGAGCAAAAATAGAGGAACACCCAAGAAAACTCACAGAAAACAGTGGAGACACATGTCAAGATGTTTAGTAGATGAATGATTTATTGACAGAAACCCAAAGGTTTTTGGCCTATATGTGTTTTCTAAGCCAGGGGCTATATAAAACCAAACAAAGGGATACCACATAAAAAACAACATGTGCTTTTATAAGTTTTTAAAACTTTGTGTTTTTAAATACATTACAAATGTGCCCTTGGTTCACTTCTGATAATGATAAATACATACTTTTATAATATGTAACATCTTTATTACATTTGTACATTCCTTATGCTCTGTATGCATCTATCAAAAATTTTACTGGAGCCAAACTCTCACACTATTTACTCAAAAGGCGGTGGGGTTGAGAAAGAAAAAAACAAGAATTTTAAGGCCAGAGTGGGGGGGGTTTAAATGTTCACAGGTGATCAGAAAAAAATAGTTTTACAATTAACATTCAAGGGCACTTTGATGTAACGGGGATGGATGTTGAAAACCTCAAGAGGAAATGTATGAGGGTTTGAGGAGGTCAAGCTCCTCAATTAGACCGCTGAGAATAAAAGAATTTAATTTTCAAATCTGCTCTTTCTCTTTTGTTGTCAGAATTCTGTCATTAATACCCACCTTTTCTATAGCCCAGCATTTTATTTTTGTTGCACTGTGTTGTTGTTCCAAAATATGACTTGCAAAGAGAGCACTTGTTTTGTTGTTTCTTCTGTCATAAAGGTATTCCCTTATATGTTTCATGAAGGATCTGTCTGGTTGTTTTCCTGACATACATCTTTAGGCATATGCATTGGATGACGTAAATAACAACATTTTCTATTGCTGAGTGACAAAGTGATTAAAGTGTACCTCTGTTGCGTAGCATGGTCTGTACATTCAGGCATTGTAGCAGTGTACATGAAATAGATGCAGTGTCCACAGGCATGATGTCCTGTGGCTCTTGTTACACCCCTTATAGGAGGCCTCTTCAAGCTGTGTCCCTCCAGGTGTTTAGGTCCCCAACTCCTAGAAGCCCTAGCCAGCTTGTTCAGTGGTCAGGAATTCTGGTTTTGGAAGCCCAAACAGCTAGAGAGCCAAAGGTTGAAGAGTCCTGCCTTAGAATGCTATTTCTATTTCTTGAAATTACTGCTTACCAAAACATCCCTTTCACATTTTAAAGACAATCTGGGCTTTCCCCACATAACCTAGTATATTATTTATTTATTTCATATACTTTTACTCCGGTCTTCTCACCCCCGAGGGGGGACTCAGGGCAGCCTCACAGCAAACACCATTCGGTGCCATCATAATGATAAGAACAACCAACAAATTCATTAAAACAAAACATTAAATAAAAAGTTGTTAAAACACGCCAATTAACATCACTTCGAAATTGCTTATGTCTTCTTCATACAATAAATATTGAGCTATGTATAAATGTGTTTTAATGAAACCCAATAAGCCATGTTAACTTGATTGAAGGTGAAGCTACAGTTGAGATGATTGGATTGTGATCTGTCAGGTCCAGAACATGGTTTTTGAAATGCCTTGGGCATATTAACAAAATAACTCATGGGCAGATTATATCCAAAGGAAGAAGTGCTTCAGGATCTGTGCAAAGCATCTCAAGCACCACGTGTTTATAGATAGATAGATAGATAGATAGATAGATAGATAGATAGTGTGTGTGTGTATACACACACATATAGGGGTGGCTGAATGGCTAAAGAGGTCCAGTGCCAAGAGTTACTTCCTTTTTTTGTTCCTCTTTGTTTACAAAACAAGCCATAAGTATAGTCGCAGTAGGACTTTAGAAAATGACAGGCTTTCTGCATCTTTAAATTCTTGTTCACAGAGCTGTGAATAAGAATATCTACTGTGGTTTGTTTCAGATGGTTAGCTCTTTTCCTGTCTCTGAAAGCCACCTACAGGCTCCATCATATTCGTTTTTGGAAAGAGCTGGAAGGAGAGGACCAGCACAAACCTCCATGTTTGAAGAACAAAGATTTCTTGCTTGATGTCAGTTTTCCACTCTCCCCTCCCAACTTGCACAGCTGCACTTTGCTGCAGGTAAACAATACTTTCAGTTATATACAGAAACACAAATAGTTTGAGTTAAAGGAACTGTTGGAAAGTCAATGAATTAATAGTCTCCAATATTCTCAGAATGTGATCATTGTGTATGTCAGCCCACGACATTTTGTGGGTTTAACTTTTTTTTGGATTTGATTATGCATGGATTTGACTAAAGTGTTCTGTTTAAGAATCACTAGGTCCTCTAGTGTGACTTAGTGGTGAACTTCCTCCAGACATTGACCATAGAGTTGAGTTGGAAGACCTAGAGATTCCTAGAGAAGTGTTTTCTCAGATTAAAAAATAGCATTTTTAAAAATTCAGTTTTTTACTTTCACAGGAGTCCTCAACTCTTAATCCCAGCAGATTTGAAGGGCTGACTGTATTTAAAATATTTCTGTTTTTATCTGAAGATCTCAGGAAACTTTTTAAAAATCATTAAAAATAATAAATGTTAATACGTTTTTTAAAAGTAACGTGTTAAATCATTAATCATTTCAAACTTTCATGCTAAATAAGGCATGAAGAAAAAGCTGTTTTGACAGTACTAGGATCACAGCAGTGCTTCTTCTAACAGGATTTCAGAGAACATAGCCTATAACTGGGGAGCCACTGAGAGAAGGCTTGCCCCACAATAAGAGGGCCCTCCTCCATCAGATCTCAATTTTCAGGTAGACCTATAGAGAGACAGTTACATTATCAAAAGCACCTTGAATTCCAATTCAAAGTATAATGACAGCCGGTCCAATTTCTTTATAAAACTGTTCTTTTCCTATCTTCAAATTGAGTACAGTAATTCTTTTAGTTAACATTTTAAAAATCCAAATACTGCAAACTGCTGACTTGCGGTACAAATTCACCACCTTCTTCTCCACCTAACTGTTGGTGTAGTATCCACAATAGAGCATAAGGCATCAACCAGTATTTGAACAATGCAATATCCTTCCACTCTCTTATTGAAGTCACAACTGATAACTGTAAAAAGGAGTTATTGCTATGCTGAGAAATAAATGGTTAGCCCTAAGCAAGTTAAAATCATAAGTAAACTGAGTTATGCTTTAATGTAACTAGTTACTTATAAGGTCTGGGAATAATTATAAAAATATTTTCAAATCTTTACAGTATATTTTAAATTTTTATTTCTTTTAGAACCTTGTATTCACAAGCTACTGTAAAGCAGTAATTGGCTACTCTGATTCCATCATTCATCAACGATCAGCTACCTCATGGAAACAGTGTTGTCAAATCACAGAGTTGCCAGCCTTCTTGTCTGTAGTGAGTCCAAGGGTAAGTCCTTTCTGCTCTCTTCTGATTTTTTTTTCCTGTAAAATATTGTGTCTTCATAGTTAGCCATTCATCATAGAGAGCGGTTATTTTGTGTTGCGTTACATTTGTATTTTATTTTCTGATCCATTATTAGTTCTTTCAGAATTCAATCTAGTTCTGTTTAACTGTTAGAAAAGCATCCCTTACACTGTTATAGCTAATTCTTCCCAGACTTGACTTTTTGTTTCCTGAATCATTCAGTCTTTTCTACTCAGGTATTGCATTGTGCATGAAGATCTAACATTTTCAGGATTATTGAAGTCATGAGCAATTTTTTAATCTTAAAGAAAGAAATGGGGAATGGGATTAAAAGCATAATGCTTAAGAGGAGTGTACCTCCTGTCTGTCCTGACAAAAGAAGCCAATCTTCACAGAATTCAAGATTGTCCTATTAAGGGAAGGATGGATGAAGTATTGCCTGTGTGGCTTGGAAGAGTCCTTGCAACCTTTGAGGTGGTGGGCTATTTTTCATCCAAATGATAAATAGTCCTCCAGATCTGTTAGAAACAAACCTCACAACCTCTGAGGTTGCCTGCCATAGATGTGGGCGAAACGTCAGGAGAGAATGCTTCTGGAACATGGCCATACAGCTCAGAAAATTCACAGCACTTCTTGCAACCAGTAATTATTTGTTTGATAACATAATATGAATGGTCTTTCATCAACTGCACTTAATGCTGGAAGTTCAGTCAACCACCTGTTGTCAAAATTTTGTTGCTGCCAATTTACAAAATAGTATTAATGAAATGCTTTCAGCTTTAAGCTCACTTGCACTTCTCAGCATGATGTCTGTTAGTTATTTAACAATGATAGCAGAGCAATAAATCCCTGCTATATAGAGATAAGGACTAAAACAGTAATCATATAAAAGCAGACAAGGACCATGCATTCTTTATCATCAAGCCACCTACATGAGTAATTCCTGACATGTATTTGGTTCAGTAATACTTCCGTGACCATTGGATATTATCATGCTCACATATTAGAAACATGTAATTAAGCATCTTTCTGCTGGCCACCTCAGTCATTCGTCCTGTCAGCTTACTTGAAGGTTTAGCCCATTGACATGTGATGAGTGTTATTTTTTAAGTTACGCAGATTCCATTGATCTTAAATGGCAGTAGCCAATGTATATGTGTGCCTGTACACACACACACTATTATGTTACTTTCAAATTGATTGGCACAGAGTGGAATATGTGCAGTCCAGCAACTTCCCTCAGCTGTTTTTGCAGTTCTTAACAGCACTCCACATTCCCTTTGACTTTTTGATAAATCACGCAAAACTAAAAGTCTCCCAAAACCCTGTGTGATACTTTGGGGGATTTGACTTCATATCTACCAATAGTATGGATATCTTTTAGAAGATAAGATCTTTCTTATCTGTCTAAAACAAACTTTTCAATCTCTGTGGTAAAGAGAAACTTGTTTTATTTAGATCCTTGAGCAGTTTTCAGCTAGAATTTATTCAGAAAAAAGGCTTTTCTTGGATAAATAAAGACATAAGGCATTTAAAGCATACAGCATCCTTTACTGAAAATACCTATAGGTGTCAATGCAATTAATACTTGGTTCATATACATGTGATTTCTACTGGTTCTGAAAGGAGAGATTGGTTGTTGTATATGAGTGAATCATGGGGAGGATACTTGAAAGTGATTATAAATTTAATCACAGCCATTCCTGCCATCTTATTGGCCCTCTTTTGCTGAATAAAGGTCTTTCTGTTTTAGCAAGCTTTTAGCCTAACCCTTTGAAGGAGGTATATCCTTGTTTTGTGTTACTATTCTTCATGCCCCTGCTGAAGCAGCTCCACTGGCTTCCGACAAGTTTCCGGGGTCAATTCAAGGTGCAGGTTATTACCTATAAAGCCCTGTATGCATTGGGTCCAACCTATCTTTGAGACTTCATCTCTTTATTTGAACTGGCACGGGCTCTGAGATTAAGAGGGGGGGCCTCCTCTTAGTCCCACCACTATCTCAAGCATAGTTGGTGGGGACAAGAGAGGGCCTTCTCTGTGGTGGCCTCCCAGCTCTGGAATACCCCCCCAAAGATATTAGATTAGCCCCCACCCTTCAATCCTTCTAGTCTAACCTGAAAACATGCATGTTCAGACAGGCTTTTACCTTGAGTAGCCTGAATGGCCCCATATGAAGCTGACACTTGGCACTTGTGAATTGATGGCAGTTAGTTTTATTTACTGTTGTTTTAAAATTGTATTGTTTTGATTTTATTCTCATGTGTTGACGGGGTTGTTGTTATAATTTTATGTGACTTGTTTTATACTTTTGCACCATTTCTACCTGTTGTATGTTATATATGCACCCTGGAGTGCTATGTAAGCCACTCCAAGTCCCTTCGGGGAGATGGTGGCAGGATATAAATAAAGTTTTTTTATTTTTTTATTTTTTTTTTTAAAATAGGTTATTTTTTGATCATATTTGATGATATTTTTCTTATAGTCTGCTTCAGTATAGATATTCTTCCCATATTTTAATAATAAACAGTTCCAAATTTGTTTTTCCAATTGATTAATGAAACATCGCTGTAATTTGTTCAGTGCAACAAGGATTCTAGGTTTCAAAAATCAATGCAATATTATGTAATTGACCCAAATGTAGTAACTATCAGAGTCTGGAAGATCCTTGATTTTATCTTCATTTGAACTATATTTCTTTCTGTGTAATGTGTCAAACAGGTCCTAAACTGTATGTCCTTATACATATAGAGTTGTAGTTCATTAGCTGCTCCTGCCAATAGTATTGCTTCCACTGTCAAAGAGAAAGAGAGTATGTCTCTAGCTCTCCTATATCTGCTTTGGAGTTGTGGGGCTTGAGCAGATTTGAACAGTACAAGGGACTTAATGGAAGAAAAGCGACAGCCTCATTTTGCAAGATTAGTTCATTGCAGCAGCAGTGACCTAAATCAGCCTTAGACCTAAAATTTAACAAAGGTTCTGTATATTCTGGGGCATGATTAAAGGGATATATTTTACTATACAGTGTGCTTTTAAATACATTACACAGCGGAACTATATTTGCTGAATCCTGCCGATCTCTCATACTTAAACAATGTTGTGTTTTCTTTTAAGAAGTTTACATGGTCTCTGGTTTGTTGTAGGTTTTTCAAGCTGTAGAACATGGCCATACAGCCCGAAAAACCTAAAAGAACCCAGTGATTCCGTCCATGAAAGCCTTCGACAATACATTACATGGTTTCGTTTGCACATCCTTGTATCATACATGGCTTCCTTATTTTTTCTCAAGTGTATCCAATGGGTGCTACAAAGACACTGCAACTGAAACATTTTCCTTCCAAAAGATAAACGGAGGTCATAGATCCCCAACAAGATAGTATGAAACAGTGTGTTATTAATTAGCTGGTTCTTGACTGTAGGTGGCAGTACCGTATTACATGTACTTCTAGACAAATTGTTGGTTACCCTCCAAAATGATATTCTAAGGCAGTGGTTCTCAACCTGTGGGTCCCCAGATGTTTTGGCCTACAACTTCCAGAAATCCCAACCAGTTTACCAGCTGTTAGGATTGAAAGTCAAAACATCTGGGGACTCACAGGTTGAGAATCACTGTTCTACGGCAATATATTACCATAATTCAAAAAGTGAAACCTTTTATATTATAAGCAATAAGCAAATCCACAAAAATCTGTTTCTTTGCCAACAAAGTAACTTGGTTACTAGCAAGTTCAGCATAGATGTAATGCTGCCAGTTAGTATATAGGAAACTCACAAGCTAATAAATCTCCAAAAGTAGCAGAGATTAGATTTATTCCTTCGCAAACAGCCGCATGAAATCATGGATTAAGTCTAACAAACACTGGAACCCTGGTCCATTATTGCTACAGTAAAAACAAATTGCCTTTACAGAAACCTTACACCACAATCCACTGCAACACCTGCCATACTTTTGATAATTAATATGACCTCAAAAAGAGTTTTAGTAAATACTTCAAGAATCTTGCAAAGTCATGTTTAGTAAAGCATCTGAAGGAAAGGTGCAACAGTAGGGAAAGAATAAACTATGATTTGTGCTAAAATCAAATTCCGTTTGTAGAAAACAGACTTCATCCTGGAATATAAAAAGCCTAGAGTAGTAGAGAGTTGGAAGAGACTTTGTGGGCAATCCAGTCCAACCCCCTGCCAAGAAGCAGGAAAATTGCATTCAAAGCATCCCCGGCAGATGACCATCCAGCCTCTGTTAAAAAGCCTCCAAAGAAGGAGCCTCCACCACCTCCATTACATTATTTTAACTTAATAATTCAGATTTTGAAACCCTCTATCCCCAACCTCCATTGTGAAGAAGGCAGGGCAGCTTTTAGGCTATTCTCAAACTGGGTTTAATAAGATTTATTTATTTATGTCATTATATTCCGCCCTTCTCACCCCGCAGGGGACTCAGGGCGGATCACAATGCTCATATACAGGTAAACATTCAATGCCATTGACATACAACATATATAGACAGACATGGAGGCATTCCAGAAATCAGTTAAATTTAGCCTCCCCACAAATTTGAATTTATTAAGATGAATTTATTGATGGATTATTTAACCCTTAACACCTAGCAGCGGATTCTGATTTGGTCAAAATCAAAACAGTATTATGATTCCTATTTATTTTTTAAAATTCTGCAAGAATGCATGTCTCGATAGGTGACATGGCTGTTGTGGCTGAATCACAGTCATTCGGACGTCCAGGTTTTTTCTGATTTTTTCTTTGTGCCTTTCTGGTGTTATATTTGCTGAAGAAGAAGAAAGAAAGAGTTTTGCTTATTTATTCCCTACCACACTCATAGAATCATAGTTGGAAGAGGCCTCATGGGCCATCCAGTCCAATTCCCTGCCATGAAGCAGGACAATTGTATTCAAAGCACCCCCGTCAGATGGCCATCCAGCCTCTGTTTAAAAACCTCCAAAGAAGGAGCCTCCACCACACTCTGGGGCAGAGAGTTCCACTGCTGAACAGCTCTTACAGTTAGGAAATTCTTCCTCATGTTCAGGTGGAATCTCCTTTCCTGTAGTTTGAGCCATTGCTTCCGCATCCTAGTCTACAGGGCAGCAGAAAACAAGCCAGCTACCTCCTCCCTGTGATTTCTCCTGTGATGGCCAGCTTGTCTCCTCTCAGCCTTCTCTTCTGCAAGCTAAACATGCCCAGCTCTTTAAGCCGCTCCTCATAGGGCTTGTTCTGCAGACCCTTGAGCATTTTAGTCGCCCTCCTCTGAACACATTCCAGCTTGTCAACATCTCCCTTCAATTGTGGTCTCCAGAATTGGACATAGTATTCCAGGTGTGTCCAGTTCTATTCGATCAAGGCCGAATAGAGGGGTAGCATGACTTCCCTGGATCTAGACACCAGACTCCTATTTATGCAGGCCAAAATCCCATTGGCTGTTTTTAGCTGCCGTATGACATTGTTGGCTCATGTTTAACTTGTTCACGAGGTCTCTAAGATCTTTTTCACACGTACTGCTGTTGAGCCAGGCATTGCCCCCACCCCCACCCCCCAATTCTGTATCTTTGCATTTCATTTTTTCTGCCTAAGTGGAGTATCTTGCATTTGTCTCGGTTGAACTTCATTTTGTTAGTTTTGGCCCGTCTCTCTAATCTGTTAAGATAATTTTGATTCTGCTTCTGTCTTCTGGAGTATTGGCTATCCCTCCCAATTTGGTGTCGTCTGCAAACTTGATGATCATGCCTTCACTCCCAGTTCATTGTAGAATACTGTATCACTGTGGTCTACAAACTTTGTAGCAGTGAGCCTTGGAATAGTAATGGGCAGGACCACTGCATCAGTCACTGTTTTTAGAAGGAGCTCTGTGTGCCCCTCTAAATAAAGAGTTCTGACCTGCATTTTATAGTTTTTATTCTGTCATATGTTTATGCATGGAATGTAGAGAGAATGTTTTATGCTCACCTGGCATGGCTGTATATTTTAATAGGTTCCAGCATAGACATCTAAATATTCAAGCAAATATTTTGAACCCCTTCTTTCTCTCTTCATGTACTGTTTTATAGGCTTATGAGACGTCCCCTGCCATGCATTGCGGTGGGCCAGTCTGTATATTTGTGTTTTGTGTGTGTATATATATTTGTATATATTTGTGTATGTATATATATGTGGTTTTGTGCATGCGTTGTAATGTATTTTTTTATTTTTTGGCCTTTTAAGTCTCTTCTGCTATGTTTTCAGTGTTTTTATGAGTGATGGTCACTCGTTGGCCTGGTACATGTATTGGGTCCAAATTTGGAGTCAATTCGTCCAGTGGTTTTTGAGTTATGTTAATCCCACAAACAAACATTACATTTTTATTTATATAGATGAATATGTGATGGTTCGCCTTACGTGAAGAACTCCTGGGTGATTACTTATTTCAGTTCTGGGTATTGCAATCATTTGTCTCACAGAAACAAAGTAGGGCATGTTTCCAAGATGGGAGGTGTGCCCTACATTTATTTGCTGTGCTGATGTAGATTCAGAGATTATATTCACTGATGACAGCTTGTATAATTCTCCCTATCACTCACTGCTTTTCCTTCCCCCAGTTTGGCTTTTGGTATTTTGCTGTGAAAATCCGTTCACTTGGGAGCAGTTACTTGCTGCACAGGATGACACCATGGGTTTTTCTTTAGTCTGTTGAAGGGAGATAAGAGGGTACTATAGATTTTTGTCTTGTTTTTACAAAAGGTGACCCTATCTGTTGAAACATACTTCTTATCTTGAGACTATTAGACTATTCAGCCATTTCAAAGGGCAGCTGTTTGACTAGCATTCTCCTCCATCCAGATAGGGAAAAAAACTTAAAACGATGGAGATGGTCCAAGGTGGTCCAGTTTGGTATACAGCTTAGATTCCGGTGTTGGCACCATTGTTTGTTTGGCTGGGTAATTCATACTGAAGCTGACAGAAGAGAAGGTAGCGTGTAGAGGAAAAAAAAGTGAAGGCTGTGGTGTTCTAAATATAGAAATAGAACTTTGCTTTCAAGCTGATTGTCAAGCTGAAAGAAAGTGCTACAGTTTGAAAAAAAACACAAAAATTACAACGCCCCAGCTCTATTTTTTGCAATTTAGGCTTATACAGGTAGACACTACTCTGGATTTCTGGGGTATATCCAAAGACTAAAAGGATCACTGATGTTTTCCCATTTATTTTCAGTCTTCCACCATAGTAGTTGATGCAAATGAGCAATGGGAAAAGAACATTCTTCTTGTCATTGTTGAAGGATTTCAGAGCCAGCACCACTGGGGTGCTGTGTGGTTTCTGGGCTAAATTGCTGTATTTTTCTTGGAACGTTTTTATCGTCAGAAGCGCCTTGAGAAACTGCAAGTCGCTTCTGGTGTGAGAAAATTGGCCATCTGCAGAGACGTTGCCCAGGGGATACCAGTATGTGTTACCATCCTGTGGGAAGCTTCTCTCATGTCCCTACATGGGAAGCTGGAGCTGAAGTACAGTAGTTCACCCCATCTTGCGGATTCGAACCACCGACCTTCAGATCAGCAGTTCATCCAGCACCAGGGTTTAACCCATTGCACCACCACGGCTCCTTTGTTGTAGCTAGCAGATCAGTAGATGCACCATGGCCTCCCAAAGATAGCTCACTACAAAAAGAACACTCTATGGCAGTGCTATTAAAATTGTAGTCCAGGGACCAGTGTTAGTTCCGGGAGAATTTCCCAGAAAGGAGGAAAAAAACCAGTTTTAGTCAATGGGCCATTTAAAATGTTTTAAAATTGAATGTTTGCCATCCCCAAGGTAGCACCCTCTTAAAGCTTTCTTGCTATTTGTGTTGTATGTCTAATGGCATTGAATGTTTGCCATGTATTTGTGCATTGTAACCCGCCCTGCGTCCCCTCAGGGTGAGAAGCGCAGAATATAAATACTGTAAATAAATAAATATTTGTATGTTGCTGTTGTTTTAAAATGCTCTGCCCCCCATGATTCTACCCTCTGATTATGCAGAAATAAATTGGCTCAGATCCTAAATCTATTACATAATATATAAATGGTGGTGCAGAAGTAGACATGTTCATTGGAAATTGGAGTGGGATATCCGGTGGGATCATTCCAGTAAAGATAGGATAAGAACTGTGATTGGTAGATAGGGCCATTTAACTGTGGGTCATTTTCCCGCTAGTAGGTGGACCCCCAAGCCAGTCCTAGGTTCCTCATGGACTGAAATAGAAATTTTTCAGCTACTCATCATTTGACTTTCCTACAAGGAATATTGACTATCTGACACTGTGAATGCAAGGAACCTATTAAGGAAACAGAAACTCTTCATAATTGATATCATTTTTCCTTGAAAAGACTACAATCAGTATTATGAACACAACATACTTATGTTTATTGTATATTTTTGTTTATTGTATCTTATACAAGCTGTGAAATATATGCTTGGTATTGTTCTACTTTGGTAATAGTGGCCCTGTGTTTCTCCCATTTCAGTTTAGGGATCTCTCAAACTCTGTCAGAGTTGCCATTGCACTCTTGGTTGCTTCTCTAAATATCAGTAATGTCCTCCATACCCTGTCACCAAGTTTGGGAAGATGGCTTTCTCTGATAGAGTTGTTTTGATTTTGGGTTTTTGTGTGTGTCAGGAGCAACTTGAGAAAGCAGGGAGGGAGCAAGCCTTTTTGCAGCTGCTCCAGAGACCCAAGACACAGAACAACAAATTCAAACTATAGGAAAAGCGATTTCACCTAATAATTAGGAAAAACATATTGAGTTTAAGAGCTGTTTGACTGTTTGCCTCAGAATATGGTGTCTTTTTCTGGATATATTTAAACATAGGCTGGATGACCTTCTGCTGGGAGTGCTTTGATTCTGTATTTTTGCATTGGATTGGACTGGATGGCCCTTGTGGTATCTTTGTGATTCTAGTTGAACTTTATTTAGTGGCTAATGCGACTTTTAATGACAGAAGGTTGCACCAGGACTTTTAAAGGTGTGACATAGCAAGAGAGTTTCTTTTTGTTTATTTGATGTTTGTGCCACAATGCAAATATTTAGCACCTTCACAATGTTGAGTATTTGATATACAGCAAGTGGTATTAACGAATAAACCCCTTTCAGTTCCAGGATGCAGCACAAAAAGTCATAGAAAAGTTAAAGGGGCTGAATGTTTCTGCTAGGCCAAGGCATTGCAGATCTGTGACACTGCTTGCTTATATGTTCCGATGTTTCAAACCACCTGCAAAATCCAGAGGGTACTTCTTAGTTTCATAAATGTTCTGTTTCACTCTATTCCTAAAAGAAGCTGATTTGTTACTCACTGAATTTGATTCTCGTTTTATTTTCACCCAAAACTCTAGCATAAATGTAGTTTTTTTTATTTACAGGTAATTGCTGTGCCACTAGATTTTTACTGCAATGATCGGAGTGCAGAGTATGAGAGAAAAGCACTTAAAGAAGGAGGGAATCTTGAGGCTAAGCAGTGTATAGTGCATGGAGCACCTGAACTTGCAGTTAGCTGGCTGAAGCGGAGCTCTCAGTTGTGTCCTGAACATCAAGGAGGACTGCTGGGAGTCAGACCCCCAAATGGCTGGTCTTTCATCAGGATACCAGGTAGATTGCATTCCTCAGGTTGAATAACTAATGCTGAAAAAAGAATGTAAGACATTAACACATTTTGTGTTATATTTTTGTTTATTTTATTCCTGTAAATATTTAGACTCTTATCAAACATTCTATGTCAGAGAGCTTTTGGGAGGAGTCTACCTCCAAGAAGCATGAGGAAAAAAAATGTCAAGGGTTGGTTGTGGCCTAGAATACATTTTGTTTGCTCTTTTGGGCTGATACATGCATTTTTATTAACTCCACATCATTCTGAGTGTCTGGATCAAATGTGAACAGCTTGTCACTTTCTTTATTGACTTTTCTTTTGTTTCTTGTCTTTGTTCACATGACAATACTGAAGTTTTTTCTATTCTGAGGATTGGAAGATGATTGCTGTCTGGCAAGATAAGCAAGATAAAATATACATAAACAAATGAAAAGTATAGAGTAATAATTGCTTCTACAGTAACAGAAAAACACACAAAACCATTATGAGCAGAAGTAAGAAAATAAACTTGAGTTGTTAAAAGTATTGACCAAAGGGAAGAGTACTCTATAAATATATTCATGAACAGAGTACTTTACAACCATTTTACAGTTTGCATTAAAGGTGGAATGAAACATTTAAAAAGAATTTTTTTCTGGCTGGGCTTTTTTCTTCTTCTGAATAACTGAGATGAATCAACTAACATATTGGATTATTCCTTGCACTAGAAGCTTGAGGCAGGATCCTCAGTTCTTTTCAGTTACAGACATTTACTCTCCTCTCCTTTTTGCCAGTTGTTTTTAATTCTGCTTTGTCAGCAGGTTGAGATTTTATTTATGTCATCTCTCTCATGTTTTATCAAACACTTAATTTTGTACAACGGCAACTGCTCCCCCAAAGAGACAAATGCCCAAATACAGTAATAGTAAAAATGATTTGTGTATGCCATCAGATAAAAAGAAAATACAAGTGGACAGAGAGCTAAATTCTTGCAACCTCTCCAATAGTCCGAACCTCTCATTTTTGCACAGTATGATGTATGTTCCCATACGTAGCTGTAATGCAAAAGTGATTCAGATTACATCAGCGAAATGCTACAGAAGGAAATAATTATGAGATTTAAATTCGGCTTATGGAACGGCCTTAGTCCTTAAACTCTGGATTGAGTGTTTTTAACTTAGAAAAACCGGAGGGGGCTGGAGAGATAACACAGCGGTAGAACAGCTGTGCTTGCAATCTGAAGGTTGCAAGTTCGATTCCCGAGCTGGCTTGGACAACCAGCTGTAAGCCCTGTCCACTGTTCACCCAGCAGTTAGAAAACAGCCCAGCTGTAAATAGATGAACTGGAAACCACCAAAAGCGGGGGAGGATTCTTTTCAGTAAGGACTTTACAACACCTGAATAAATAAAGATCTGCTGTCAGAGGGTGGAAAGCGAAGCAGTGGAGCAGAGGCCCTCCGTCATGAGGATGAAGCAACAGCGCTCCCTTGTGACATAATGACGCACCCTGTGACACAGCCAGAAGAAAATCGTTCAAAAAATTGAATGTGTTGTATTGTAACTGTACGTCTTCCGGCAGGGATTGTCTGCCGTATGTATGTGTGATGTAATCTGCTCCAAGTCCCCTTCGGGGTGAGAAGAGCAGAATATAAATAAAGTGTATTATTATTATTATTATGTATGTTAATAATGTCTAATACGTTGTAATTTTAAACTATTTTTAGGTGACTTTGTTGTTTTGAGGCACTGTGCCATTGTAAGCCGCCTTGAGTCCCCCTGCTGAGGTTGAGAAAGGTGGAGCATAATTATGGCAAATAAATAAATCAGATGAATGAATAAGGAAAATTGTATATAAAAATAGGACCGAGTTTGTTTCAGAGTAGAGCTGGATAACTACTATGGGCCTGGAGGTGCATGTAGCTTGATTTGCTGCTAAAATTCAGCAGTACAGTAGCAAAAATGTGTTTCACTTTAAATGCATCTCACCTCCCCACCCCAAACAAGAAGCATATCACAGTCAAATTTGGGCTTCCGATTACATCAGCGGTTCTCAACCTGTGGGTCCCCGATGTTTTGGCCTACAACTCCCAGAAATCCTAACAGCTAGTAAACTGGCTGGGATTTCTGGGAGTTGTAGGCCAAAACACTTGGGGACCCACAGGTTGAGAACCACTGGATTACATGAATCTCCTTGCTTGGTGCTTTTATTGTGAAAATGTTGAATCTCCTTACCCCCATTAAATTTAAGCTATGCATTGATAGCAATAGCAAGCCAGTACCTTTGAAAGAAATGCATCAGCAGTTGTACACATGTTACCCACCTCTATTTTAGAAAGTGAAAAATAACTCCATGAATAAACCAATACAGAGCGTATGTTAGGCTGCAGTGTTGCAATGAGGTGGCTATTTGAACAACAAAACAGCTGCTGTTGTAGTTAACTCTCCCTTTCTCGATCAAATGCTGTGTTCCCTGTTGTGATCACTGTGGGAATCTCTTGAGGCTTTTCCTGTTCTTTGAGAGAAAAATGGTCTTAGTTTAAATGGCAGGAAGTGTCTTGAGTTCTTTTCGAATTGATAAAAAGTACCACATTCACTGACTGTTTACTGTGAGAGCCAGCTAGTTTCTTACTGACCCCATTATGCCCTGCACATTTCTAGAGTGAAGGAATTGCTGAAAACAGTTGTATTTCCTTTATTTTGTTTGTATTGAATGAGACCCATTAGTTGCTCCATCATCTGTTTTTACATTAACTACACAATATTTTCTAATTCCTTAGTGTCAATCAAACCTAGTTCTTCGAAACCTTCTTTATTTGGGATTCTTTCGAACAGCTATTTTGACTCTGCATAGCATTTAATTATATTCTCTCTGTTCCCCCCCCCCCCCAAAGAAAGAAAACCGTGTACTTTACCTAAAAGTAATTCATCGTTGGGTGAATGGAAACCGTTTTTGTCCACACTATGGAGGCACACATTTATGAATTGACACATTTTTTCTTCTTTTTAAAAAACTATTACAACAACCTCTCAGATAAATTTATTTTAAAAATGCTTTCCTTTTAGGAAATATGATTGTGTTAGTTTCACAAGTGCCAGTAGGTCCATTTCCTGACTGGAATTCCATTCAAGAAGAGTTGCAAAGAGGTTTTCTTACTCATTCCAAAAATCAGTCCTAGGGAACCCTGCAAGTCATGCTGGGGCTGTAGAGCAGAATATCTGTGAAAAATTGCCTATTGCCCTCTTCTGCCAGTGAAATCAAATAAAAACATAACACAAACACAAAAGATCATATTAAAACAATAAGGCTGGGATAAAGTTCAAACCTGGGGTCAGGCTCTAGTAAGTGCAATGATCAGTAACTGCAATTATCAGCAGCAAAACTTTGAATTTTTTTTCATTCTTTTTCTTTCTAGACAAAGAAAGTCTCATCACAGACAGTGGAAAGCTTTATGCCTTGGATGTTCTGTTGACAAGATTGAAATCTCAAGGGCACAGAGTCCTTATCTACTCTCAGATGACACGGATGATTGACCTGTTGGAGGTGAGAAACGTATCACCTGTGTAAAAGGCAGTCTGAAACTAATAGCTGAATACACCTAGTATTTGACATGAAGTTGCATAAGAAAATCTAGATCACATTTCCTCCACACAGGGTTAATGGTAACAAAAACAGAATTAATGACCTTGCTGATTTGTTTTTCTTCTCCCCATGTGTAACCTTGACCTATGAAACTGCAATATTGTTATGCAGCAATGCTCTTAATACTTCTGTTTCTAATGAGAAGGCAGATCCATGCAGTCCTTTCTTAATTCCTGCCAGAGAAAACTATATTAGGCATCACACATTACTAGATGTGTAGGTGTTATAATATCTGCTGCTGTAGTGAGGCAAAGAAATACCAGGATATTGAGTAAAGCAGGGGAATACCATTATTCTAGTCAACCAGATAATTGTGGCTAGATTTTGAATTGACACTTATTTACACAGTTTCCTGTCTATTTGGTTTTACCTCCTTTATTATTTGCACTGTAAGCCAGTTCAACAACACTGGGCTGTATCAAACCTGGGCAACGTATGAGCTGCATGCAGTCTTCCAGTGTTGACACTCGCATTGCCTGCCACCACTGCTGAATTTTCCACAAAAGCAGTGACAATTCCTTTTCAAAAGGAGAATTTGTCTCGTTTTCTTCTAAATGGCACACCCTGAAAACTCAGGAAGCATGTTTCAGCATAAAAACAAGATACATGCTCCTTACATGCCTGGCTTTAAAAGAAACAGGTTGCCACCATTGTGGTATATTTGGCAGATATATAGGGCAAGCTCCCAGTGAATTCAAAGGAACTGTCGCACACTGGCTGGGAACCAGGGCCCTTTAAATATTCACACAACCGCGGCTGGAAATAACAGTATATTTATTGAAGTAAACAATGTCCAAAAAAATAACAGTAAACATGAAAATAGCCAAGGCAAAAAGCATTCGAGAAAATCTCAGGAAATGTTCCCAAAGCCTCAGGCTCATTAAATTGTAAGGTCTCTGAATATAAATCCACTAAGAAGCAACAGAACTTAAAACTAGGATAGTCCCAAAAAAGGCAAGCTCAAAGTTCTGTCATGAATGACCAAAAAATCATGAAATCATGCGTGTGTTTGCAGGCTCTGCTCCCTGCAACCGCTCCGGAAGAGACTGGGAGAGACAGTTTCCCTGTTACTTTCCCAGGGAAAAGGGAGGGAAACGTTAGAATATTGAGATCTTGTTTTTAGCCCTGTAAAGGTTGAAATTCAGTTCCTGGTCAACTTTTGATTCTACTGCAAGCAGTTCCATGAAATATAGGTTGCTTACCTGTAAACGTAGTTTCCCGAGTGGTCACCTGTTAATTCGCACAACTCCCGCCCATCCTCCCCACTCGGTAAGTCATGCCAGGCTGCTTAGCGGCGGAAGAACTGGCAGTTGGCCCCTTTGTGGGCTATTTATACCGGGGGGGAATATGGGCGGGGGGCAACTGTTATTTTTAGTCTCGAGACTTTCCGAGCTGCCTGCACGAGCACAGGAACTACCACTGAGTGCGAATTCACAGGTGACCACTCGGGAAACTACGTTTACAGGTAAGCAACCTATATTTCATGGAACTGCATGCAGTAGAATCAAAAGTTGACCAGGAACTGAATTTCAACCTTTACAGGGCTAATAACAAGATCTCAATATTCTAACATTTCCCTCCCTTTTCCCTGGGAAAGTAACAGCTGCGGCTAGAATCAGCAAGCCAGGTGCCTCAATTCCTGCCCGCTGGACTCTCAGAAAAACTAAATTCCCTTAACTGCTTTTCCAGAGTTTCATCACCTTGGCCCTGCACTGAAAATCACACAAATCCCTTCACACCACCACAAGCCACAGGCCCAATAGGAACACAGATTATCTGTGCTCCTATAAGAGCTTTGAATGTCTTCAGTTTTTCTGTTTGAAGAATAGGTTATGGGGGTGAGTGAGTGGTTGGCTTTACAAACTCCCTGTCATTCCCAGTGGACCAAAAGAAGAGGCAAATAAAATGATTAAATGTCTTTGTTACCCCAGTAACCAACTCTTTTTGTCCAGGATTGGTTTCAGTATTTCTGAGGATTATTACTTCTCGTGTCATGATGACCATGTCAGCTAAACAAGCTTAATGGGAAGATATTGAAGTGAAGTTTTAATATAGCTATCATTTCAAGCTTAGCCATCAGTTTCCATTTCTGTTTAAAAACAGAATACTGCACTGTGTTCGCGCATAAAAATCAGAAAGGATTTCTGGCAAGAACCTCTTAATCTTCCAGCATATTTCGTCTATATTGCTATTAACATCACAAAAACCTCATTTGGTATTAAATGCACCTGCATTATAGTTAATTGCTTTATCCTATTGAGACTTTGAATTACAATATGTTATTTTTTAACGTATCAGAAGCGTACCAAGGGTACCGTTCTAATGTATTTTTAAAAAAACACAAGGTTTTAAAAACTTGGCATTATACTAAATGTCCTTTGACCAATAGCTGGCCACTTGTAGTGCCTCTGATGTTGCTATAAGAAGGTCCTCCATTGTGTATGTGGCAGGGTGCAGACTGCATTGTAGTAAATGGTCTGTGGTTTGCTCTTCTCCACACTCGCATTTTGTGGATTCCACTTTGTGGCCCCATTTCTTAAGATTGGTTCTGTGTCTCGTACCAGAGCGCAGTCTGTTCAGCGCCTTCCAAGTCGCCCAGTCTTCTGTGTGCCCAGGGGGGAGTTTCTCATCCGGTATCAGCCACTGATTAAGATGCCAGGCTTTAGCCCACCACTTTTGTACTCTTGCTTGCTGAGGTGTTCCTATGTGTATCTCTGTAGATCTTAGGAAGCTATTTCTTGATTTAAGGCCTTGGCATGCTGGCTGATAGCCAAACAGAAGGGGACAGAGATGTCAATGTCTTGTCCTTACATTACCGCTGCTACTTCCCGGCAAAAATCAGGTGGTGCAATACAGGCTAAACAGTACGATTTCTCCAGCGGTGCAGGGGATAGATATCCTGTGATAATGCAACATATCTCATTAAGAGCCACATCCACTGTTTTAATATGGTGAGATGTATTCCACACTGGGCATGCATGTTCAGCAGCAGAGTAGCAAGGCTCAAGGTCAGATGTCTGCACAGGTTATGCCTGTCGGCTTTCTAAACTTCGGGCTATTGAGCTCATGTTAACTTTGCATATGCAATCCTGGCCATTGCTGAAACCTGAGCTCCTAGACTTAGCCCTGAATCCAAATGTAAACCCAAACTACCCCTCTTCAGGATAAGTATACAAGCAGACTCAAGTTACAAACAAGCTAAGTTCTGTAGGTTTGTTCTTAAGTTGAATTTACTTGTAAGTCGGAACAGGTACATTTTGAGTGTAGCTTCAGATATATAGAGAGATAGATAGAAAGATAGATAGATGCATATGCATGCATGCTTTGAATAGCTATAGTGTTTCTTTTGCTGACTGTGCCCCTATTCAGAAGATTTCACCTCTCTTTTTATCCCTGTGAGAATTGGATTTTGAAAACATGGGCTTGTTATGGAAATAAAGATTGATGATAAAGCTTCAGTGGAGACACATTTTTCCCATGATAAATCGTTCAGGAGTAAATTTCCCTTCCTAGAGGTAGATTTCTCTCATTTCCTGTTGTCTTACCCCCATTCTTAACTATGAGTCATTTGTAAGTTGAATGCTTGTAACTTAGGACTGCCTGTAATCCCATCTTGTATAATATTTGCATGGAACAGTAACAACATAATTATATATGAACTGATAGAAAAGTGACCTACACAAAGCCTTCAGTGTTTGTCTATAAATTGTACCTTTTTCTCATAATTCAGTTGGTTGTCAGAGTTTTTTTTTATACATGTGTGTGAAATTCTGCACTTTAAAAATTGGTTTATCACCTACATTTTATATATTTATTTATTTGCAATATTTATACTTGGTGATTTACAAACTATGTATAATAATCCAGTTTTGACCTCGAAGTATCCTTTTACTATAATATCAGCAGGTTTAGAGGAAGTAGGCTTCGGCAGTATTGTATTGTATTAACCATTTTTTTGCATTTATTTTTAAACTTATAACCCTTATGTAGCATTAAGAGCCTACCATAATGTTGTTTGAAATCCTGGTGTTTGGTAATAATAAGTATAAAATTGTTTAGAGATGCAATTGAAATATGAATAATTTTGTTCTGGTTTCTTATGTTCTTAGGAATACATGGTTTACAGGAAACATACATATATGAGGCTAGATGGCTCATCAAAAATTTCTGAAAGAAGGGATATGGTAGCTGACTTTCAGAACAGGTATATGGTTTATTTTATTTTTGCTATAATACTAGTGCATTAAGAAAAGAATCCCCACTTCTAGATAAGCAGACTTCCCTTTCTGCAAAAGAACCTAACCTTTATTAGAACCTATAAAATATAAGTATTGTCTTTCTTCCAATGTGCAACTTATAATCATAAATAATAATAATAATAATAGTACGACTCTGGCACAAGCCAGTAAAGGTGGTCCCAGTGGTGATTGGCACACTGGGTGCAGTACCTAAAGACCTTGGCCTGCACTTAAACACAGTTAGCACTGACAAAATTACCATCGGCCAGCTGCAAAAGGCCACCTTACTGGGATCTGCATGCATTATTCGCCGATACATCACACAGTCCTAGACACTTGGGAAGTGTCCGACATGTGATCCAGTACAACAGCCAGCAGAGTGATCTTGTTTGCTGTGGACTCATCTTGTTGTACTTCAAATAATAATAATAAAACTTTATTTATATTCCACTCTATCTTCCCAAAGGGACTCAGGGCGGAATATAAATACTCAAGATGATTGACAACACAGGTTAAAACAAAGTAGAGCTAAACAACCCTCTTTATGATTAAAATGTTGAAATGATTAAATACATTCTTATTAAAAACATTAATTAATAGCATTAATTTTAAACAATATAAAGGCATTTTAAAATTTTTAGTAAGGATAAAGTAAAGCCCTGCATTAAAAACTCACTTCTTGTTGGTCGTGTTTGGTGAGTAAATAGTTATGGTTATCAGAAAAACAAACTGTATGTAGAAGATATTTCTACATAATAATAATAACGTCCCTGTTTTTGAGAAATAAATCATATAAGGCTAGTGTTATTTGGCAGAGTCATGAATGAAGAAAATGAGAATGCTACAGATTTTTTTTTTCTCATCCGATGTCACTTCCTGGCATTACCATCCCCTGGAACATTATTATGGAACATTACTTGATATTTCTGCAGATACCACCATACTGCAGCATGATGCTTAAATAAAACATCGTTCAGTACTGAATTTTCATGTTGTATCACTGATCTTTCACAGATGTCACCCCCCCCCCCCCCAAAACCATTCAATTAAGAGTATACAATATGGATTAGTGTTGGGCGAAGCAACCTTCTCAACCCTCCTCTATATGATGTTTGTCTGCTTTGTAATGTGTCATTTTATAGCCTGAAGTATATGTCTTAATTGAATTGCAGTATCCTTATCTCTATATACCTAGAGCAGTCTTTCTCAACCAGTGTGCCGTGGCACACTAGTGTGCCGTGGCACACTAGTGTGCCGTGACAGACCTCCTGCTGTGCCGCGAGAAAAGCTCTCTGCCCCCCTTCCTCCCCCCCCTCCTGCCGAACTCCTGCTGCTTAGAACATAAGAACATAAGAAGAGCCATGCTGAATCGGGCCTCAGCCCATCTAGTCCAGCATTCTGTGTCACACAGTGGCCCACTAGTTGTACACAGGGATCTCTAGCAGAAAGGAGGGCAAAACCCTCACCTGCTCCCGACCCCCCACAACCAGTACCCGGGGAAAATCCTGCCTGCTTCCATCAACACAGAGGTGGCACTTGGATGTCCATTTCAGTAGCTACTGATTCCCTTGGTATCCATGAATCTGTCTAATCCTGCCTTGAAGCTGTCCAGGCTGACAGCTGTCACAACCTCCTCTGGAAGTGAGTTCCATAACCCAGTGACCCTCTGGGTGAAGAAATATTTCCCTTTATTAGTCCTAACTTTCCTACCTTGGAGCTTTAGGGAGTGCCCCCTAGTCCTAGTGTTGTGTGACAGAGAAAATATTTTTTCTTTATTCACCTTTTCTCTCCCATGCATGATTTTATACACTTCGATCAAGTCACCTCTTAAACGCCGTCTTTCAAGGCTGAAAAGACCAAGGCGTTGCAACCTGATTTCATAAGGGAGCTGCTCCATCCCTTGGATCATTTTTGTTGCCCTTCTTTGTACCTTTTCCAGTTCCGTTATATCCTTCTTGAGGTGCGGTGACCAGAATTGTACACAGTACTCCAGATGTGGCCTCACCATAGATTTGTAGAGAGGCAATACAACATTTGCCGACCTATTTTCGATTCCCTTCCTGATCATGCCAAGCATAGAATTTGCTTTTTCACTGCTGCAGCGCACTGGTTGACATCTTCATTGAGCTGTCCACCAAAACCCCAAGATCCCTTTCCTGGTTTGTCTCAGGAAGCTTTGATCCCATCAGTTGATAAGTGTATTTGGGGTTCTTTGCCCCGATGTGCATGACTTTACACTTGTTTAGGTTAAAATGCATTTGCCACTTTGTTGCCCATTCACTCAATTTTGAGAGATTGCTTGGGGGAGGAGGAGGAAGGGCCGGGCAGTGGTGAAGAAAAAGAAGAAGGGGCCGGAGCGCCTCCTCCTTCGGCCATTTCCCCAGCCAGCCTCCAATCCGCCATGACTCCCACCATGACTCTCGCCCCTCGCTCGCTGAAGCCGCGTGGAGGAAGAGCCCCGCCCACTGAAGCCCTTCCACCTCTCATGCTCCTCCTCTGTAGGAGAGCTGAAGCTGGGGGGAGGGGCGGGGCATGGCGCGGCCTGGCTCTGCTTCCTCCCCTGGCTTCGGCACTCCCAGCAGCTGTTCCAGCCTTGAGGGGACAGTGCCAAGCCAGCATTGTGCTGGCTCTGGCACCGCTGGCTTGGCACTGCCCTCTCAAGGCTGGAGCAGCTGCTGGGAGAGGTGAAGCCGGGGATAGGGGCGGGGCATGGCACAGCCTGGCTCCGCTCCCTCCCCAGCTTTGGCACTCCCAGCAGCTGCTCCCAGCAGGCCACCAACCCCCAGCCGTTCTTTACTGTGTTAGAGTGTCATTTTGTGTCATTTTGGTTGGTGGTGAGCCCCCGGATTTTTTTTAATGTTAAAAGTGTGCCGCGGCTCAAATAAGGTTGGGAAACACTGACCTAGAGCAGTGGGAGGGACTGCAGGTGACATGACTGACTCAGTGACAGTTTAGAATATTCAGGTTTAAACAGAATGACAGTTAGGAAATGTCTATAGGAATGACTGTCAGAGAAGTGTGTTGAGCCTTGAATGAGTTTTAGTATAGAAATCTGTCAGAATGCAGAAGTTCATGTTAGGATGTTAGAAACTATTGAAACTTGTGTTTTATTTGAATAAACTCTTAGTAGAGCTGTATATAGCAGGCCTGGGCAAACTTTGGCCCTCCAGGTGTTTTGGACTCCAACTCCCACAATTCCTAACAGCCGGTAGGCTGTTAGGAATTGTGGGAGTTGGAGTCCAAAACACCTGGAGGGCCAAAGTTTGCCCAGGCCTGCTATATAGCAATATAGTTTATGAAGAAACTGTTAAAGATTATAAATTCAAGATACAAACTCTCTGAAACATTACTGAAGTTTTTAACCCTTGACAAGAAATGTGCTTGTACCTTTAAATACATGAAGTTATCAGTAAACAAAACTTGATATCTTTTTTTTAAAAAAAAGTCCTCTTGAGCTATTGTCCACTGAAAGCAACAAACAGAAACAAAGTATCTACATGCCCAGCAATCATCCATTACCAAATAAACTCTGCTACTCTGATTAGGTTGTGATCCTAATAGTTCATGATCTATATACACCAATGGTCAGTGATCCTAACAGGTCATGATCCATTATCCCCAATAATTAGGCCTACTTTAACATGAATCTTATCTGGATTTTAAGTTGCATATCTGGAGAATATGTCTATACAGACCAGGCCTGCAAGTCTTTCTCATACAAACTTATCTGATGCAAAACATTCCCAAATGCAGGAGTGCCCACACTTGTTCAACATGCGAGCTACTTATATTAAAACCAAATCAGAAAGATCTACCTACCTCCTCAAGGCTGGAGGGGTGGGGCGGGGCGGGGCGGGGCTTGGCCAGAGAGGGCGGAGCCAGGCCATGCCAAGCCCCTCCCCTCTGGCTTTGGAGCTCCCAGCAGCTTTTCCAGGCTTGAGGATGGCATTGCCAAGCCAGTGGTGACATAGCTAGCACAAGGCTGGCTTGGCACTACCATCCTCAAGCCTGGAGAAGCTGCTGGTAGAGCAGAAGCCACAGGGGGCGGAGCCAGGCCGCACCAAGCCCCTCCCCCTCCCCTCTGACTTTGGAGCTCCTAGCAGCTTCTCTAGGCTTGAGGATGGCAATGCCAAGCCAGTGGTGGCATAGCTAGCACAAGGCTGGCTTGGCCCTGCCCTCCACAAACCTCGAGCAGCTGCTGGGAGTGCCGAAGCCGGGGAGGGGGCGGGGGTGGGGCCTGGCTCCGCCCCCTCTGAGAAGCGCCCCATCCGGCTGGGATCGACCTCCTTCGGTCCCAGGAACGACTGGTCGACCGCGATCAACTTCCTGGGCAGCCCTGCCCTGATGGATAATCATGCAGAGAAAGTACGGTATAGATCAGAAATATATGCATGCTTGCAGTGCTTTCTAAATTATGCAGTTCTCCGTTAGCTACAAAGGTGCACATACTGCATATACTGCTGGTTCACATAGAGCTCTGACTACTTGTACCAAAAAAAACCCACATATCAGGAGGCTTAGCCCTCAGACCAGACCCTTGTGGCCAAAGTTGTCATGTCAAGTGTTGCAGGCAGTTTCTGTGGTTGTCTTGTACCATGGCTCTTTAGAGCAACTGCTATCACTATTCATCCAGCAGCAGCCGATAGTGCGGGGGGGGGGGGGGTGTCTTCATTCTCAAATAAAATGGCACCTTACTCCAAGTGTCCTTATGTCCATGGCATGTTTATTTGGAAGTAGACTCCACCGCAATGAATGAGGTGTATTACCTAGTTAGTGTATTTAGGAATACAGTCTGAGGGTGCATCTACACTTTAGTTTAGTTGCATTGATTCAGTGCTATGGAAGCCTGTGAGTTGTACTTTGGTGGCACCAGCACTCCCTGGCAAATTCCCATGATTCCATGTCATTGAGCCATGGCAGTTACAGTACTGTCAAACTGCATTAATTCTACAGCGTAGATGAAGCCTTGGTCTGTATCCAGCCTTATATAAATAGCATTTTGAGAACATTTAGCAATGAATAAATAAAATTTATTCCCAAACAGTTAAAAGCCAACCAAAAATATTACATCAGTATTAAAATATTGCTTGTGTTTAACAACCTGATAGTTACATGTAATATTTTATAGCAACACAATTGAAATGGTGGTGCTTCTTTCTCTCTCTGTAGGAATGATATCTTTGTCTTCTTGTTAAGCACAAGAGCGGGTGGTTTAGGCATTAATCTTACAGCTGCTGATACAGTAAGTAAACATCTTGGCTTGAAAATGTAATCTTGATCCTGTAAGATAGAAATAAACAGGCACTAAAACAGGATGTATGCTCTTCGAACAAATCCATAAAGTCCTAATGCATGTGCTAATTCTGATTACAGCGAACCTATTGAATTAATGCTTACATAAGTATTAAGTTGTTAATTCCCATTGATTCAATTGATGTCTTCTATTGGGACTAGCATTTGGATGCAGGCCAAAACTGCTGAAATTAACCCTGCAGAACTATTAAAATGCAAATATTAACTTTCCATGTTTTCTTGTGGCTGCATCTTATATTGTGTTTCTCAGCTGTTCCTCTTGGAGAGACAGAAGCAGTATTATATGGTTTTCCTAAAGAAAAATTTTCTGCTGGACTTCTTAGACTAAGTCAGTGATGGGATCATACAGTCCTCCACACCCAGCAGTCCTCATCATTGCTTATGTTGTCTAAGGTTGATGGACGATGCAGTCCAACAACATCTCAAAAAATGTGCATTCCCAACCCCAAGCTAAATCCATTGCTAATCTATCCTAAATTAGAACCATTGGAATGAATAAGATACAATTAATCTAACTCCAGTTGATTTTGATAGGTCTGTTCTAGATAGGATTAATGTTGGAGATTATTTTTTTGCAAGTATCTCTTCCAACCCAAGGAATAGGCTGAGCAGGTGCAATAATATGTTAGTAGCCTTTCTGTTCCAGGAACTGAGATTACTGCAGTGTCATGACTGTTTGTTCTCTCTTTCTTCCTACTTACTCCAAGGCAATTAGAGTAAATTAACTGTTCTAATTGCCTTTGGGTAAGTACTCCCCCTCCCCCCATGCTAAACAGTGAACTGTACCTTTTTGTCACGTTTTAAAAGAAATAGTACTTTATATTTGTGACAACTTTTGCTGAACAAAATGTATTATAAAATCAAACAATGAAATATATGTCTTACACTGCTTGGATTCAGCAACAATAGAACTAGTTGTTCTGGCTTTCTGCCTTTCTTTCACCATGAAAATCCATTAAGTGAACTAATAAAATTACCCAAGTTACAAATTTATCCAGAGAGTAAACACAGATATTTTACACTACATATTCTGGGTCATGAATAACTTCATAGGAGATTTGTTCTTTGTGTTTGTAACTTTGTTCAAAATGCCCTGACAGGTAATTTTCTACGATAGTGACTGGAATCCAACCGTGGATCAGCAGGCCATGGACAGAGCACACAGGCTGGGTCAGACAAAGCAAGTGACTGTGTACCGGTTGATCTGTAAAGGCACCATTGAGGAACGCATTTTGCAGAGAGCGAAGGAGAAAAGTGAGGTAAGATTAATGAGTAATGAAATACAAAGAGGATAGAAAGGATATTGGACAGTGCTAACTGAAATAAAACATGCATTTCCTTCCAGGAGAAGAAACATAATTTCATAAAGACTGATCTTGTGAAGAAAATATTATCAATAATATACTGACCAATAGACTAATAGAACTATATTCCTCCTCTCTAATCCCAACCAGTTATTAATTACCAAAGTAGCAACATTCTTCTACTGACCAAGTTGTTTCTTTCTTTGTTCATTAATTCAGTGTATACCCAGTCTTCCTCCTAGCATGGCATCCAAAGCAGTTTACAATTCATTTAAATGCCATCGTAAGCTCCAAGAGAAAGGGAGGATGAATTGGATTTAGCCCCGGGTTGGGAAATATTCTTGTTATGCCTATCATTATTTTTTTACTATGTTTGTAGCCAGCCTTTGTCCAACATGGAGTAAAGGGTGACATACATAGAGTTCCCAAGTAGTCTCCTGTCTTAACTGTGTCTAAGTATTTAGCATCAGCAGCAAGGTTGCATCATGCACCTTCAGATTATGCCTTATTCCATTTTAGCTAGATTGTGCCGGGCACTTAAATGCTGGTATACATGCCTATCTTCATGCACAGTGGAGTGCTTCTTAGAATCAGAATAACTATATATTTCAGTTCAGTGTCCTAAATGTGTCCTGTCCCCATCTCACAATCTGTTACCAACACGTTGTTTCCCTTTCTTTTTATTTGGGACCCAGTCTATCCATGAGTTTGTGTCTATGTACATATTTGCATTTATACATATTTTAATTACATGTGTACAGTAAGGTTGCAACATAACAAAAATGTCTATTCAACATTCAGTCTAAAGGAATTTGCTAAGTACAAGACTAAAGCAGTCTCACTGAAATAATAATAATAATAATATACTTTATTTATATTCCATCCTGTCTCCCCGAGGGGACTTAGGGCTGATTACAATACACATATATGGCAAACATTCAATGCCATTATACAATTAACAAAGACAGACAATACATAAACAGAGGTAAAGACTTCCCATCTTTTTCCATCTCCGGCATCTGGAGGCTGTGCTCCGACCATGGGGAGTACTGTCATTCCATCTTCCATGCTGAGGAGCTTAGACGCTCTCCTGATCAAATTGCCAGCATGTCCACATGAATGCCTTTTATTACCTATTTATCTACTCACATTGCTGTTTTCAAACTGCTAGGTGAGCATAAACTGGGCTGACGGAAGCAAACCCCAACCCAGGTTTGAACTATCAACCTTTCGATTGACAAGATCTTCTACAGCGAACAGATTAACCTGCTGTGCTAAAGCCCGTCCTATGTCTATTTCAACTATCAACTATTTTGAAAAATGTACCTTGGTCTGCTCCTGGCTGCTATAACAAAATAATTCATCCCCACATTTCATTGTCTTTGTCTTTGCAGAAACTAGGGATGGAAAGACTGATTGTTTCTTTTCCCCCCTTTCTTTCTTTTGCTCTAGATACAAAGAATGGTGATTTCTGGTGGCAATTTCAAACCAGACACCTTAAAACCCAAGGAGGTGGTTAGTCTGCTTCTAGATGATGAAGAACTTGAGAAAAAATGTATGTTTGAGTCTCTGTTCCTACCCATTGCCCAAAATACCACCAGCTCCAAATGTGTTGCTCCCTTTCCATTTGCTGCTTTATTAAAAATTATCTCTGCAAAACGAGGCAGATGATGGGACAGAGGAATTTGCATTTAAGCTCTATTTTTTCTGATAGTTATTACAGAGTGTGATCTTACGTTGGGTTTGTTTATATTTGTCATGCAATAAAATATTAATGACTGTGCTGATATCCTAGGTTTGAAGTATTGAGGTGGAAAACATTCTTCCTCCAGTCTGCAAATTTAATGTATTTTGAGGCATTTTTTGCATGACAACCTTCTCACCTCCCAATGAGACTAGTACTGCCAGTACATATTAATAGTTATTGTTGAGTCATAGTGTGCAGCAAAAAATGAGCATTTCTTGATTTTTAAAAAAATTAAAAAACTCTTTTAAACTGAAGGCTGCAAATGAGTTGGGAGAATGTGGCTGTTAATTGTAATTTTCTTCTTGTTTTCTGTTGGTCATGGTTGAACCTCTGCAAAAGAGGAGTTTCACATTTCAAACCTCAAAATACCATTTTTCCTTTGAACAGGGTGTAATTATTGTATAATAACATCAGTGTCTTTGAGGAATGTATGAGCCACAAAGGAGCTGCATCGTATTCCTACAATTTTTTATTAGACTATTGCATTTTACACCAAATTTTGTATGTTTTCTCATAAAGATTTCTAATTGTATAATTGGTAGTGCGTCAACGTCAGGAGGAGAAACGGCAACAGGAGGAAACAAATCGTGTGAAAGAGCGCAAACGAAAACGGGAGAAATATGCTGAGAAGGTATTTTGAACATCCTTCTGCTTCTTTGTACCATTATAATTCTCAATGGGCATTGGCCATGCTTTGTCAGGAATTTAGAAGTTGTGTTTTTCCGAGATCTGGATAGGATTTCTTTTATGGTTTTCATCAAACTAAGGTGAAAGTCAGAAATCAGGCAACTATTACTTTATTTCTGTTAGATTGGTTTCAGCTAATAGTATTGTACTCTATGGTTGCCACATTTTTGGGCCTTGTGATAATGGTTTCTTTTATCTGATTCCAGAAGAAAAAGGAAGATGAATTAGATGGCAGGAAAAGGAAAGATGGCACAAATCTGGTAATCCCTTTCGTTCCATCGGCAGATAACTCCAACCTCTCAGCTGATGGGGATGAGTCATTTCTCAGTGTAGACTCTGCCATGCCTAGCCCTTTCAGTGAGGTAAGGCTCTCTTTATAGTCCCATAGGGCTGTTTCATATGTAATGCGTGAGATGAAAGCATGTGTGGAGTTAGGGAACAGCACCTCATACTTGATGATTATCCTACATATCTCTTGGAAACTAGCACAGATTCTGTTTTTAATTAACACGTTATTTCTGTGTCATATTACATTGTGAACAAAATAGAGGATAATTCACAGGTGAAAAGCTGAAATGCATTCATTTGCCCCCAAGTATTTCTATTGATTCTTTTACCTACTGTTTTCGCTGTGCGCCATCCTGTTCCAGAAGTGAGAGTGCACTTCTTTGGGCTCCCTTTTCTCATTGATACCTCATCAAAACATATTCTATGTAGCCATCTATTCCTAAACCAGAGTACCTATTTCCCAGGTTGGTTTTTTACCATTATCATTTTCTTTTAAGATGAGCACAACCTGCAGAAAATTAATGATTGCCAGTCTTTCTAATCTATACTGCTTTTAATCATTTGTTAGCTACCTTAAATCCCATTACTGGAGGGAAAGCAGAATATAAATATATAAAGTACTGATAAAAAATAGTAATACAGTGTTCCCCCACTTTGTGGTTTGCTTATTGGTGTGAGAAGGAGGGGGGAGAGGAGGGCAACCCAGCGGCACGTTCCTTCCAACGTGTTGCCTGACCCTGCGCGCCCAGGAACTGCATGCCATGACACGACACTCCACCCAGCCCCATGCCACCCGCTCCCCCCTCCCTCCCTCCTTCAAAGAGGTGCCTGTGATGGGTGCAGAGGCTGGAATGAGGTAAGCGCAAAGACACCGAGCGGCAGAAGAAAGAAGCCCCACGCACCTCAGGCAGGCAGACATGCTCCCTTCTCTATTTCCCTCCTTCCTTCCCGCACTCTCATGTAGGTGTGTGCGCACACATGCCCGTCCTCCTTCTGCCTGTCAGTCACTCACACAACCGCGTGCACTCGCTCCCTCCTACGCATGCGCCTTCAACCATCCCACTTTCAGCCCACCACCACCATCATCACCAGCGCTGCTGCCGTGTCGCTACTAAAGGGATGCTTCATTCAGGCCCTTCCCCTGTTGCCCCTCATCCGTAGTGCTGTTACCATGTCTCCTCCCCCCCCCCCCCCAGCCTCTGCGCCTCCTCCTCAACCTGGCACTGAAGAATGGGAACCTGTGAAAGGGAGCAGTGGGTGAGGGGGTTTGGCTCCTCAGTATTGCAGGGGGAAAGACGGGGGAAGAGATGGCACATGCCTCCTTCCCCTGCAACGTGTTGGTGGTGGGAGACATGGCAGTGCGCCCCGTCCCCTCCCTTCCCTTCCCCAGCGCGTGCAAGAGGCATGTTACCTGCACAAGGAGGAGAAAAGGGAGGAGGCTTTGGCAAGCTTCCGAGTCCGAGCGCAGAGAGGAGGAGATAGAGGAGACCACCACCCGCCTTCTTCCCTGCCTTGTGGGGAGCCGAGGTGGGCTTTCTCCGTTAGCCTCACTGCCAATTGAGTGAAGGAAGGGGGGGGGGGCTCAAAGCACCAGGCTCCTCTTCCTCCTCCTCTTCCTTGTTCCTGTTTCATGGTTTTTCAGTTATCGCAGGGGTTCCTGGAACGGAACGCCCACAATATGTGAGGGAACACTGTAATCCCTATGAGATATCACTTTTTCCTCACTCAAAACCTCTAGGGGATAGACATAAAAATTAATATTGTATTATTAATGCTTCTTTACATTTTTGTAGTTATATTTTGTAACATTCAATTGTTAAATGAATTTTGCCCAATATTTATTTTTATTTATTTATTTCGGGATTTTACCCCGCTCTTCTCAACCCCCAAGGGGGGACTCAGAGCGGCTTACAGTACGGCACAATTCGATGACCACATAATAACAATATAAACCCCAAAACACTTCAACAATTAAAATACATTAAAAATACATTAAAATACAACTACATTAGCACCATACACATTCACTCTGGATTAAAACAATGTTCAGTCCATAAAAACATTGGCCATAATCACCCACTTTCATTAAAAACCAATCTAAAATGCTGCCTTGTGCTGGTGTACAAATGCCTGGTCCCACAGCCAGGATTTTACTTTTTCCTGAAGGCCAGGAGGGATGTGGTGGATTGTACATCAATAGGAAGCGCATTCCACAGGCGGGGAGCCACCACCGAGAAGGCCCTATCCCTCGTCCCCACCAGCCTCATCTGAGACGTAGGCGGGAGCGAGAGCAGGGCCTCCCCGGATGATCTTAGATTACGAGGTGGGACATAGCGGCTGATGCGTTCGGACAAGTACGAGTGGAGCCTTGTTACCTATAAGCTACCGAATCAATTAGAATAAAATACAGTAATAGTTGATGCACAAAGAACTGTATAAGAGGAGGAAATTGCCTATGTTTTTGATGGTGGTATTATTTCTCCCTGAGCTCCCGCTGGTGCAGCGGGTTCAAGTCCAGGAAGTGGGGTGAGCTCCCATTGTTAGCCCTAGCTTCTGCCAACCTAGCAGTTATAAAACATGCAAATGTGAGTAGATCAATAGATATCGCTTCAGCAGGAAGGTGATACCAGCCACATAATGTTGGAGGCGTCTAAGGACAACACCAGCTCTTCAGCTTAGAAATGGAGATAAGCACCACTCCACAGGGTCGGACATGACTAGACTTAATATCAAGAGGAAACCTTTACCTTTAGTATTTCTCTCTGAGGAGAGACATACACAGTTAAAGGAAAGTAGAAATTTACCACTAACCAATCTCAGTTCTGTTGTAGTCTTGATTTGAGCTAAGCAAGACAAAGCATCTGTCTCCTGGAGAAACTTTGTGAATTCCTAACTCTGCAATAAGGCAGCTTTTGGGTAGCTAAAAGTGGCACAACTGCATATGTGCACGTCTGTAAGGGAACAAAACTTATTTGAACACAGGGGTTCTGAACCTTTGAGAAAACAGCCACAGTACTGGAAACTTCCAGACCTTCTGTTGTTTCTAAAACAACCCGTGATTATCAAATGATTTTTTCCACAGCTGGTTCAGTGAGGAAGGGAAACCAGGGGCTTACTCCACTCATGGGAAGGATCTGCTCTGACATTTGAGAAGTCTTAAAAAGTCCATCTGTCTTCCCTAATTTAGATTAACTAATGATAAAAGCAGTGATCAAGGAATGCAACCTTATTCTGTCTCTGAGAGGTAGCAGTAAAGGTTGGGATAGACTACTTGTTAAAGTCTTCTCTATCTCATGTATTTGCTGTTTTCTACTTTTACTTATAAGTTAATTCTTTCCCAAGTGTGTAATATCTAGTTCTTCATCAATTGAGCAAAAGAGAGAGGTCTCTGAATTACCATTGCCTGGGATTGACAATGCAACAAATTTATATTGAATGCAAAGAGAGAGAAAAGGAATAATAATAACAACAACTTTATTTGTAGACTGCCATATCTCCCCGAAGGGACTCAGGGCGGTTTCCAACGTATATGGCAAACATTCAATGCCAGTGAGAAGACATATAACCAAATTACATCAAAACAGATCACATCAAGCAATATAAAACAGCCTAGCTTTAAACTTAATAACAGACAAAAAATAACCAAAAAAAACCCTTAAATAACCTAAGCAGACATAATCACATAGTATAAATTTATCAGAGGATAAAACATCTAAACCTAACAAGTAAAATCTTATAGAGAGATGGGATGGTTTTCAGTTAGTTGCATCACAGTGTACTTATTTCCCACACAGTGCACTTATTCATGTAATTTTATATGGTCTAGATTTCCATCAACAGTGAGTTGCACATGGGATCCATCCCTCCTGATGAGAGCAGTAATGACATGCTGGTCATTGTAGATGATCCAGCATCTTCAGCACCTCAGTCAAGAGCTACAAATTCTCCTGCTTCCATCACTGGTTCGGTCTCTGACAACATGAATGGTGAGTATTTGTCCTAAGGCAACATAGCATTCTATGAATAGCATAATGAATAGCAGAATAACTTGAGGTCTTTACCCAAGATCAAGGAAAGAGGAAGTCTAGAAGATAACATCACCTTCAAATCTGTTAGGTTGATGCACTCTTTATGTGTTTAACTATTTACAGTGTGCCTAGTCTGTTTGCTTTTAAATGGGAATTTGGGAGAGCATGTGATTGACAGTGTGATCTTTGATGTAGATGGGTCCTTTGTTCGAATGTCATTAATTTACTAAATGACTTTAGACATGGCACTGTCTTTCTCATCTTCAGTTCCACATTAGTAATAATGCTAACTTAGCACAATATAAAGGCTGCAGGCTTGGAGTGAGGAGGGCATTATATTTATTCCTAGGGGACACAAATTATAGGAAATATATATTGTGTTAGCCTCTGCAGCTCTTTTCTCTTTTCAGTTCTTGGTGTCTTCATTGGGTCTCTAGCAGAAGGGATTGTTAAAATGATATCCAGGAGAGGTGTTTCTTGTTCTTTGCTCATCTGCCCAAGGTGTGTGGCTTGTGCCATGTTGAGAATCCTGGCAAATTGTAATATTCTTATTCCATTCTATCTTATACTTAGCCTTGAAAATGTTTCTAAAAACAGCTAGTATTAAAAAGAGCAATCAGTTTCCAGTAGTATGGGTTAAGATATAAAATCAAACAAAAATTGCTGAATAGCATTGGTTTGAGGGCCAGTTTATCAACTCTGCAATACAAGCAGTCCCCAAGTTACAAACATCAGACATACAAATGACTCATTGTTAAGAACGGGGGTGAGATAACAGGAAGTAAGAAAAATCTACTCTAAGAAGGCTGAGACTTATTAAATATGGTTTTCTGTGGGCGAGCAGATGGCGACTAATGGATGGCATACGTTCTGTATCAGAAACCAGAGCTGATGTGGTCTATCCAATGCAATTTTCTGAATCAGCACCCCAAATAACCAAACCTAAAGTTGACCAAAAACTGATTCATAACACTTTTATTACTAATGTTGGAGAGGGGGCCCAGGTCAAGTGGTCCCTGGTCCAAAAAAGGTTGAGAAGCACTGCTTTAGCTCTACTTAAATATGTTTGCTCTATGCATTTTTAAAGGGAGAAGGAAAGATATGTTTGTTTCAGACCCCCTTTACCCTCAACGTATTCATGCCCTTGACTTATATATGAAATTAACTTGTACACAAACATGTATAATAACTATTTGTCCTAAGAATGAAGTAGCTGCAGTGTGAAGACCTGTGGCAATGGTTCTCAACCTGTGGGTCCCCAGATGTTTTGGCCTTCAATTCCCAGAAATCCTAACAGCTGGTAAAGTGCCTGGGATTTCTGGGAGTTGTAGGTCAAAATACTTGGGGACCCACAGGTTGAGAACTACTGACCTATGGGATTATAATGAAGAAACAATATTGCTTCTTTGACTTTTTGCTAGTCAAACATAGTGTGTACAGGAAAAAAACCAAATTGTGCTAATTACTGAAATCTAGAGATGCCATTTGTGATATATCACTAAATATTTCCACATCTGCTTTCTTTATTCATTTCATTAAGGAATTTCAATACAAGACATGCCTGTCACAGGGAGAGGTCAATCAGGTAGAAACCGAGGTCGCCCCAAAAGTGCCTCAAAAAGCACAGGGAAGAGTCGGAGCCGGAAATCTACAGCAGGAAGCGCAGCTGCCATGGCAGGTGCTAAAGCAGGAGCAGCCGCTGCCTCTGCCGCAGCATATGCAGCATATGGGTATAATGTCTCCAAAGGTATTGTGTGACATGGAGTGCACTGTATGTTTGGAATACAGATCTTAAACTAGGCATCCTCAAAATATCTTAAGTGTTGTTTAAACTCAAATGAAAACAAAATACCAGTTCAAATTCATCTAGCTCCAGACAGATAGTGCATTAGATCAACAGTTCTCAAACTGTGTTCCGCAGAGCCCTTAGGGCTCCACAAAGTACAGTCAGGGGCTCTGCGGGGACTCCTAGCCCCCCGCTCCCCATTGCCTAAGAAGCATGCGGCCTATGGGCCTCTTTGCTACCACTTTGACTGTGCTTTTCCTGCATGGCAGAAACAGGTTAGACTACGTGGCCCCCGGGGGGGGTGTTATTACTATTATTGCAAATGCTGGATAACCACTAGGGTCTTCCACTGAAATACTGTTAAGTTTATATTGGTTAAAATTATTTTTCATTTAAAATATCGCATTGTTCTGTCTTCCTTTCTTTTGTGCTACAAACAAGATACGTTCTGTGTTCATAGGATTTTGTTCATTTTTTCCCAATTGGTTCACACAAACATTCTCCATCCATCTGCCACTGACCTGACCCATCTGTCTGATTTTAAAATGCAATATGGTCCCTGTGTCCAAAAGTTTTTTGGGGCTTCACAAGAAACTTTTCCTTCAAAATGGGCTCCGTGGCTTTAAAAGTTTGAGAACCCCTGACTTAAAAAGAACTGTATTGATCTCCACTGTTCATTTCTGCACTTTTCTGTACAGTTGTCATTAGAAATATGTTCTTAATGCATTGACTTTGTGGAAGAGAAATCATTTTAAGTTTTTTTCTTTCTTACTGAATTAGTTTGACCAGATCAAGCCTTGTTACAACATGCAAAAAATCAGCCTTTGCTGGTGAACAAAAGGGTCCATCTCCCCACAAAATGAATGATCTCCAACATTGTTTCTCATGTCTTAACTTTTGTTTCTTAAATGGCAGAATAGATGTTTTTTCCTCAATAAAAAACCTAAAGTTGTCACTCAAGTTAATACTTGTACGATAATTTTAATTGTGTGTATAGTTTTAAAGTATCTATCAGATATGTCCTATTGAGCAAACATTTGCTTTGATTGTCACTAGGTATGTCTTCAGGCAGCCCTCTCCAGACTCCAGCTATCCGACCTGCAGGACTTGCAGACTTTGGACCCTCAAGCACCTCTTCTCCCTTGAGCAAAGGCAACAGTGTTTGTGGATCCTCCAGAACCTTAAACCTGACAGGTTCCTTGGCACCAGAAGCCTCAATCCGAAAACAATATAAAGGAGCCCACATCTCAGGCGGGCGATAGTAATTCTGAATCCCTGGAACCTGTGTGAGTTCATATTGGCTTCCTGAGCAGCCTACACTTACCAGCAAAAGGATATACAGATGATGCCTTGTTTCCATCCCTTATGTGGGTGTGAAGAGAAGCTTTCCTGCACTACTGGGGCAAGAGGTGTTTTGTGTGCACTTTCATGTGTAGCCCAGGTTTACTACCTTTGCAGATTTATGAAGAGAAGCAGCAGAGACTTGGGATGCTTGCGCTGAACTTTTCCATGAAGTTTATTTCTGGCGATCCTACAGATCATGCGGAAAGAAGATCCGGCTTCCACGTGAGATTGGCTACAAGATCTCTCCCTTGTTCGTATTCGCACCAGCACTCTCTCCCCTTGTCTTTTCAGGTTTCTTGTGGAATTCAATTCCATTCTTAGAGTGAGATCAGCATCTTAACTTTGGAGGTCCCCTGCTGATTTGGAGGAGCTTTTTGGTCAGTGCGCCTTTTTTGAGGGAGCTGTGGAAAAATAACTTCTTGGTTCTAATATGTGTGAATGGTAGAATACCATGAAGAATAGATTTGAGGGGAAGGGAGAGAGTTTTGCACTGTGTCCTAGGAAAAACCTTTTTGTCTGTATCATGCTTCTGAATGTCTTAAAGTACTGTTTGCAAAAGTAGGACAGATTTGGGCTTTCAGAATGGCATTACTGTTTCTGCATTGAGAGTGGAGGAAGGTTTTAACATCATAGTACCAGGTTCTGCTGCATTTACTATCATAGCGCTGGGTTTTAAGTACACTCTTTCCATCTGACGTACATGGAAATGTTAAGGCCTTTAAGATAAAGCCATTTGGTGTGATCTTCCAATAAGAAAGTTTGAAAAGGGGAAAATGTCACCACTTTTCGTCTCATTGTGCCATAGAAAACCTTTCTGGTAATGTTTCAGGTACCACAATTTGCCACGTTTGAAAAGATGGAGCAATGGGAAATGTACTAACCCTATTTCCACAGTGTCTTTCATTCCAAGCCATCCATCCATTCACTATATTCTTATGTTGAGTAAGTCTCATTTGTCAGCTGGATCTATAACTAGTAGGCTAGGCTTGTTGCGCTGTGATGGTCTGGCACTCTATCACTGTTCTGTGAATCTAGAAAAAGTTGTGTGAAAGCAGCAATGTCCTTAGTGCAACTCTTTGTTCTGATTCTCCACTGAATGCACAAGAACTCTCTGCTTTGGCATGATATATATCAATTCTGTCTGCATTGCACTGAGATGAAGGAGGAAGGCAGTTCTCCTGCTTTCGCATTGACGTTAAGTGGATATTCTTTCTGGGCATTCTCATCTTTCAAGGGAGAACCAGGTGTCGAGATGAAGGTCTTAGCTAAGGCAGCAAAGGGCTTTTCAGTCTCATGCACCTTTCCTGGCATCCCACAGTGTAGAGAAGTGCTTCCTGTTGACTCTGCCTCTAATTTGCACACCTAAAAAATAGCAGAAATAAGTTCAGTTAGATTGATTTTTTAAAAATGAGAAAAATACAGATTTGGAGGGAATAATTGGGTGGAGAGGGGATATTTAATTTAAATCATGAAGATTTTACCCCATCTCCCTCAGATTCACATGTGTATATACAGTGTTTAGAGGGAATCAGAAAAAAATGCCAAGCCTTTTTTTCCTCTTTGAATGTGCTGTCTATTTTTATAACTGAACTTGTATATATGTATAAAAAGAGACACATCTTTCTTTTACTAACTGGAGAAATGAATCTTAAATAAAATGGAGTGAGATAATTTTATGTAAATTCAGGCTCTGGTTTATTGTTTCCATAGTGACTGTGAAATGCTTCTCTTGCAAACATATATATATGTGGAGAAAGTATTAAGGAGTTTACAGATTTGCCAAGTCATCAGTAATGCATCTCATGAGTATTTTCCTGTTTTTCTGATTGCTTGATATCTACTTTCCATATATTAAAAGTAGGTTTTTTTTTCATGTCAGGAGTGACTTGAGAAACTGCAAGTTGCTTCTGATGTGAGAGAATTGGCCATCTTCAAGGATGTTGCCATGGGGACGTCTGGATGTTTGATGTTTTACCATCCTTGTGGGAGGCTTTTTTCATTTCCCTGCATGGGGAGCTGAAGCTGACAGAGGGAGCTCAACCTGCTGTCCTCAGATTCAGACCGCTAACCTGTCAGTCAGCAGTTCTGCCAGCACAAGGATTTAACCCATTGTGCCACTGGAGGCTCCAATGTTAAAGTAAGGATTGCATGCAATAAGATGATCATGTACTGGAGATAAAAACATTGCTTATACTACATTCTTGGAGCCAAATGGCTGTCAAACTAGTTTTCAAAAACACAAGTGACTGGGATCAGCCCTCCACATTTGCCAAGGTCAGGGGCACAAGGCCCCCATGAAAGTGAAAACCATGAATAAATAAATTGCTTTTTTTTACCTGAGACAATACATCTCTAGTGATTTCTAGATCTTCCAGCATGACTCTATGGTTAACTTCTACTGAAAGCTGACAGTAGAATCGTATTGGAGGATCTAGAGTTTCTTATAACATTTAAAATCCAATCCATAAATAATCAAATCAGCAGAAGTCAGAACTGCAGATGTGGAATGGCAACTCTACTTTCGTTTCCCCTATACATGTGGTGATGTTCTCATTTTAACAGCAATAAAGTGTACAGAAAGTGAGGGGGAGGGGAGGGAGGTGGGAATCAGCTAGTCTGGCATTCTCTTTTCCAAAGTGGCTATTCAGTTGCCTCTTTTCATTACCCGAATTTTATAGCATGCTCACACATTTTCTTCTCAGCTAATTTAATATATAAAGATGCACTACCTCTGATTCTGGGGTAGGGATATGTTTCTGTATCATTTCATTTGTTGTAGTTAGCTACCATCAAGTCAACTTGGACTTAGGGTAATGAGAGAGCTCTAAGTGTCCTTACCATCAACAGCTCTGCTCAGATCCTGCAAACCCAGGGCCATTGCTTCATTGATTGAGTTGATCTTTCTGTAATGCAGTCTTCCTCTTTTCCTATTGTCTTCTACCTTTGCCCTGCAACTTGGTTTTTCTAGTATAGTGTAGTGTTTATTACATGAAACTGGGCTTTAATATAGAACAGTGGTTCTCAACCTGTGGGTCCCCAGATGTTTTAGCATTCAACTGGCTGGTAAACTGGCTGGGATTTCTGGGAGTTGTAGGCCAAAACATCTGGGTACCTACTGGTTGAGAACCACTGACCTATGAGATGATCGAGTAGGTGAGCTAGGAAAAGTTATATACTCCTCAGGTGCAATTTTAGAGCTCCATGCAAATAATGACATGGTGTGTTTCCAGGTATACCTGATTTTGGGCAAGTGGAAGGCATCACTGTTGTGTAAAATGCCCATATGAAATATGATGAGGCCAAGCTGAGTATGGATACCTTTAAATACCATAGCAAAGCATGGTGAAAGAGAAATTTAGTGATTTATTTATTTCCAACATTTCTACCCCGTCCTTCTCAACCCCCGAAAGGGAACTCAGGGCGGTTTACAATGGCAGCAATTCGATGCCGACAACATACAACACACTACATACAACATTATACAAAAGATAAAACATTTGATTAAAATACATTAAAAACCTTATTGTTATCATGTAGCTGAATCAAAATCTGACAACCCAGTCCAAAGCCTGTCATAGTCAAAACTCCAACATTATGATTACTGCCAAACCTACTGTCCAAAGGCCTGGTCCCAAAACCATGTTTTGAGATTCTTTCTAAAATAGAGGAGGGATGAAACTGAACTAATCTTGCAAGGGAGAACATTCTACAGGCGGGGGGCCACCACCGAGAGGGTCCTGTCCCTCGTCCCTGCCAAATGCACTTGCGAAGGTGGTGGGACTGAGAGGAGGGCCTCCCCGGACGATTTTAAATGTGAGATGTAGAGGGAGATACGTTCTGACAGGTAAGCTGGGCCGGAACCGTACAGGGCTTTATAGGCCAAAACCAGCACGTTGAATTGTGCTTGGAAATGGACCGGCAGCCAGTGGAGCTGACATAACAGAGGGGTGGTATGTTCCCTGTATATCGCTCCAGTTGGTAATCTGGCTGCTGTTCATTGGCTAGTTGGAGTTTCCGAACAGTCTTCAAAGGCAACCCTATGTAGAGTGTGTTGCAGTAATCTATTCCTTATCAATTCGTGGGATTAGGTGTTGCAGAAGAGTGCGTGTATACCAGAACAATTATATATTGCTTTACAATTTTTGAATAAAAACAGTATTTGAAGTTTTTTAAATATCTGATTAAGAAATCATTTGATAAACAAAGAGCCAAAGATGCACCTGTATCTCTTTAGCACTGGAGCATGAAAAGATGCTCACATGCTAAGGTGAACTTCAATTACTTTTGAACTCCACATGGGTATTTTAGTGCTGTGCCAGACAGGGATTACAGCATGATCTCTTAAGTTTGTTTGATCAAGATCAGAAATGAAAAAAAATCCATTTCTCTTTTGAAAATGAAGGGTTTTTTTTATTTGTTTTGTTTTTCTTAATTCTAAGTAAGTGCTGTGGTGTGACAGCTCACATGCACAAGTGGGTTGATTAGGTTGTTAAATCCAAATTTCTGGATACCATCTTCAGTCATGTATGTCTTTTCCCAGTTCAGAAGGATCCAGTTTGTTCAGGAATTACCTATACAATAGCTTTGTTGAAGTTACTGAGGAACCTAAGTATCTCTATTGTCAAAGGCTTTCATGGCTGGAATCACTGGGTTCTCATAGGTTTTTCGGGCTATATGGCCATGTTCTAGAAAAAATCTCTCCTGATGTTTCGCCTGTATCTGTGGAAAGCATCATCAGAGGTCTCTCTGAGACCTCACAACCTCTGAGGATGCTTTCCACAGATACAGGCAAAACATCAGGAGAGAATTATTCTAGAACATGGCCATATAGCCCGAAAAAACCTGCGAGAACACAACCTAAGGATCTGTTTGTCTAAATATCTGATTTAGAGACTCATAGTTGAAGGCAATAAACTTCAACTTTCCCTTCAACTATTTTAAAATCAAGGATCCTTTTCAGTTCTTGTCCTTCCTTATAAGCTATTCAGTGATTTGAAGCTCTTTATCTCCCATTCGCCTAAACATTAAATAAGATTTTTAAATAGATTACCTTGCAAATTTGTTAATCCCTTAACTTTAATTTAGTAAGCACTTCCTGTGCCGCCTAGATTATGTTGAACACTTTCTGATCTCTGCTTACTTTCTGATACAACATACTTTCAATTGACTTTTCCCTCTTTGATAGTAATTAGGGTTGGGAGCTGAAAAACAGGGCAGGGTTCCTATACGTTTAGTCAGTCACTTTATATCCTGCCTCTTGCCCAAGGCAGTGGAAGAGGGATTTTGAGGAGATGGAGCTTGTGTGATAAGAAACACCACCTGAAATGCCTTCTCTAAATGCCTGTCTAACACTGGAACCTTATCACGTTCTTTAAAAAAAAACAAAAAAAACCTCCATGGCAGCTCTATATTGTTCTCAGTATTAATGCTATTCCAGTGAGTCTTCGGTACCCATTTGGATTTCTGTATAATGGAGAGAATGCTTCTGGAACATGGCCATACATAGGGAAACTGATGAGGAAACACAACCTACCAGGCATGTAGCCAGGGGGGGGGCGCTAAGGGGGCTTCAGCCCCCCCCCCCGAAATTCTCAGGGTGGTCCGCGAGAAGGCCTTACTGGTACATTATTTAAACTGTTATGTTTATTCATATCATGATCTGATCACCATGCTCAATATATCCCACATTAATGGGGTTATTGGGATAACAATACAAAAGGTTTGGTAGGGAAGACCCTCTTCCACCCAGTCTCAGCCCCGAACCAAACTCAGCCCCCCGAACCAAAATCCTGGCTACGGCCCTGCAACCTACCAACTATCTTCAGACCCACTAAGAAAATCCAACAAGGGATCCTCTCACCTCTGCAGGAGTCTATCATATACCATGCAGCTGTAGACAGGTCTACATAGGGACCACAAAACACAGCATTGCCCAAACACGAATGAAGAAACATGAAAGGCACTGCAGACTACTTCAGCCAAAGAAGTCAGCCATAGCAGAGCACCTGATGAACCAGCCTGGACATATATTATTTGAGAACACAGAAATGCTGGACCACTCTAACAACCACCATGTCAGACTTTACAGAGAAGCCATTGAAATCCACAAGCATGTGGACAATTTCAACAGAAAGGAAGAAACCATTAAAATGAACAAAATCTGTATTTTAAAAAACCCTCTAAAATTATAACAGAAAATAAAGAACAACATTCAAACATGGAACTCCAGACTAGAAACAATCAAGGACAGCTAATCACCCCTCAACAAAAGATTTCCCCAGGCAGTAACAAAGCACACCAAAAAACTGTCAGGCCATCAAATGCTAATCAAGGTGCCAATTGAAACATTCACACCTACCTCAGACAGATAGTTCTTTCTCCCACCCTGGACTTTCCACAGATATATAAACCCAGTTTTCCTAGTTTCCAACAGACCTCACAACCTCCGAGGATGCTTGCCATAGATGCAGGTGAAATGTCAGGAGAGAATGCTTCTAGAACATGGTCATATAGCCCGAAAAACCTACAACAACCCAGTGATTCTGGCCATGAAAGCCTTCGACAATACATAAAATAAATACCGCTTTTAGCAGGGAGGTAATAAAGGCGCCCTTAACATTGGTCAGAGTAAAGCTTGGCATAAAAGATGGAGCGACAGCACCACCATCACCCCCAACCCCATGGCTGGAGTCAAGCACAGCCTCCAAGATGCAATAATTAAGATGGGAAAAGTGTCTTTACCTCTGTTTGTGTTGTCTGTCCTGTTACTGTATAATCAACATTGAATGTTTGCAGGTTTTGTGTTCTGTAAAGCCACTCTGAGTCCCCTTTGGGGTGAGAAAGGAGGCCCATAAATACTGTTAATAAATAAATAAATATTTCAATGGGAAGTGTGGGCCTGCTTTTAGCTGATGAGATAGTCAAGTTAATTAGGATTGTTGTGTGCCTTCAAGTAATTTCAGACTTAGGATGGCTCAAAATCTAATGTTTAGGATGGGGGCTGGTTAAAGGAGCTCGGAGAACTGCAGCTGGCCCATGGGCCTTGGTTTCAGGACCCTTTCATTAGAGGCTCTGGATCAGCAAGTTGTCTTTCAGAGAGTCTGGATCATAAGACCTACTGGTATCCCTCACTTTTTGACGTGCTTTTCTGAATTACGTCCAGAATCCATATATTGGACTTGAACAATGCCAAGCTATGGAACTGCTGTTAATTGTGGCAAATAATTTAATACTTTCAATAGAAGGATTAGGTATCAATGTAGAATCAATACTTGCTAGATTATGATTATTATGACCAATAATATTCTCATCTGTTACTAATCTATAACTGGTTCACTTTTGCACTCTTTTGTATATAGAATTTCTGATCCCATGGTTAACAGCACAGTTTTATTGGGGGGGGGGACACTGGTTTTCTTTCGTTTGGTGATCTTATCCGATCTTTTATTTTTTGGCAAAACCATGCCTTTTACTTATTTGTTTGATGTAATTTGTATCCCAGCTTTCTGCCAAAAATGACACCTGGCTCACCTAACAATTTTAAAATGCATAAAAACAGAAATGCAAACTGATAAGTAAAATATGCAAATTAAAACATAAATAAGCAGAAATCACAACAACCAATTATACATTCTTTCACTTTCATGAGTAAAACTTTCAAGCAAAACAGAGAAGGATCTAGTTAAGTTCCCTCAGCGGAGTAGTCTCAACTTTTTCTCACTAAAACGGGAATGGGAACCAGATGAACCTACCCTTTTGAAAACTACATGCTACACCATTTGTACTTAAAATGGGCACACTCTCTGTATCACTTAAAATTAGCAGTTATCACTTTTAGCATGTCTCATAACATCTTTGAAATATGCCTTTTGGAGGAACCATTGAGTTTTAAAGCTCTGATGTTCCTATGTCTCAAGGCATAATTGCTTTCAAATGATGCCAAAACTCACACGTGATTGCAATTATTCTCTTGTTTGTCGGTGACTCGTGCGGACTAATACATTAAATGGAATGCCAGTAGACACACACCCTCCATTCCTCGTGCTCTTACCTGTGACAGAACCCCAGTTAGGGAAGATCAACAGTCTAGCGCCTTGTTTATATAATATTATTATTATTAATTATTTATTTATAATCTGCTCTATCTCCTCAAAGGGACTCAGGGCAGATTCCAAACATAAACGGCAAACATTCAATGATCAAATATAACAATACATCCATATTAATAAAATTTAAACAATCCAACATAGAAACACAGGTTATGACTTAAAAACTAAAACTAAATTTAAAAAAACACAGCCTGTTATAACAGACATAAGACAAAACATCAAACATCGAATAGAAACAACAATAGTTGTTTATAGTGGACTGTGCTTCCCAATTCTAGCAAAAAGAGCTAGCCCCAGACTCCACTGTCCTTGGCCAAGCTACTCCTCCCACTTTGCCATATGACACCAGAAGAAGCTTACGGGATTGTTTGTGCCAAATAGTAACTGGACCCCTTCTTCCTGGGTCCCTTCTTACTCATCAACCCATTATTCCTTCCTGTTTATCCTTTACCATTTGTTGAAGCCTCTTAGTTTCAGACAATCCTTACAATCATAAAAGAAATGGTTGTCCCTTCTGTTGTCATGCTCTTTTCCTTAGCTGTACCATTACCTGTTACCTTCTCAATGAGGTACAGTACACAGTAGCCCTGGCCATTGGGCCTTATCATGGGGGTTTATTGGGAACCAAAGTCCACCAATACCTTTGGTGGGCTCCAAGTTCTCTATCTTGCTCTTGAAGAAAAGCAGGCAGCAATATTAAGCTGTTGGTGTTGGTTGCACTGAGCTATCAATAAAACATGAGCATTTGCACCAATCTCCAATGGATTAAAGAATGATTGTGATATCAAAGGCTTTCATGGCCAGAATCACTGGGTTGCTGTGAGACTACACAGAGGAGCCATTGAAATCTACAAGCAAGTGAACCATTTCAACAGACAGGAGGAAACCATGAAAATGAACAAAATCTGGCTGCCAGTATTTAAAAAACCTCTAAAATCAGGACAGTAAATAAAGAGTAACACTCAAAAAAGGGGAATTTTAGACAATCTATCAGGGCTAGCTAACATCTCCCAACATAGGATCCCCCAGACATCAATCAGCCAGGCTTCGAAGCTACAAGGCCATTAAATGTTAATCAAGGTGGCCAACTGCAACATTCACACTTGCCCCAAGCAGACAAGAGTTCTTTCTCCCACCCTGGACATGCCACAGATATATAAACATCACTTGCCCAGTTTCCTAAAACTCACAACCCCTGTGGATTCCTGCCATAGTAGATGTGCATGAAATGTCAGGAGAGAATGCTTCTGGAACATGGCCATACAACCCGAAAAATTCACAGCAGCCCAATTACAGTTTACTGTCCATACAGCAACCAATCTGGATTTTCCTCTGTGCAATAATTCAACAATGGAGTTTAGCTAGTGCAGGCTAACATGAACCCTGTGTCCATCCTTCCCTTCTTTCCTCCTTCTTGTAAAAAACTATAGATAGATAGTTCAATTCTTCAACTGCCCTTAAATCAATTCCGCTTCTGATGTTTACAGTTTTCAGGCAATTACTGCAGCTATATTTAGTCATTACCTGCTATAAACATTGTAATTCTTCTAATCCCTTTAGCAGTCTCATGATTGCTTTACTCTTCTACTTTTGGAATCTCTAGTTTGCACGACATCATCTTGGCAGTGCAAGGCCCAGGACAATCTGATTACTTTTGTCTGGCACTTAATCAGATCACTAGTTATATGCACATTTTAAACCAAAGATGGTTTTACGGGGCACACAGAAGTGTTTATGGTAATCTGATCTGGTGCATTAGTTGGTTCCCATTTAAAATCATTTTAAATGGGCAGAAAAGACATCAGTGATCATTAACCACCTTGAATCCCCTTGTGGAGAAAGGCATGGTATTAATCATCAATCAAAGTGGATCCCTATATTCATCCCAATATATACATTAAATATTTGAGGAACCAGGAACAAAAGAAGCTTTTTGAATCAATCATTTGAACAGGAAAAGGATGTTATTAACAAGACAGAATTTTCATGTCAACATCTAAGGTTTGGGGAACAAAGTTTCTGCCTCGGTAATCTGGGGGGAAAAGCAAGAACAAACAACTCAGCATCTGTTTGCTTGCCCACAATGCCCTGCCTCATGCACAGAGGAAGAACTGCTTAAAGCTACAGACAATGCAGTTGCTGTTGCCTGTTTTTGATCTAAATCCATTTAGCTGCTTGTGATCTCTTTATTTTATAAATTTAAAATTTATTTATAATAACTTATAATAATAGCTTTATTTTGACCCTGCCTCCATCTCCCCGAAGGGACTCGGGGTGGCTTACACATGGCACACAACAAGTAAAATAAACATACAATACGATACAAGATAAACCAGTAATATATAAAACTACCAGTGGCGCTGTGGGTTAAACTGCTGAGCTGCTGAACCTGTTGGCCAAAAGGTTGCAGATTCAAATCCAAGGAGCAGCATGAACTCCCACTTTTAGCCCCAGCTTCTGCCAACCTAGTAGTTCGAAAACATGCAAATGTGAGTAGATCAATAGGTACTGCAGTGGCAGGAAGGTATTGGCGCTCCATGCAGTCATTCCGGCCACATGATCTTGGAAGTGTCTATGGGCAACACTGGCTCTTCAGCTTAGAAATGGAGATGAGCACCAACCCCCACTGGATTTAATGTCAGGGGAAAATCTTTACCTATATGAAACAACAATTTGAACTCAATGCTTTTGACACAAAATAAATAAACTAGCTACCCCCCTTCCCCCATCACATACAGAGCTTGGAGAATTATTATTTTTCAGTTTACAAAAACCAGGAGCCAACATTCAACTGAAAGATGAAGGAACAGCATCTGCTTATGTCTCACTTTATTGAGCGACGGTATAAAATGTGTCAGCTTTTTCCCAAGGAACGCTTTCAACTGCCTCTGTGTTTTGTAACTTAATCATTACATTACGAAGCGACAATGTGAATTCCTCTGTCTTCCTGGGACTGCACTGAACCCTTCCAGACACTGAAAGCTGAATAAACAGAAGCACATGGGAGAGAGATCTTGTTTTGGTATCCCCAGGACAAGGCTAAAAAAAAGTCTCAGTCTAGAAGTAAACAACATCTCCTCCTTCTGAAGTTCCTGACCTTTATTTCAGTTCTCCCGAGTTCAAGGTACTGGCAGTACATTTTAGGAACTACAGGCCATAAACAAATGCAGAGGAAGAGAAAAGGGGGCTAGAGAAAGCACCCCTGAGAAACTAGTGAAGGGAGGGTTGCAAAACTTCCTGAGTTTCCCACAGAGCCCAGCTTTTATCTCAGGGCTCTCTTGCTGTGAAAAACAGCCATTATATTGCCCAGCAGTTACAAAATATTTGACTGATCATCTATTTGCACCGGGATGCATAATGCAGTTGGCCTTGACTTGCTTCAACCAACTTATAGTTAGCGTGGCCAAACTAGAAACTAGACAAGGCTCCTGCATCTTTAACAGTTGTGTAAAAGAGGGAGTTTCAGCAGGTGCTCTTCCCTCTCTTTCCTTCCTTCTTTTTTCTTCCCTTTTTTCTTCCAGGGATGCCTTCGCATTGCTCCAGCTGGGACGCCAGAAGGTCCGCACAGGCCAGGGGCTGCAAGAGTGCCTTTGGAGGTTTGACGCTATACGCAAATGCGTAATTCGCCTATTGGTTCAGCCGCCCTGGCTGGTGGAAACGTGCTGTCTGCTATCACTGTTTGCACGTTTGGTGGGAATTTTAATTAACTGTCATTGATCAATTTTTAATTTTGTGACTGTTTTCTTGGAGGGGTGCTGGGGGAAAGGAATGTGGTCAGGGTCTGTGTTAATTGGGCTGACAGCTTTGTTCCTGTCCACTTGGAACAAGACAATGGGTTTCGGTAAGCCACAAAATTGGTGCCAGGGGTGTTGGCAGAGCTTCAATTAATTCCCAGGAAGGGGGTCCGATCAGGTGATTGGGAAGTGTTCCCATGAATAAGACTTTTTAATATTTCAGGACAACCCCATGGCTCTTCTGTAGCCCATCATGAAACTCTTGGGATATTGTGAGGGAATTAACATATGTCTTTTCCTGGCTCAAATGTGAGATATTCCCTGGAGTGTGTGTAACTTGGGCAACTTTGGCAAGTTCATTCGGAACTCGCCTACAACTAGAAGAAAGGTCATTTCCGGATACTTTTTCTGGAGCCGTGGGTTTTGGGGTCTGCTTTGAGATTCTGGTGTTTTGATAACACCTGTGAAAATGAAAAAAAAATTACAAATAAAGAAACTGCTATGTTTTAAATCTAGGATTTTCTGGGTCTTCCAGTATGACTCTATACCAGGCATGGGCAAACGTCAGCCCTCCAGGTGTTTTGGTTGTTGTTTATTCGTTCAGTCGCTTTCGACTCTTCATGACCTCATGGACCAGCCCATGCCGGAGCCCCCTGTCACCCATCACCACCCCCAGATCCTTCAGAGTCAAGGCAGTCACTTCAAGGATACCATCCATCCATCTTGCCCTTGGTCGGACACTCTTCCACCCAGCATCATTATCTTCTCTAAGCTTTCCTGTCTTCTCATTATGTGGCCAAAGTACTTCATCTTTGCCTCTAATATTTTTCCCTCCGGTGAGCAGTTGGGCTTTATTTCCTGGAGTATGGACTGGTTGGATCTTCTTGCGGTCCAAGGCACTCTCAGAAATTTATTTTACATTCCTTAATTTTCTCTGAAATTATCCCATTCTTGAATTGTTAAGGGACAAACTGATGGTGCTTCTATGGAGATGGACTGGCTAAAAATGTTTAAACATCTGAGGAAAGAGACTTCCCCAGCAAACTCAACCATTTTATTCCTTTTTTCTGCAAAAATAAACTGCAGAACTGTTAGATGTGCACATGTGTTGAATTTATCTGCTTCAGTCAGGAGATTTCAGGTATAATACAAGGGTATCTGCTTGTTAGTTGTTTCCTTTGTTCTTTTACTGCCAGGAATGGGGTGTGGTGCTTATGGGATCTTCCTCCTTGTGTACTGAAATAGATTTGTTGAGTTTCAACATTATTTGCTTCAAAGTGTGTGGGTGGGTGCTAGCATTTAATCTTTTGCCTCAAGCTGCAAATTCAATCAATCAATCAATCAATCAACTTTATTTCTTATGAGTCGCCCTCCACCAAAGGTGCTCTGGGTGACTCACACAATTAAAATAAACAGGTTACATAGTTACAGTTTGTTACTTAAAAATCATAGGCTCTTCTGAAAAGCCATGTCTTAAGTGCCCCTAAAAATGTATGTAGATCAGGAGTGACTCTTTGGTCTGGTGGTAGGAAGTTCCACAAGATTGGGGCTACAATGGAGAAGGATCTCTGTCTTGTGGACTCCAAACGAACCTCTCTAGGGCCAAGGACATAGAGAAGATTCTCATGAGCTGACCATGGCAGTCTCTGGTGGTGGAGTGGCATTAAACGTTTTCTTAGATATGAAGGACCCTGACCTCGAAAGGCCTTGAATGCTAGGACCAGGGACTTATAGAGGGCTCTGTGTTCAAATTGTGGTTTCCTGATCAAGTAACCAACTTGGGTCACAATCACAAAAATTCAAAGTAGTACCTCAAATATCACTTAAATATCACTCTGCACTGTGTCTGACATCCATGAAAGCACATGCTAAAAGGAAACCCAGCTCTCTATAAAGGTTCTGTTACATGCTTCCTCTCTTCTTATCCTTTTAAGTCAGAAAAATATCACAAGAAAAAAACTTTTATTGATATATGAATCTCAGAAAAATGGGTACTAACCTATGGAAAATAATCTTGCTTCATAGCTGAATTCGCTGTGGGGTTTTCCCCCGTGTCAGGAGCAACTTGAGAAACTGCAAGTCGCCTCTGGTGTGAGAGAATTGGCCATCTGCAAGGATGTTGCCCCGGGGGCACCCGGATGTTTTACCATCCTGTGGGAGGCATCTCTCATGTTCCCACATGAGAAGCTGGAGCTGACAGACGGGAGCTTACCCTGCTCCCTGGATTTGAACTGCAAACCTTTAAATCAGGGTTTAACCCATTGTGCCACCACTGGCTCCTCATTAGCTGTGCTGACTGAAGGATTCTGAGGATGTTATGATGGCCTAAGAGTGTATTGAGATTACGCCTGAACAAAGCTATAGTACAAATAACATGTAGCACGGTGGTTTCCAAGAAGCAAGACAACACCCAAAACTCAGATTCTCAGTTTTGATATCTCCCAGCCTCTGGTCTTCTAGATCAGTGCTGTCCAACTTCTGGCGGGTCCAGGGCCGGATAAGAGGTCACTGATGACCTGCGGGGCCACTCGGCCCCGCCCCAGCCCAGGCCCCAGCCCAGGCCCCCACCTCCTAAAGCCACCGAAAAAGGAGGAGAGGCGGCGCCAAGAGCAGCGCGTCACAGGCCTGGCCTGTGATGCGCTGCTCTTGGCGCTGCCTTCTGCCCTTTTTCGGGCGGCTCCCTGCCCTAGGGAAGGGGGCACCGAGGTGGCAGAAGGCGGCGCCAACGGCAGCGCCGTCACAGGCCTGGCGTGACGTGCTGCCCCCTTGGCACCGCCTACTCCTCCTTCGGCGCCCTCCTTTCCTAGGCCGGGAGCCGCCGAAAAGGAGGAGTAGGCGGTGCCAAGGGGCAGCAAGTCACGCCAGGCCTGTGACGCGCTGCTCTTGGCGCCGCCTTCTGCTCCTTTTTCGGCGGCCTCCGCCCCTGGGGAGGGAGGGGGCGCCGAAAAGGAGGAGCTAGCTCTTCAGCCCTGTTCTAGATTGATGCTAATATTGATTCTCAATATTTTTTTCCTGAATTACAGGACTCACAATTACAGTGTGGTGATTCCAGTTTATGTGCTATAGTTCCATCCTATGAATCCTGGGATTTGCAGTTCAGACAATTATATTTCGTATTCCCAGCCAGCCAGAGAGTGCTAGTGCCTTAGAACATAAGAACATAAGAAGAGCCATGCTGAATCGGACCTCAGCCCATCTAGTCCAGCATTCTGTATCACACAGTGGCCCACCAGTTGTACACGGGGATCTCGAGCAGAAGGGAGGGCAAAACCCTGACCTGCTCCCGACCCCCCCACAACCAGTACCCAGGGAAATCCTGCCTACCTCAACCAACTCCGAGGTGGCACTTACCATAATATAAACCCCAGGATTCTATAGGATGCAGACATAGCAATTAAAGTGGACTCATAGCATTGTAACTATGTGGTGTGAAAGGCCACATAGTCTTAGTGACTTCTCATCTTCCATAAATTTTAGTGTTCTTTGGACTCTTAGAATCCCTAACAACTGGATTTTCTTGGAGAGCCAAAGAATTCCCACTTCCTCGGTGGTAAGAGATGTGAAAAGAGCCTTTTAATGCAATATGCAATAGGGAAGCTATGGCTAAATTGCGTTATTTGCTCTTCATTGTTCAGTATGGAAGAAGCAAATTATGTATTGAGCCAAGGGCTTTGTCAGCATGACTCTACAGGTTGAGTTGGACTGGCATGGCAGCAGTGTTTTCGCTTCCCTCCCACATCCCTTAGACATGTGTGGGCAGCTAAGCCAAAATCAGTATCTGCCTTCCAGCTGGCAGGCTTAGAAGTGCAAATGATGTTACTGGAGTGCATTGCCAGACATAAACCCAGCTGCAAAACAACACCTTGCCAGAACCATGTAGCTTGCCTAATTGAAAGGCTAGGAGAAGCCTTATGAAGGACTAAATACCCTAAAAGCACCTGGTCTCATCTGATCATGGAAACTAGACATGATCAGGCCCGATTAGAACTTGGATGAGAGACTGCCAATTAATCCTAGGTGCTGTAGCCAAAATTTCAGAAGAAGAAAATGGCAAAACCACCTCTAAGAATTCCTTGCCTAAGAAAATAATATGCAATTCATGGGGTCACCGTAATCACCAGAAGTAGATGTTAGGATAAGGCAGCTCCTGAGTATTAAGACAGTATGGGACATGGCACTTGTAATTTAATACTACTCGTTTATTACTGACTAGCTTTCCCCTGCCATGAGTTGCTGTGGCCCAGTTTGTGTATATGTGTTTTGTGTATATGTGTGTATATATCAATTCAACACAATTCATCCAGTGTTTTTTGAGTTATGTTAATCCCACAAACAAACATGACATTTTTTTATATAGACTAGCTGTACCCGCCACGCGTTGCTGTGGCCAATCTTCCCTCACTCTTTCTCTCATCCATTCCTTTTCTCCTTCCTTCCCTCTTTCCTTCCTTCCTTCCCATATTTTCTTTCATTTTCTCCTTCCTCCCTTCTCTTCCCTTCCCCCCTTTCTTTCCCTTCCTCTTTCTCCACGTTCTTCCTTCTCTACCTATTATTGGACTGCAACTCCCAGCAGTCCTCCTGATCAATCTACCTACCCATCTACCTATCACTATCTAATCTATCTATGTTATCTATCTGGAGGATTGCTGGGAGTTGCAGTCCAGGAACAGGAAATTGGAAATATGCAGGGATTAAGATGCTCTCAAATAAATCCAAGGAGAACAAAGCTTGTAGCATGGAAGCAGTGCATTTGGATCACCCTCCTCTCCTAAAGGACCTGGTCTAGGAGATGCTGGAAGCTGTAGTCTGGAAGAGAGTGTGGATATGCTATTGTGTGTTTTGCTTGCCGAGAGAGTCGTTTTTGCGCATGCGCTGTAGTGTCTTTTTGCTTTTTTGGCTTTTTAAGTCCCTCTCTGTTTGTCCGTATTTTTACGAGTGATGTTAACTCATTGGCCTGATAGGTGTATTGTGACTTCGTGTCAATTTGACCAGTGGTTTTTGAGTCATGTTAACCCCACAAACATTACATTTTATTTATATAGATTGAATAACTCATCTTTCCCCTTTAGTAGGGGGTCCTAGAAAAAAACTTTTGAAAGTTAAAAAACAATGTATCAGTAGAACTGAAAACATCTTTAAAAAAAAAAAGCATCCTGTTAGAAATTCAGCAAATTATATAAAAGCCCTTTCACTGCAGAACACTTAACGGGACCACTTAACCAGGGACCACTCTCCAACGGGACCACTTAACCAGGGACCACTCTCCAACATTAGTACCAAAAGGGTTACAAATCAGTTTTTGGTTAACTTTAGATTCTGTTTGGTTATTTGGGGTACTGATTCCAAAAAGTGCATTGCATAGATCACATAAACTCTAGTTTCTTATACGGAACATATGCCATCCAGTAGTTGCCATCTACTCGCCCACAGATAACTATATTTAATAATCTACAGCTGATTAGTAGTAGTAATATTTAGTGGGTAATCCGCCGCTCCCCTCCTGATATCCTCATTGCCTCAGCACTATAAGAGGGTTTTGTTAGACCACTTGCTCTCGTTGCCGCATGGCTTCGAGACAAATGTGTACTAATGGTGAGGCTGTGGACTATATTTTCGTTCTTGGGGACCACTGGTGATCCACGGACTACAGGTTGGGAAGCACTGCTGTAGAAGGACCACACAAATGAGCCAGCCTGGCCTCTTTAGGAAGCGAGCGTCGGAGCCCCATCGAGAAGGACCTCTTCTGTCTTCCACCAGAGTGACTTGCAAGAGTAATGAGGCAGAATTGGTTTGTAGCAGGTAAGAAAGCAATACCATTCAATTAGTAGATTTCAACAGTGACTGATTTTTTTTTTAAAGTGGAGAATGGTGACTATTTAACAGGCACTGGTGAGCTAATTGAAAGGTAAACTATCTGTTTTCACATTGAGAGACTTTCTTACTCTCCAAGTATGTGAGGGTGTCACGTGTGATGAAACTGGAATAATTTGAGTAGGAAAGAATCCTGTTATAGAAAGACCCGTGGATGTTAAATGTTCCAAATAAACAGGCCTCATTTTTCCATCACTTCCCTGAGCAATTTATTCTGCCACCCAAGCTAATTATGTCTCCAAAGCATTTCCTGTTAGTCTAGCTACATCTGAAATACGGGATTCGTGGTTTCCGGGTCATTGTGGTAAATTGTTTTTTGTTTTGTGTGTGGCTACCCAGTTCATGTTCAAAAACTGACTGGACCAGCCATTGAATGGTATGTCAAAATTGGCAAAGGGATAATTCCTTTACCACCACACCATGAGGTAGGTGGCTAATTTGGGGGCAGACTATTTAGATGGCATTGCTCTGCCCTTCCAAAGAGGAAGATCGTTCAGGAGGTGCAGTTGGGATGCTTCTCCCTAAATCCGGCACTTGGGGTAGAATCAGGTAGCCAGTTAAACTAATGGATGATAATCAACATGAAAGAAGGAAGAGCACGAGGACATGTTAAAATCATTTAATCTGAGTAAATCCTATTTGGCAAACCAATGAGAACTAGATGCACCCCATTGTTTACACTCAAGTGCATACTTTGGCTTGGCTCTGGCACAAATAATTGCAAATATGTGCTCAGTAGTTATATGTATTGGTGAACATGTTGCTCACCCTTGATTTTTTCTTTTCGGTACCATTTTCTTGCCTCCCCTTCCCCTCCTGTGCCACTAATGGCCCTGCTGCTGATCAAATAGAAAGGTATGTTGTCCTCAGGTTTTGGTTCCTCTCTACCTAATGTATGGAGACAATATATTTAAATTACACATTGCATTCCCAGTGCCTTATGGATACATGCTTTGCCATGGAGAGAAGCAAAATAGGTTGGGTGTTGCCCCGCAAGGTTTATGGGGAGGGCATATCCACCAACACTTCACAGATGAGGACTGGGGTATATATGTCAAAGTAACATCAGAGAATGGTCAAGGTGGCATAGATTAGTAATGAGAGAGAACATTAAAGTTAGGCGAGGCTGCAGCAGTTTGCTTTTGCCTGAGCTGCTAGAAATGGCAATCTCTTCCCGGCCTCTTCTTGCTGAGAAAACATGCACTTTGAATGCTATTTGCTGCCGCAGTCTATTGTTTGCAGCACTTGAAGCAAGCTCAGGGTCAAATGGAAAATAGAAGGAGGTGAGAGAGAAATGGGGTTTTAAAAGCAACTTTTGAGCCTTGGAAATTCCAAATCTAAATATTTTGTGACCTACCTAGAACAAAGGGAGCCCCCAGTGGCGCAGCAGGTTAAACCACTGAGCTGCTGAACTTGCTGACCGATAGGTTGATGGTTAGAATCCAAGGAGTGGGGATGAGTTCCCGCGGTTAGCCTCAGCTTCTGCCAACCTAGTGGATTGATAACATGCAAATGTGAGTAGATAAATAGGAACTGTTCAGGCGGGAAGGTAAAAGCACTCTATGCAGTCATACTGGCCACATGACTTTGGAGGTGTCTATGGACAACACCGGCTCTTTGGCTTAGAAATTGAGATGAGCACCACTCTCCAGATTTGGACTCGATTAGATTTAATTTCAAGGGGAAACCTTTACATTTACCTACCTAGAATAAAAGCCTCCATCCAGTCAACATTACTCCTGTTTCCTATTTTGAGCACTATGTAAAGTAAAATTGAACAAATATCCATGCATTTAGCTACCCAGCAGTAAATCCTATTCCATTGTTGTTGTTTGCCTACAAGTTAAATCTGATTCATGGTGATTTGGCTCATAGAGCTGCCTTGGCAACATTTAGTTGGAGGAGGTTTGTCACTGCTGCCCTCTTAGGTTATGTGTGACTTGACTAAGTTACGCCACTAAATACCTATATTATAAAGTCAGTGTGTTGTAGTGGTTTGCATATTGGGCTTAGATCTTGAGAGATTATAGTTCAGGTCCCTGCTCAGCCATGAAAACCCACTGTGTGACATTTCAATATTGTATGAAAGCAATGGCCAAATCTCCTCTTAATAAATGCTGCTAAGAAAACCTAAGGATAGGGTTGCCATAGGTTGGAGTCATGACAACAAGACATGTTTTGCCAGAGAGAGAAGCCATCTCACCCGGCAGCCCAAAAACTTAAACATACAGACATGCACATATAAAAGGATTTTCTATTTTGGCAGGCATTTGCCCCTTTTTGAGTGATCTTAGTATTCTTTTTGAACTGTTGTAAAAGAACTGTAAGGACTGATGCTTATGGCATGTGTTCCTTTGAGGAATACCTAGCCCTGTTTCAACAGAGTGAAGCAGGTGCCCCAGACAAAATATGTAGAGAGGTAGAGTGGCCGGAAAAGGTTGGAAGGCAGAGTAGCTTGTCCCCTATGTTCCCGTTGCTATGGCTGTTATGCAAGAGCTCCAGTGTTGAAGAAAGGTTAAACAGCCAGTCTGGACTGCTTCTGTACAAAAAAAAATGGCAAAAGGTGCCGTTTTGTTCTTTGCTGTAAACACAAACTTAAGCTGGCTGGAGTTTGAGGAACAATTTTGGGGTGGGGGGAGACAGGAAGCTACCCCCTTTAAAATAAATGAGCATTTTAGGTGGCACGTATGTCCAAGCTTTCAATTGCTCAGTCTGTGACTCTGCGGCTCTTGGCAAAATGTATCCCTCTCCATTCCCTTGGCCCAAAAAGGAGCCACTGCAAGGTGCTTCCTTCTTTCGTAACTCTTCTTGGAAGGAGAAATACCTCCTCCTCTTTCTCTGTGTGTGTCTCTTTTTACAGCGTTTCTTGGCAGCCTAGTAGGGAGAGAGAGTTGTTTCTGTACTTGACCTCTTATCCTCAGAAGACCTGACTCAGAGGCAGCCTTTGCCCTTGCAGGGAGAGCACAGCTGCGGACAATTGGCATTTTAGGTGACAGTCTTGATAGGGTGCGTTAAAAAGAGAAGATCTGTACATGTGCGCTAGAGATCAAGTAAGGACAGCTTCCAGGGACCATTCTTTCTCTTTGCCTAGATCTGGAATCCTGTCTGTCTGATCACAACATGCAAAATTGTCAACTTGCAAATGTTTCTTTCTTGAACTGCAGCTCCCAGAATCCTCCTAGACAGCATGTCCAGAGACCATGTTGACTGGGAGGTGTTGGAAGCTGTAGTCCAGAAACGAAATAGTTCCAAATTGACAATGCACACTGTGATCAGACAGATCTTTCCTGCTGCCAAATTCAGCTTTGAAAGCCCTGAGAGTCCTACCCTTTAACATTTCCCAGGTACAAATTAGGACACGTGTGGCGGCCAAGCAACATCAATATGGCAAAAGTTAGAAATTAGAAATATTGCAGTAGGCTACTTTTGTTTGAGCCTGCTAGGAAGGACAAGAGTTCACCATCCTCTCCTCTTTGCTCTGCTAACTTCATTGAGTTCAAATTGTTTTTACCCTTTGAACTCCGCTTGCAACACTTTAAGTAGGTTGAGAAGGAAAGGGAAAGAAGGAAGAGGGAAACTGGGACATTTGGAAGGCAGCCAAAACAGAGAGACGGGACAGAGGATTAATGAAGACTCTTCCTTCCCAGTCAGAACAGTTAGAGCAGTGGTTCCCAACCTTTTTTTGATCAGGGACCGCTTTGACCAAAGACAACTTGGACCAGGGACCACTTTCCACCATAGTACCAAGTGTTACGAATCAGTTTTTTAGATTCCATTTGGTTATTTCGGGTACTGATTCAGAACATTGCATTGGATCAGCTCTAGTTTCTGATAAAGAACATATGCCATCCAATAGTCACCATCTGTTTGCCCACATAAAACCATATTTAATAATCTAGAGCTGATGTGGTAGTAGTCATCTTTCGTGGGTAGTCAGTAGGCCAGTTTGATTTTTAAAAAATGTTTCAAAACTCGCATCGGATCTAGGGGGTGCTGGCACTTTGAATCTGATAGACCTGAATATTTCCATTAAAATTCCAAAATTTATTGGGATTAATTCCAAAATTTCGGAATGACTTAGTTAATGGTGGGCATGCATCTCTTTAACCCAGTTAGGACTGGGGGACAGGGAGGGAAGAAATCAGTGCCGAGAAAGAGGAGGGGCTGAGATCTGGAGGAGCCTTGGCGATCAGGAGGAAATCTCGGTCCCTGGCTTCCAAAGTGCGCCAGGGGCCGAGATTAGGAGGAGATTTCCTCCTGATCACCAGGGGCCGGGATTAGGAGATTTCCTCCCGGTCGCCAAGGCTCTCCCTCCGCTTGGGAGTGAAGGCCTTGGAGATCAGGAGGAAATCTCGGCCCCAGGCTTTCAAAGCGCGCTTTGGAAGCCAGGGGCCGAAATTAGGAGGATATTTCCTCCTGGTCGCCAAGGCTGTCTCTCCTCTTGGGAGGGAAGGCCTTGGCGATCAGGAGGAAATCTCGGCCCCTGGCTTTCAAAGCGCGCTTTGGAAGCCACGGGCCGAAATTAGGAGGAGACTTCCTCCTGATCGCCAAGGCCTTCCCTCCCAAGCGGAGGGAGAGCCTTGGCGAGCGGGAGGAAATCTCCCGCCCTGGCTGCCAAAGCATGCGTCCGAGATTAGGAGGAGATTTCCTCCCGATAGCCAAGGCTCTCCCTCCACTTGGGAGTGAAGGCCTTGGTGATCAGGAGGAAATCTCAGCCCTTGGCTTCCAAAGTGCGCCAGGGGCCGAAATTAGGAGGAGATTTCCTCCTGATCGCCAAGACCTTCCCTTCCAAGCGGAGGGAGAGCCTTGGGATCGGGTGGAAATCTCTGCCCCTGGCTTCCAAAACACGATAGCTCATTGGCTGGAGGAAATCAGGTGGCTGCTTGAAAACCACCTGAATGCAACCAGCCAATGATGGAAGGCTCCAGGAAAAGGGCAGAAATGACATCCGATCCTTTCCGATAATGGCGGACAGAGCTTCGATATGGCGACTCCACTTCCAGGTAAGTTTAATACTTTGAAAACGGTAAAAAGGTAACTTTTTTCCCGATTCATTCCGAACTCAGATAAGATCCAACAAGCCTAGTAGTCAGCCTCTCCCCTCCCAACATCCCCGTTGCCTCAGTACTATAAGAGGGTGTTGTGAAACCACTCACTCTCATCGCCAAGTGGTTTTGAGACAAATTTGTAGTAATGGTGAGACTGCGGACCATATTTTCGTTCGTTCCACGGAATACAGGTAAGGAACCACAGTGTAGAAGGACAACACAAAGGAGCCAGCCTGGCCTCTCTAGGAAGGGAGCCTTGGAGCCCCAGCGACATGGACTTCTTTTGTGTTCCCTCAGAGGGACTTGTGAGAGTGATGAGGCAACGGTGTAGTAATGGTAAGGCCGCAGACAATATTTTTGTTCTTGTGATCTACTGGTGGTCCTTGGACGACAAGTTGTAGAGATTACTTCTGAGTGCCAGTACAAACAGGTTTGGTGGAAAGGGAGCCCTTTCACCTTCCTGCTGGATATTGGTAAATTGAGGTGAGCACAGGGCAGCCAGAAGACACATGTATCCTTCTAGCTATTGTAGTGGCCCCTTCTCCTAGGACAGAAACAGTTTTCTTCCCAGTACAAAACAAAATGATAGATCTCAGTGGTTAGGGATTGGCTTTTACTGAGGTCTGTGATGTTGTCAGTTTTCTTTTGAACATTATTTGAGTATGGACATATACTGTAGTTTCCCCCTTTAAAAGGCCGCAACCTTTTGTGATATGTGTTAATCTCAAATTCTGGCCTAGAAAGGTGTTTATGTCCCATATTTTACTGCATTGGAAATGGTTGCCACAGGCATATTAAGCAGGAAAAAAAGGTAAATGAAATTACACTCTGATTGCGAGGACAATTAGATTTCTCCACAGCAATCATTGGGGTGAGCTGAACCCTTCAGGTAGGTTTTTCAGGTTTTCTTCAGCAGTCTTCTCCAGCCTTGTGCTCTTTAGTTGCGTTTTAGACTAATACTTAAAAACTATCATGTGGGAGACTCACTTTTTTTTTTACCAACATGCCAAGGACTCGCACTATTTTTGTGCCCATTGTCTGTAATAGTTCGTTTCCTGGAAGCTCTCCAGGAACTGGCGGTTGATGACTTAGGGATTGACACCAACCTACAAAGCTCTACTTTGAGTAACATTGTTTACAGCTACTATGAGTCAGTTATCAGCGAGTAAAGCCCAGCTAAGTTGGAGAAAGACACTTGGCTTACAGAAGGTTGGCCTATACGGAAGTATCTCCCAAGAAACCCTCATCTGCTCACTCTAGTGCCAGAACAGTCTCACCTATAGTTTATTGTGTACATGGTTCCTTTCTAACAAATGGAAGGCCAACATCTGTGCCCAGCATTGTTTTCCTTTGTCTTAAGACACATTTAAAGATTTGGAGCACACTCAAGTCTGAGCTAGATGCGAACAGAAGACTGCTTAAACAGCATTTTATTGCAGTGGCTCCACTGCCCTGAGGCACAGAAAGACAGGTGTGTCTGAATGAGAAGCCTTGCATGCCTTATAGATAAGTATGTTGTGAAGCTTTGAAGGAGGAATATGGGAGCTCCTGCAGATATTATAAATCTTTTATCATGTATCTCCAGGTATGAAATCTGGTAGCAACATACACATCCTGCTCACAGCAAGGTTCTCAATGAGTATCAAGAGGCCACTGTTATTCTGGGTCATCGGCCCTGTTTACACAATCCAGTTCATGGTGTGGGAAGAGACGCACTGCAGAAAGTGCGCTTCCAAAACAAATAGCTTCCGACGACCTGCACAACCCAGCCAAAAACAGATTCTCAGCTAGTGTCCTTTGACAGCAAAGGTTTGGGCACAATCACATCAACACTGACACATGTTCATGAGGACTATATATTGCAATCTTTGTGATGTACTGGTTGGAATTACTTTACTCCCGAAGTCTCTTAATGTTTTCAGTGCAAGACCAAACGTTGCCTTCTCCGATCGGTAAAACTTGCGATACCAAGTTTTTCCTTATACACCAAAATATGTGTGAGATGAAAAGTAAGATGTGTCCTTTCCACATGGTCCCGATGTTTGTTAATAAAATAGCAAGATTCTAAGATCCAGTGAGCAAACTTCGGTGTTTCTCAGCTAGGGTCACAGAGTGACAATATGCAGCACAGGCCCATACCTTTGTGAGTGGTGGTGTTTTTAAGCAAAGCAACATACTGTTTTTGAGAATATAAAAGGTAAAGGTTTCCCTTGACATTAAGTCTGTGTCAGACTCTGTGGGTGGTGCTCATGTCCATTTATAAGCTGAAGAGCCAGCGTTGTTCATAGACACCTCCAAGGTCATGTGGCCAGCATGACTGCATGGAGTGCAATTACCTTCCCGCCAAAGCAATACCTATTGATCTACTCACAGTTGCATGTTTTTGAACTGTTAGGTTGGCAGAAGCTGAGGCTAATACCGTGTTTCCCCGAAAGTAAGACAGTGTCTTACTTTCTTTTTATCCCCAAAAGCCCCACTATGTCTTACTTTCGGGGTATGTCTTATATTGGAAAGAGGAAGGGCGAAGCTGAGGAGAGCTCTCCTCAGCTTAGCCCTTCCAGCTAAAGGACACGCCAGCCTCAGAAGCAGCGATTTCCCCGCTTCCGAGGCTGGCGTGTCCCTTTAGCTGGAAGGCGCGGCTGAAGAGAGCTCTCCTCGGCTTTGCCCTTCCTCTTACAGCCTCAGCCGGGCAGCAGAACCGGGAGAAATCGCCGCTTCTGCCGCCCTGGCTGTCACTGTAGGAGGGAGGGAGGGGCCAAGGGAGCCCTCCTCGGCTTCGCGCCTCCCTCTTACATCCTCAGCCGGGAGGGAGGCGGGGGAGGCAGGGGCGGGGGCGCTCCTGACGGGGTGCAATACGTCTTACTTTCGGGGTACGGCTTATATTAGCCAACCCCCCTGAAACCCCCGATATGTCTTACAATCGGGGGTGTCTTACTATTGGGGAAACACGGTAGTGGGAGGTCACCCTTCTCCCCAGATTCAAACTGCCAGCCTTTCAGTCAGCAAGTTCAGCAGGTCAGCAGTTTAACCCGCTAGGCCACTGGGAGCTCCTTTGAGAATATAACTGAATTGTACTGCAGGGTGTAGGCAGCAGGCCTTGGTGTTGATACTTGGCAGTCACAAAACAGAAACAAGACATATATTGGTAGTGTAATTGAAACAACTGTATTGTACAGCACACAGGACACAAGAGATACTATCTGCAGGAAACCTGCCTTGAGAGACCAGAGCAGTAGCATCTGCTTCTTTTTCTAAGGCAGAAAAGCCATTCTAAACCAGAAGGCCACAACTTCATCACAGTCTTGAAACACCCCCTGCGCGGCAGGGAGCCCACTAGGACACAAACAACTTGGGCACTTTCTCTTTATGAAATACATGTGTTCAGTAGAATAAATACATTATCAAGTTTTATACATATTTATAAAAAAAAGTAGTGCATTAAATGTTCACTTAAGACAAGCCTAAGGGAATTTGGCCCTGTCAGAGAGCCTACAGAAGGCAAGGCAAATTCATATTGCACTGGAAACCCCGGCGTACACATGAGTCACTTCTATGGAGGTTGGAGGAAAAGGCTGACTCCTTCGACCTGCAAATACTCTCACCCCCACAGTTGCAGCTTGTGAGGTAGAGCAAAGCTTTCACCATTGCAGCCACAGCTTTGCTACAAGTTGGGGGCATGTTTAAAATACTGCATTTGTAACTTCAGCCCCTTTACAAAGAACACTGTTTAACTTGGACATCTAAAATCTACAATTGGACTCTCCATGCTGGTTGGGCGACTCTGGGACTTATATAGGTCATACAAAAATAACTTCACCCAACTCTGGGATGACTCCTCAGAAGAAAACCTCTGTGTATTCGGTGAGATTTACATCTAGGTGAGTGGGTGTAAACTTAAAATAATCTTTTAGTCAGTTTTGCAGTCCAAACATGGCTAAGTGATAGGGGTTTGCTCCATTCTCCTCTCAAGACAACAAACCTATTACCACTCTGAGATCATTAAAACAGTAAGTATGAAACAGTGTCACCCTCCTTTTTCCACCCCTGCTATTTTACCCACTGGCTTTATTGACTTGAGTTGCGCTAGGTGTGTGTGTTGCAGTCAGCGTCCTTTGTTTAAAAGTCATTTATCAGTTCCTTTGGGCTGGCATAAGTCACATTCATTCTTGTACCATAGTCTCTTCACCTTGGTACAGGCAGGGCAGGATTGAGATCAGCGCCTCCTCGATAGAGAACAAGTGTTCGTCCTCCACCTGAGGGCAGCAGTAGCGCATGAAGTCCGCCAGCTGCAGCAGGTACTCAATATTGTGGCCAGCGCAGCCACTGGAGACAATGATTTGAGCAGCTATGTCCTCTTCGGAGGCCGGCCCCAGGTAGGAGGGATTCTGGGGGGTAGCAATGTAAACCAGGGCCAGGATCGGCTCCTCAGACTCTTCCTCCTGCGGGTAGAACTTCACCAGCTTGGTGATGTAGCCTCCCAGCACCGCTTCCCGCACATTCAGATACTTGAGTGAAGCAGCAACTTGGTCTCCACGGAGCTCATAGGCAACACCCCATGTGCACCCCTGGAATGAGAAAATGAATTGCAAAGATAACTCACATTACAATATACAGACTTATTTACAAGTTTAGATCCTAGACATAAGTAAGGCATTGAAGGAAAGCCAGAAAACTTTCACTGGGTATGGATGGGAGACATTCTCTCCTGTTGAAAACAGCTCTATATTTACAGCATGGATGGGCAAAATAGGGACCTCCAGATGTAACTGGAGAGGTTGGTTATATAGCCACTGTATTCAAATGCTGGGAATTGCAGTCCAACATATGGAGCATCACAAAGCTTGCACACTCCAACCGTCTGTGGGAACAAGTGTCGGTGGCACAAACGATAGTGGTTGCCAATCACTGGGTTGCTGTGAGTTTTCCAGGCTGTATGGCTGTTCCAGAAGCATTATCTCCTGATGTTTCACCCATATCTATGGCAGGAATCCTCAGAGGTTGTGAACTCTGTACGGATGCTTACCAAAGACGTGGGTTAAACATAAGGAGAGAATGCTTCTGGAACATGGCCATACAGCCTGGAAAACTCACAGCAACCCAGTGATTGGCAACCACTATTGTTTGTGTCACAGCAACCCAGTAATGCCAGCCATGAAAGCCTTCAACAACATCTTGATTAGTACTTCCCTATTGGCTCCCTGAAAAATTAGGCAGGAAAATGGACAAACTGTAGCATGCTTTCAACAACAACCTGCAAATGGGGTATCTTTGGGATTCTGTGACCACAGAGCATCACATAAATGACATTTGTTTACTGTTAATGCACCTAAGACTCTACAGACTTTCCAAACCTATTTTGGCCCAAACTTCGTGTACTTATTGCATATATCTTGAGTCCAGGGTTAAGAAAAGTAATACCTCTGAACAGACTCTATTCCTTAGATGGCATTTCCCATAAAAATACTGTACACAGCTTTGTATATGTACATAGTATATACACAACTTTGTATATATTAATCTTGTGCAGATTTTGGAAAAATAAATACCTTTTTGGTACTGTAACTCACCAACTCCCATTGGCAATAATAATAATAAGGGAGATTCTGGGAGTCGTAACCCAAAAAAGTAACCTTTACAAATTTTGATCTGCTTGCTGTCATCTTTTTAAAATAATTTTTATGGTGGTCTGGGGGAAGCTAAAAGCCAGGGTTTTGTTTAAACTTCAGCCATTCCTTCCAAACCAGTTTCACCTCTCTGTGTGATTAATACAGTGGAGCTTCTGCAGATGTTTGGCTGGGAAGCCATTGTCTTGACTCAGCCACCTTCCAGTTTTCCGCTGAGCAATTACATGCCAGTTGGAAGACGCTTTCAGTTTTATAAAAACTCTCAAGCTTAGTTTCGTCACAAGAACCCATGATGTCAGTGGATGGCCATGTCAATAGCATTACTAGTATTCTATCACGACNTGATTATTCAGATGACTTCAACTTCCTCATAGGCCACATGAACCTAGAGAGCAGGCATGGGCAAACTTGGGCCCTCCAGGTGTTTTGGACTTCAACTCCCACCCTTCCTAACAGCCTCAGGCCCCTTCCTTTACCCACTCAGCCGCTTAAGCGGCTGAGGGGTAAAGGAAGGGGCCTGAGGCTGTTAGGAAGGGTGGGAGTTGAAGTCCAAAACACCTGGAGGGCCCAAGTTTGCCCATGCCTGACCTAGAGGTAAACTAAGCATGGCCTGAGAAAAATCCTCTTGCTACAATGACCCTGCTAGCCTCCAGTTCCTCTTTGGGGGGCCCCAGATGGAGACTGGAAGGAGAAGGATGCAGGAAAGAAATACTTACATTGTAATCTTCTTGGAGAGTGACCACTCGCCCAGGCTATAGAAGAAAAAAAAGGTGGGGGAAGGAGAGATAAATATCAACATAAAATTTGACGAATCAACCAAAACCAAAGCAAATCTCTACTGTAGTGGAGCTAATCCATAAAGCCAAGGTCTCCTTAGCACAGCCGATATAATAAAAAATAATAAAACTGTATTGGTATTTCTCCCTATGTCCCCAGGGGGACTCAGGGCGGTAAAGACCTTGTGAAACTACAACTCCATAGCTGCCTCCATAAAGCAAAGCAGTACCAATATTATAACCTCAGAAAAGCCCCTCCAAGGGCAAAGGAAACTGGATGAGCAGTGAGTGAATTTTGCTAGGGGACCCCACCGCAATTTGGAAACCTGCAAAATCCCCAGCTTTTCTTCTGCCCCTCCTAGAATGATAGAGTTCGAAAAGACCACCACGGTCATTCAGTCTGACCCGGTCCTGCCATGCAGGAACACACAATCAAAGCGTTCCCGAGAGATGGCCATCCAGCCTCTGCTGAAAATCCTCCAGAGAAGGAGAATTCCACCACGTTCCAAGGCAGCATATTTCAATGCAGAATAGGTAGTCTTTCCTAATGTTTAGGTGGAATCCCTTTTCCTGCACTTTGAACCCATTGGCTGTGTCTTGGTTTCTAGAAAAGCAGAAAACAATCCTACCCCATCCTCCTCCTCCTCCTCCATCTGACATCCTTCCCTTAGACCACAACACACTGGAGAATGAATCCACTTTAAATCGGGTTTCGGCCTCCTGCAGCATTCTGGGGTTTGTAGTTTAGGGAGGAGCCTTTAACAGCCTCATTAAACTACAAACCCCAGGATTCTGCAAGAGGCAGAAACCAGATTCAAAGTGGATACATTCTCAGCCCCTTCCAAAGCCTCCCCAAGCACCAAAGCTAAAGAGAAAACACTGCAGAATTAATGCAGCCTGGCGCCACTTTAACAGCCTCAATGCTATGGAATCTTGGGAGTTGTAGTTTCACGACTGTTGGAGGAAGCAACCTTCCAAGCCTGCTCTATGTGATGTTTAGGCTTTATAATAATGTTTTTATTAGTGTGCCGTTTTACAACCTGAAGTTTATGTAGTTTGCAGTTACCATGTCTCTATATACCTAAAGCAGGAGAAGTATTTACCTTGGGTTGCTGTGAGTTTTCCGGGCTGTATAGCCATGTCTCCTGACGTTTCCCCTGCATCTATGGCAGGAATCCTCAGAGATTGTGTTGGAGGATGCAACCTTCCAAGCCTCCTCTATGTGATGCTTGCCTGTTTGGTTAGTGTGTCGTTTTATAACCTGAAGTTTATGTCTATTTAAAGTTTGCAGTTACATTGTCTCTATATACCTATAGCAGTTGAAGTATTCATCTTCTCGACCCAGGAGGGATGAGGTCTTGCCAAACTGCAACTCCCAGGATTCCATAGCTTTGGCTCAATACTATGGAATTTTGGGAGTTGTAGTTTCACAAGTGTTGGAGGAAACAATCTTCCTATGTTATGTTTGCCTGTTTTATAATAACATTTTTGTTCATGTGTCGTTTTACAACCTGAAGTTTCAGTCTATTTATAGTTTGCAGTTACCTAGTCTCTATATACCTAAAGCAGGAGAAGTATTTACCTTGGGTTGCTGTGAGTTTTCCGGGCTGTATAGCCATGTTCCAGAAGCATTCTCTCCTGATGTTTCGCCTGCATCTATGGCGAGATTGTGTTGGAGGATGCAACCTTCCCAGCCTCCTCTATGTGATGCTTGTCTGTTTTTATTAGTGTGTCGTCTTATAACCTGAAGTTTATGTCTATTTATAGTTTGCAGTTACCTTGTCTCTATACACCTAAAGCAGGAGAAGTATTTACCTTCTCGACCCAGGAGTGCTGCGGCCTTGCCAAACTACAACTCCCAGGATTCCATAGCTTTGGCTCAGTGCTATGGAATTTTGGGAGTTGTAGTTTCACACGTGTTGAAGAAACCTTCCCAGCCTCCTCTATGTGATGCTTGTCTGTTTTTGTCCTCCTCGACCCAGGAGTGCTGCGGCCTTGCCAAACTACAGCTCCCAGGATTCCATAGCTTTGGCTCAATGCTATGGAATTTTGGGAGTTGTAGTTTTCCCAGCCTCCTCTATGCGACTTGTCTGTTGAAGAAACCTTCCCAGCTTCCTCTATGTGATGCTTGCCTGTTTTTGTCCTCCTCGACCCAGGAGTGCTGCGGCCTTGCCAAACCACAGCTTTGTCCAGTGCTAGGATTCTAAGAAACCTAGCTTTGATGCCTGTTTTTGTCCTCGAGGTGTTGTCAAACCAACATTAATTCTAGTGCTAGTACAGATGCCCCCTTCCTGTTTTTGTCTACCCAATGCATCCAAACCAGGCTTACCATCTTCTACAGATGCTGCCCTACCCAATGGTGGAAGGTGTCTCTTCTTGCCCCGGTGGAAGGTGTCTCCTTGCCAGAAGCGGCGGCTGTAGCCCCGGATGTAGCCCACTTTGCGGGAGGCGAACTCGAACCCGGGTCTCCAGACCAGCGAGCCGTAGCCGAAGACCCAGAGCGGAGAGGTGGGCATCTCCCCCTGGCCCTCCTCCGCCTGCCGCCCGGAGAGATGCTCTGCTGCTTGGGGGTGCTGCTGCTGCTTCTGCTTGGGGAGGGGGTCCCGCTTCATGGCTCCGCGCCGCAGGAGGAGCCGCAGGAGCAGCCAAGGCAGCTGCGGGGACAGCGCGGGGGCAGAGGGCCCAGCAGCGGCCCCGGAGGACGAGGGAGGAGGAGGAGGAGAGGCGAGGCTTGGGCTGGCCGTGGTGCTGACGGGGGCTGACCTGCCAATTACTTGCATCGGCCGCAGCGACTGAATCAACTGTCCCGGTCCAGCCGCTCCAGGGGTTTATATACCCTCCTGCCGGCACGTTCCTCGTCTCGCGCCAGCTCTTCTCCAATCAGCGCCTCCGGACTCGAGGCGGCCGGGCTCCGCCCCGCCTCTTTCATCAGCCCCCGCTCTGGGATTGGTGGAAGCCGTCTGGGAAACGCGCTCGCGGAATGGCTCGCGCGCGGCTTGATGTCAGAGACACCGAGCTGATGCAATGTACCTGGAGCCTTTCGAGTAAAAGAGAGCTGAGATTGCATCAGGCGCTGCTGCTGCTGCTGCTCTCCCTCGGGAGGAGCCTGCAAAGGAGATGCTCGGCTCCTGCCATAGAATACCATTGGGTTTGCTCTCGACAGCAGTGTTTTTGACACAAATGCACCAATTTATCAAGGCTTCTGGTTATATATAATAAAGGTCAGGACAGGAACCTTTAGAGCAGAGTTTCTCAACCTTCCTAATGCAGTTCCTCATGTTATGGTGACCCCCAACCATACAATTATTTTATTTGCTCATTACATTATAGGGAAAAAATCAACTTCTAATCCAGTTGCTGCCTCCTGCAGAGTTCTGGGATTTGTTGTTCAGAGATAGGGTTGCCATTTTTTGATACAAGAAATAAGGGACATTTACGGGATTTTTCACAAAAATAAGGGACACTTCATTAAAAATTTGAAACTCAAACATTAGGTAGAAATAATTTTATTAACAGAATAAGATAATGATTGAAACTCACAAAAGAAACTGACTTACACCCTCTTAACAGGACATGGTATGTTTCTGCATGCTTTGTCATGCAGAAAAAACATTATTGGAACTACCTAATTTTCTCCATCTGTAACTTGACTTTGCTGACTTTAAAAGTGCACTGTCTAAACATTAAAATAAAATAAATATTATATAGACAGTACATCTTCATGATTATTATGTCCATAGTTAATGGTATAAGAACATAAGAAGAGCCATGCTGAATCGGACCTCAGCCCATCTAGTCCAGCATTCTGTATCACACAGTGGCCCACTAGTTGTACACGGGGATCTCGAGCAGAAGGGAGGGCAAAACCCTGACCTGCTCCCGACCCCCACAACCAGTACCCAGGGAAATCCTGCCTACCTCAACCAACTCCGAGGTGGCACTTGAATGTCCTTTTCAGTAACTACCGATACACTTGGTATCCATGAATCTGTCTAATCCTGCCTTGAAGTTGTTCAGGCTGACAGCTGTCACAACCTCTTCTGGAAGTGAGTTCCATAACCCAATGACCCTCTGGGTGAAGAAATATTTCCCTTTGTTAGTCCTAATTTTCCTACCTTGGAGCTTCAGGGAGTGCCCTCTAGTCCTAGTGTTTTGTGACAAAGAAAATAGTTTTTCTTTATTCACCTTTTCTATCCCATGCATGATTTTATACACTTCAATCAAGTCACCTCTTAAACGCCGTCTTTCAAGACTGAAAAGACCAAGGCTTTGCAACCTGGTTTTATAAGGGAGCCGCTCCATCCCTTGGATCATTCTTGTTGCCCTTTTCTGTACCTTTTCCAGTTCCGTTATATCCTTCTTGAGGTGCGGTGACCAGAATCGTACACAGTACTACAAATGTGGCCTTACCATAGATTTGTAGAGAGGCAATACAACATTTGCTGACCTATTTTCAATTCCCTTTCTGATCATGCCAAGCATAGAATTTGCTTTTTTCACTGCTGCTGCGCACTGGGTTGACATCTTCATTGAGCTGTCCACCAAAACCCCAAGATCCCTTTCCTGGTTTGTCTCGGAAAGCTTTGACCCCATCAATTGGTAGGTGTAGTTGGGGTTCTTTGCCTCGATGTGCATGACTTTACACTTGTTTAGGTTAAAATGCATTTGCCACTTTGTTGCCCATTCACTCAATTTCGAGAGATCTTTCTGGAGCTCTTTACAGTCAGTTTCATTTTTAACTACCCTGAACAATTTAGTGTCGTTTGCAAACTTTGCTACCTCAGAATTCACTCCTACATCCAGATCATTAGTGAATAAATTAAAAAGTAACGGACCCAAGACTGAACCTTGGGGTACGCCACTTCTCACCTCTTTCCACCCAGAGAAGTGTCCGTTTATTACCACCCTTTGTTTCCTACAGTTTAGCCAGGTTCCAATCCAGGACAAGACCTGTCCTCTGATTCCATGGCTGAAGAGCTTATTTAGGAGCCTTTGGTGAGGGACTTTGTCAAAAGCCTTTTGAAAGTCAAGGTAAACAATATGGACTGGGTCCCCTTTTATCTATGTGTTTATTTACACCCTCAAAGAATTCTAACAAGTTAGTAAGACATGATTTGCCTTTGCAGAAACCATGTATAGTATGGAATACAGGATATAGTATAGTATGGGATACACAGCATTGTATAGTATTGGGATGCATAGCTAGGCCTATTTTAAGAGTAACTCTCAAGCAACCAGAAACTATCTTTATCCAACATGATCCAACATTCCCCTTGGGTAACGGTTAATTAGTCTACTGTACTTTGAAAAAATCCTGTATCGCCCCTTCCTTCCAACGGGGACACAGGCTGCCCTGCGAGTTGGAATCCCCGGGCAGGCATTGCCGTGGAAACCACAGCGTGCACCTTCCTCGGGTCAACCCCGCCCAGTCCTGTCCTGCTAGTCAAAAATAAGGGACAGGGCCTGAAAATAAGGGACACACATTTTAGGGCCAAAATAAGGGACGTCCCTTAGAATAAGGGACATATGGCAACCCTATTCAGTGAGGAGCCTTTAATAACCTCACTAAACTACAAACCCCAGAATTCTGCAGGATGCACAAACCGGATTTTAAGTGGATTCATTCTCTAGGTCAGTGATTTTCAACCAGTGTGCCGCGGAACACTAGTGTGCCGTGAGAGATCATCAGGTGTGCCGTGGGAAATTATTTTCAAACTTCATTCATATATAAACTATAAGGCACATCTGTCCCTTTATGAAATGGAACCATAGCACTCTCGCGTCACCTAAGAAGTGACGCGAGAGTGCTATGGTTGCGCCATCTTGGATTCGCTCAGACGCGGCTAAGTAAACAAAGTTAGAGTTAGTCCTGCAGCTGTGTGTCAAGTGACAGTGGTAATTTGGGATCACAGCAAGACAAGCGAGTGACAGTGATGGAGAAGTTTTTGAGAAGAGAAATTGAAAATGCCGAACAGGGCCCTGGACAAAATTATGACACAGATGAAGGCCCTAATATGAGTGGTGGACAAAAGAAAAAAGAAAAGACTGTGAGCTCAAGGCAATACAGCATTTTCAACCACATATCTGTGTGAGATTAGCTTCTCAAGCTTGACTGTGATAAAAACTAAACAGAGAGACTGACAGCTGTTGAGCAAGAGCTTCGTGTGTGTATTTCTGCAGGCCCAGGTTTCACACTGAGTGTATAAATGCATTTAAAAACATATTAACTATATGTATTACTGTGTTAGAGTGTCATTTTGTGTCATTTTGTGTCATTTTGGTTGGTGGTGTGTCCCAGGATTTTGTAAATGTAAAAAATGTACCGTGGCTCAAAAAAGGTTGAAAATCACTGCTCTAGTGTGATGAAACTAAAAATTTTGCTACTAGAATCATAAGAGTTGGAAGAGACCTCAGGGCTATCCAGTTCAATTCCCTGCCAAGAAGTAGGAAAATTGCATTCAAAGCAGCCCAGACAGATGGCCACCTAGCCGCTGTTTAAAAGCTTCCAAAGAAGGAGCCTCCACCACACTCCAGCGCAGAGAGTACTACTGTTGAGCAGCTCTCACAGTCAGGAAGTTCTTCCTAATGTCCTTTCTTGTAGTTTGAAGCCATTGTTCCGCGTCCTAGTCTCCAGGGCAGCACAAAACAAGCCTGCTCCCTCCTACTTACCACTTTCCCTCACATATTTATACATGCCCCTCATTATGTCTCCTCGCAGCCTTCTCTTCTGAAGGCTAAACATGGCCAGCTCTTTAAGCCGCTCCTCATAGGGCTTGTTCTCCACACCCTTGATCATTTTAGTTGCCCTACTCTGGACACATTCCAGCTTGTCAATATCTCTCTTCAATTGTGGTGCCCAGAATTGGACACAATATTCCAGGTGTGGTCTAACCAAGGCAGAATAGAGGGGTAGCATGACTTCCCTGGATCTAGACACTAGACTCCTATTGATGCAGGCCAAAATCCCATTGGCTTTTTTTGCCGCCGCATCACATTGTTGGCTCATGTTTAACTTGTTTTCCACGAGGACCCCAAGATCTTTTTCACATGTACTGCTCTCGAGCCACACATCCCCCATTCTGTATCTTTGCATTTCATTTTTTCTGCCTAAGTGGAGTATCTTGCATTTCTCCCTGTTGAACTTCGTTTTCTTAGTTTTGGCCCATCTCTCTAGTCTGTTAGGATTGTTTTGAATTCTGCTCCTGTCTTCTGGAGTATTGGCTATCCCTCCCAATTTGGTGTTGTCTGCAAACTTGATGATGATGCCTTCTAACCCTCCATCTAAGTCATTAATAAAGATGTTGAAACAGGACCGGGCCCAGGACGGAACCCTTCGGCGCTCCGCTCGTCACTTCTCAGGATGAAAAGGAAGCATTGGTGAGCACCCTTGGGGTTCATCCACTTAAACCAATTACAGATCCACCTAATCGTAGTTTTGCCTAGCCCACATTTGACTAGTTTGTTTGCCAGAAGGTCATGGGGGACCTTGTCGAAGGCCTTACTGAAATCCAGGTATGCTACATCCACGGCATTCTCCGCATCTACCCAGCTTGTAACTCTATCGAAAAAAGAGATCACATCAGTCTGGCATGACTTGTTTTTGATAAATCCGTGTTGACTATTAGCAATGACTGCATTTGTTTCTAAGTATTTGCAGACCACTTCCTTAACAATCTTTTCCAGAATCTTGCCTGGTATTGACGTGAGGCTGACCGGACGGTAATTGTTTGGGTCATCCTTTTTTACCTTCTTGTATCTGGGACCACATTGGCCCTCCTCCAATCTGCTGGGACTTCTCCCGTTCTCCAAGAACTCCCAAAGATCATTGCCAATGATTCCGTTTCATACTGTTATGAATCACAATGTAAATACCTGATATGCAGGATGCATTTTCATTCACAGAGCCAAATTTAGCACAAATACCCAATCCACCCAAATTTGAATACTGGTAGAGTTGGGGCGGGATTCATTTTGTCATTTGGGAGTTTCTGGGATTTATAGTTCACCTACAATTGAAGACCATTCTGAACTCCACCAATGATGGTTGTTGTTTATTCGTTCAGGAGAAGGTTTATTTATTTCGGGATCAGGGGCTCAGAAGGTTGACCCACATAATAACAATATAAAACCCCAAAACCCTTTTAAAATACATTAAAAACTTAAAATACAACTACATTAGCACCATACACATTCACTCTGAAAAACAATGTTCAGTCCATAAAAACATTGGCTATAATGCTGCCTTGTGCTGGTGTACAAATGCCTGGTCCCCCAGCCAGGATTTTACTTTTTTCCTGAAGGCCAGGAGGGGTGTGGTGGATCATTCCACAGCCTTGACTCAAATAAGTTTTTAACTCAGGAAGATCATACTTTACAAAAGGTGGCAATCTCTAACAAGGTCATGCCTTTCCAAATTCTGTGAAAGGAATGCCAATTAATCTCAAAAAAGAATCATACTTCTAAAAGCCTGTGGATATTTCTGGTTTTCCCAAAATGTTATTAATATTCACTTTCCAAAAACACATTTTTTTGTTCCTGGGTTATAATTGGCATTACCTAATTGGTTTGTTTGTTTGTTTGTTTATGGCATTTGTAGCCTGCCTTTCTCAGCCTTATGGCAATTCAAGGCGGCTCACAGAATTGGCAAAATTGATTCATAAAATACAGTTAAAAACATTCAACCCAATATTATAAAAACTATATATAAACCATTAAAAACATATAATGGTTCCATCATTAAAAACATGGAAAATTGCCAACAAAAAAAAAAAAATTACAAACAAGAGGTTAAGAATAAGAACTAAATCTTTGAAAGGTTAAAATGGCAAAATTAAAGTTTCTGGGAAATAACTACTTTCAAAAGCCAGGAAAACAGATTTGTTTTTGTTTTTTTACATAGTGATATGTTTGTTCCCATCGGCCACATTAAAAAATATTTAGAATAACAAAAACATACAGTTTTAAAAAGTGTCTTTTTTGGACTGCAAACAATTCCCAAAATAACACTTGTGTATGGCTGGGACTTGTAGAAAAGCAACATTTCCAAACTCTTTGGGGAGTAAGAGAAAAAATAACAAAGAACAAAGTAAAGGCTAGAGTTTTGCAACCACAAACCATTTTAATGAATTTTCCCCTATAGGTTGCATGGGTTGAGGAAAGGAAATAACTAACTTCCACATAGCCAATTGCTATAATACTCTAGGTAAATATACAGAGTTAGTTTCAGATGAGAAATTAATATGGATAGGGAAAATTGGGTTTCTTTCAAGTAGTAATTAACCACAGTCCATTAAAAATGTTTCTAAAACTGAGCTGATGCAAAACTTTACCCTCTGCAGTGATCTTCATTTCAGATATCTTGCGCATGCAAGAAGAGATTGTTTCTGTACTGGAGGATGTGTGATAGCGATGAGCCAGGGCAATGCACTGTAAAAATAAACCAGAACGATTGGGAGACTGTACTGTACTAAGTACACTGGCAAACAAGATAACAGCCGAGAGTTCTGCAACGCACAATAAGTAATGCTAGTCGAGCTCTGTTCGATCTATCATACGTCAGCTTTCTAGAGTGAATGAATGTCAGATAGAAAGCTGACGTATGACAAATCAAATAGAGCTCCGTTAGCATTGCTTGTTGTGTGTTGCAGAACACCCAGCTGTTATGTGTTGAGATAAATATAGGGTTGGAAACCTCTACCCTACTTAAGGTCCCAGGTTACTCAATGTACAGTTCATTGAGTAATTGGCATATGAAACACCATAATGTTAAGCTGATCCACATAAAGGCTGAATCGTTGTATAAAGTCCAACAAGCTTTGAAAGACAAATTACAGCAGTGTTCTTTACATTAAAATATCTGCATTTTAAAGGACAATTTTAGCCCTTTCTAGCTACTTTTAATTTGTTTATTGTGCAGACGTTTAGGTGGAAACTTACAGCATAACGATACAAGACTATTGTATGTATATTTCATGGCCCATAAGGAAAAGTTCTTAAAGATGTCATTAACCACTGAAAAGCAAGAAAAATGCCTGGGCCTAATACTACAGTCAGCCCTCTACATTTGTTGGTTGAACTTTTGCTGATTTGGTTATTCAGGCTTAATTATGTCACATCTACAAATTATTAGGTCTTCCAGTGCAACTTTGTGGTCAACTTCCACCAGGCAGTTTCCTGATCATTTCTTCATTCATGTGCTTTCAGACTTACCTTTGCAAAATTTTTAACAAGTAATGGAAACTATACCTGCTTGGGTAACCTTTCCTGTTCCTTGCTGTTTGTTTATCTGAATGAGCCATTGTGTTTGGAACTGTTATTTTCTTGCGAGCATGCTGATCACCTTACATAGCAATTGCCAGTAGGAGTATTAGACTCTAGCAATATAGTGCCACCCTAATGCCTAGGCCCCTTCCATACAGCAGAATAAAATCCTGCTTTGAACTGGACTATATGGCAGTGTGGACCCAGATATCCCAGTTCAAAGCGGATATTGTGGGATTTTCTGCCTTGATTTTCTGGGTTATATGGCTGTTTGGAAGCCTGAGCATTGGGTTTGTTAGTGTTTTCAATGATTAATATCTTGTCCCTCTTAGGATGTTGCTAAACAAGGAGCAAAATTTTCTAGTGTGATTTAACAGATTTTGAATGACCAATTTGAAACCCAAGTGTGACTAGATAAATAATATTTTAGCCAAGGTGGCTTTATGCAGAAAGCTTGAGGTAAAAAAAGAATTGCAACATTGATTTTGCAGAGTAAACTGAAATTCACTGAATGAACTAGCAGAAGTATTATTGATAATATTGATAATTATTGATTGGGACTGGGGAAATTTTAGGCCACAAAATGCAGGCCAGAACCACATAAGATCTACCAGCCATACTTTCCCCAGACTCTAATGTGTGTATCTTTAGAGTGGCAAAGTCTTGGCATTGTTATACTTTCATTCGTTCTCATCCTGTCCATAAAGCTTCAATTACTTTTCCTTCAAGGATTAATTATGGGTTATTCTTGCATGGCCTTGAGAACATTGCCAAGTGCATAATGGGAATAGTAATTTCTGGATTATTGTGATGTGTCATATTGTTATGATTCCTTTTTAAAAAAAATGAGCCCAGTGACACTAATGGCTTTAGGATTGCATCAGTTTGTAAAACTTTGGCCCAACCGGTTAGAGAGTCTACAAAATGGACCATGAGGATATGACATGTAGATAAGAGAGCAAGAGAGAGGCTGGCCTGAGTTATATAATATAAACCTGAATGACTTCATTTGACTTTCCCTCCAGAAAACAAAGAGCAAACCTGGTGTAGTGGTTGAACTAGGATTCTGGAAGCCAGGGATGACTGTGGGCAAGTCATATTCTCTCCATTTAGAGAAGGCAATGGCAAACCATCTCTGAATAAATCTTGCCCAAAAATCCCTGAATGTAACCCTCTAAGACAGAATTGACTTGAAGATATATTACAACAATCAGAATCAAAACAGAAGGCAAAAAACCCCCAACAAAACATGAAATTAAATATTATGCATCTGGTGGGCAGGGAGTTTTCAACAGAGGCTGTGTTTTAGCAGAAGAGGGTTGAAGGCCAGCAAATTCGATTCTGCTTATTGATTCATTTATGAATCAAGACGGGCTATTTCATACTAAACAGTTATAGGTCTATGATTCCACATTAACTGCCATACCTACATCCTATGGCATCCTGGGATTTGCAGTTTAGGCTGGATTACTTTGACTTCTCACCCAGAGAGTTCTAGTGTACGAGCCTCAGAATTTCATACAATCAGCCATACCAGTTAAAGTGGATTCACAATACTATAGTTGTGCAGTATAAAAGCTCCAAAATAAAGAAATCTCCCATTGGATTAAGATGTAGTGGTGGGCACCAACCTAAATAGCTTCAGAAGAGAATTATATGAATTAATAGAGGGTGAAAGAATTGACAATACCACCTCTGAGATCCCTTGCCTTAGAAAACCCTGTGTAATTCATGACGTTGCCACTAGTCGACAGGCAACTTGAAGACTAGCACATGCAGACGAGCTATCTGTGTTTACTATACATGATAGTTATATATTATATCCACTGTCAGAGATTGTATGCCTCTAAATACCAGTTGCTGGGGAACGTGAACCAAAGGAATGTGCTGCAATTATTCCTTCTAGGCAAGCTTTCCTAGGGCATCACTCTGGTAATTGTATACTGGACAGGCTTTGGTCTAGATGGGATTTTGGTCTTTTCTTATTATATTAAGGCTATATGCTTACTTTGTTCACTTCACAGTTCCTTGATCTGCCTCCTCCTGACTTGGACCAACAACTGTGCTATGTATTTATTTATTTATTTATATTTCTACCCTGCCTTTCTCAGCCCAAAGGCGACTCAAGGCGGTAAATAAACTAAAGATTATAATACAGTATTGTTGTTCACATTCTGGTTAATGTGGAATGTAAAAAGTCTCTTTGTGTCCAGTTTATATGTCACTTCTACAACCCATCCTTGGTGTCCACGTGGCACAATTGCATGTGAAAGTAGGTTTTAACTGCCAGCTTAGTTCACCTTTGGACATGGAATGACAGAGGTACCATTGTGTCTATGGCTTCAGGGAGCGAAATGTCTTGGTCTAGTTTTGATGCTTGGTGACATATGCTGGTTAGTATGGCTGTGCAAGATTATTGTTAGTCTCATAGTCATTAGTAATTTGTTAGATTCATGCAAACAAATAGTTTTAAGAAACTTGCAAAAAAAAGGGGGGGGGGAAGAAAAATTAAGAATCAAAACACTCACCAATAATTTTCATTAAGATTCTGTAACATTCAGAAACCTCCCAAATTCATTTTAATTTTCAGGATAAGATGAAGCAACTTTGGTAAAGCCAAAGGTGATGATGATATTATAAAAATTTATTTAAACTCTGCCCTATCTCCCCAAGGAAGGGGGGAGGGGCACTCAGAATGGATTCCAACAAACAAAAAGGCAAGCATTCAAAAACAAACAAGTACCAACATAATAATCCTGAATAAGCCCACATATGAAAACAACATTAGAACCTAACATCAATAAATTAAACAAAACATTAGCCCTATTAATTCGCCCTATTTGGAGGTATGGGGGGGGTTACAGCTGAGTTTGTTTCCTTTTCTTCCAGAAGATTGAATTCAGCAAATGGAGTAAGAATAACAGACAGGACATTTCATTCATGGTGCTGTGTTCCTGCATCATGCTTCAGGGATTGGCAATTTGACAACACTGTTTCTGCTCCTGATGAAGTTGGGCAGCAGCCCATGGAAGCCTGAATGGCCACCAAGCCAATCTGACATTTCAGCACCATGGCCTGTCCTCCCACTGCTGTCCTGGTAGCTTTTATCCAGAAACATCAGAAATCGTACTCCCTCACTGCATACAGGCCGAGGGTCACTCCACATTTGGAAGTACTTCTTACTCATTTATTTGTTACCTGTATACCCCCTTGCATCCATTGAGTTTCAGATGGCATATGATGTTCCTTCATTTTATCTTCAGAACAACAACAAAGTCAGATAAGTGATGCTAAGAGACAATGAAGGGAAACTGACATAATGTCTCTTTGTGAATTTTATGACTTGGGGGGGGGGGGGTGACTTTATCATTTATGAAAATATTTATATTCTTCCTTTTTCTAAAACCCCAGTCTGCCATACAAAAAAAAATTCACCTTAACTGTGTATTTTCAAATTTGAATTCCAATCTAAGACATGAACATGGAAGAAAGACTGGAAGAGAGAGAGAGAGAGAGAGAGAGCGAGAGAGAGAGAGAGAGAGAGAGAGAGAGAGAGATCCCCAAAACAGAACTTGTCCAAGCTGTGCTTCATACTCCATCCCTGACATACACAATGAGCAAGATTTACACAGTGTTCCCTTAAATAATAATAATAATATAATTTTATTTTTGTGTCCTGCAACTGTCTCCCCGAAGGGACTCAGGGTGACTTACATGGGGACCAAGCCCAGATGAACAGAGATTAAAATATAACACAGTAAAATTAGAGAAACCACTATCATAATACATAAACCATCAACAACAAGCAGCAGCTGAGCATAGTGGCCATATACTAACGAAGAGGCAAAGCAGGGGCTTGTGCAATACAGCTTATGCTGACATGTGCTGGCTGCATAAAGACTGGTGCCCTCATATGCCTTGGTTATAAAGTTGGCAAGTGTTTTATTTATTTATTTACATCATTTTTACCCCACTCTTCTCACCCTCACAGGGGGACTCAAGCTGCTTCCCAATCTGCTCTATGCTACAAGAAGATTTAAAGGACAGGAACAGGATAAACACATTTGTTGTCTTTTCTTCATGGACAGTTATGCCCTAATATAATTTCAGACTCTCAAGTTGAAAGCAGATAGTTTAAGTCCCAGACTCCTCTAACTGCACAGCTACTGCAGGGAAAGGAATCCAGGGAGTTGTAATTCAAAAGATTGCTTTTTCCTTTGTTTATTTAACAATGAACTTTGAGCAACTCTAGGCTGGAAGCGATTCCAAAACTGCCTGCTGCAGCTAAGCAGTGGAAGTATGTCCGTATGTGATGACGCTCAGAACTTGAATCCTGGGTGGGAATGCGCCTATCATGGAGCAAAGCCAGTCCGAAGCAGACGGCAGGCAGAGATGGATTTTGCATGTTTGGCTCCAGGCCAGAGTTTACTTGGGATAGTCCTAGAAATGTCAGGATTCTTATACCATGATCTAATCTCTGCATCCCTATGTCACCTGTACCCAGAGAGCAGCAAAACAACTCTGTGTTCAGAGGACACAGTCTGGCATGGCTGTTATGTAATGCCATTAATGTTGTTTGTTTACGTTGTGACTCTCATATTCCATGAGGCATTGTGCAGTCAGTTTAAACCAGGCATGGGCAACCTTCGGTGTTTGGACTTCAGGTGTTTTGGACTTCAGCCCCACAATTCCTAACAGCTGGTAGGCTGTTAGGAATTGTGGGAGTTAAAGTCCAAAACATCTGAAGGGCCAAAGTTTCCCCATGCCTGGTTTAATGTAGTTCCCCAGCTTTGAAGAAAGAACCTTCCTCACTCTCCAGTTCTTGAGGCAAAAGCTATCTCTTCAGTTATGAACATATGTTGTCCTAAAACAGCCCTGTGGTTTTTTTTTTACAATAATCTTTCTTGAGAATTTTAAAATGCATTAAAATTAAAAAGATATAAAACAAAGAAGAATAGCTAAAATATCATAAAGTGAAAGTCTCAGAATACAGAGCAAAAAAAGGCAAACCTATCACACAGTTTTCTAGGGCTGAGTGTCTGCGACTCGCTCAAGGTCTCCTCTTGGATTTTCATGACCAAACAGGGAATCGAACCCTGGTCTCCAAAGTCTAAAAGCATTATACCATGCTGGCTTCACCCACCAAGCATACTAATCTAAGTTTGTGGAAAAGATAAGGAATATTTCTGTGGCTAAATGCAGGAAAATGAGTTGATTTTAGTATTAAAATGGATTGGGAATTACTCAACCCTCCAGGAGTTGTTGGATTACAAGACCCAACAGCTCCGGGCAGAATGAGCAATGGGAAAGAATGCTGGGAGTGACAGTCCAAGAGCATCTGAAAGGTCACATGATTCTGACCCATAGCTAAGGGAACCTAAAAGTCACTGCTGTGGAAAAGTATATGTCATTTAATTAGTATAAAATAGCCCTTTCTATGTGTTCTAATTAACCATATTATGTTTGCTATTGCAAAATAAACAGTTGATGGAGCTAACTTTACATGTGCTTTAAACATTTTGTTTCTGAACAATGATTTACTATACAAGGGCAGAAAGAAAACTGAGTATTGAATGTTTTAAATTAAATAAACATGTTCCCAAACAGGGAGCATGTCTTTGCTAACAAGATGTGGAAGTAATCATTTCCATCTATAAAGGTAAAGGTTTTCCCCTGACATTAAGTCCAGTCATGTCTGACTCGGAGCCGGCGTTATCCATAGACACCTCCAAGGTCATGTGGCTGGCATGACTGCATGGCATGCCATTACCTTCCCACTGAAGCGGTACCTATTGATCTATACACATTTGCATGTTTTTGAACTGCTAGGTTGGCAGAAACTAGGGCTAACAGCGGGAGCTCACCCCACTTCCCGAATTCGAATCGGCGACCTTTCGGTCAGCAAGTTCAGCAGTTCAGCGGCTTAACCCACTGCATCACCAGGGGCTCCTACTATAGTGCAGTACTTTTTAAGGCACAACTCCCATAATCTCCTGGCCATTGCTGTGCTGGTTTGTGGATTCTAGGAGTGCTAATTCAAAAAAGCATCACACTTCAGACCTGACACTTAACACAAAAAGCTGTGCTCTGAATTATAAACAGTGTCCTTCCCTAAATTCAAGAAGGCATAATCACAAAATGTACGGATGTGTTTTCTGCATGTTATTATGTTGCTAAATCTGTTGTAAACTGCCTTCACTCCGAAAGCGGGGAAAAGGCACAACAGCAACAACAACAACAAGAGCAGCAGCTGAAAATACCTTGGGTTGTACAGTACATTTTGCTGGGCTGTCATCACTAGCAAATAATGGCAAATGTCCAGAGGAATCCTGCTTCTAGGCTGATGCCCTGTTAAAAAAAACATTGCATAGCAAGACATATGTTTTATTCTCTAGTGATGATTTGAAGCCACGAGGAATAAAGATGTTCTGGTGGAGTATCTCATTCCCTCTCAGCATTTTTGTTCTACTGGTTCTGTTACCAGTTTGCAAAACTCTCTTTTTTGTCCCACTTAGAAAATTATGAGCATTCCCCCTGAAATGTTGTACACGTTTTCTCAGGACCATTTGTCATTTGCATTGTTTTGATGCATTTCCCTCTACAGTATATATGCATTTGATACTCCAGACATTTTAAAAATATACATATGGAGCCATATCCGCATTATTCCCTCCAAAATGCATAACAGAACTTAACAAATGTATGGGCCTGGAAAGCAAGAAGATTCTGTTTGTTAGCAATCTCAGAAGGTTTGAAATAGGTTTTCCTCCCAGAAATGAAATCCAACTAATTTCTTTTTGACCTCTAATTTAAAGAGCAGCTAACCTTCTCTTTGAAGTGGCATTGACAACAGTGTCAAAGAAGAGTGTGTGCTAGCACAGCGGTATCAACACAGGAATTAACGCACCTTTAAGGTAAGATGATAGCAGTAATACTTTCTCTGATCAGACATTAGTCAGCTGAACCCTGTGGAAACCTGCCCTGCCATGCCTTTATGTTGTTGTTGTTGTGTGTCCTCAAGTAATTTCTGACTTATGGTGAACCTTAGACGACCCTATCACAGGGTTTTCTTGGCAAGATTCCCTCTGGTGGAGTTTTCCTTTGAGGGCTCTTCCACACAGTCCTATATCCCAGAATATCAAGGTAGAAAATAGGGGCCCACGGTGGTGCAATGGGTAAAACCCTTGCGCTGGCAGGACTGAAGACTGCTAGGTTGCAGGTTCAAATACAGAGAGTGTGTGGATGAGCTCTCTCTCTCAGCTCTGGCTCCCCATGCAGGGATATGAGAGAAGCCTCCCACAAGGATGGTAACACATCAAAATATTCGGGTGTCCCCTGGGCAACATCCTTGCAGACCGCCAATTCTCTCACACCAGAAGTGACTTGCAGTTTCTCTAGTCGCTCCTCACATGAAAAAAAAAGGCAGAAAATCTCACAATATCTGCTTTGAATTGGGTTATTTGAATCCACACTGCCATATATTTCAGTTCAAAGCAAATAACGTGGGATTTTATTCAGCTGTGTGGAAGGGGCCTTGGGCTGCAAGTGTGTGACTTGACTAAGGTCACTCAGTGGGTTTTCGTGGCTAGTCAGAGATTTAAAATCTGTCCTCCCTGAATCCCAGTCATTCCCTCTCATATTGACCCATGCAAGTATTAATGCAACTCTATCCTCTTTTGTAGGTACCACAATTTGTTTTGCTAATTATAAGTGGCAAGGGACACATTTTAATAGGAAAACATGCAGATAAAGTAGCAAAAAAGGTGAACTTTTGGCACCAGTCAGCAGAATACCCAGAGTTTGTATGTAATGAGTTACGAATAATATAGGGACTTGCAACTTATTTCTTGGGGAGGATGGAGTAATAATTATTTATTATTATTTATTATTATTTATTTATTATTTATTAAGTTCGACTTGATATACCGCTCTCTCTGGCGCCCAGTATAATAACAGTATAATGAAACTGCATTTCAAAGGTAATTAACTGAATAACAGCAAAGCTTCTTTACTGACATAATGGGTAATTATGTCAGTAATTTCAAACATTTTAAAAGGGGATTTTAATAGGAATTTCATAAGCCTTTTAAATGTTTTATGCCATTCCCATATCGGTTCTCAGGTATTGTTTGCCATGCAAATCCCCGCTCGGCCATGAAATCCCCACTCGGCCCCGAAACCCCCACTCGGCCCCATGAAACTCACTGGCAAGTCACATTCTTTCAGGTCCCATCTAATCTGCCATATATTGCAGTTTGAAATTGCATTATATGGTCAGTGTAGACTCATATTATGCAGTTCAATGCAGCTTGAAATTGCATCAAACTGCATAATATTGTGGGCCGACTTGAGGCTGCCCAGAATGTGCTGGGAGATATGGTTTTCCAAGGACTTCCGTGTGTTTGGACTCTCCTCTGGCTATTAGCAAAAAGGACTTTTCTCTTAAAGTTTTCCCAAGGACACAGATGGACTTTCCCCAAAGCATATGGATTTGATGCCTTTCAAGATCGTATGGACTTTCTTTCTACTCCTTGCATATGAAATAGTTATGAGACATTGGTAGTGGTGTTTCCCTGAAACCCTCCCCTTCCATGTAACCATTTTCCTGCATGTTTTTCCTTTCCCATATGTTTTTAAAAATATGAAGGAATGCTATGTGACCCAGCTGTTTGTTCTGAGATCAGGGTGACCACATCTCCTGGGCCTTCAATATGACAATGTAGATTGGGTCTCAGCCTCAGAGGAGGGCAATGGCAAATCTCTGCTGAACCATTCTTGCCCAGAGGACCCTATGTTAGGGTCACTTTAGCGTCGCCGTACATGGGTCAGCGCAAGAGAGGCGCCCCCCAAAAGAGATATAAGGACTCCCTGAAACAACATCTCAGAACCAGCCAGATTGATCACCAACAATGGTCCACCCTGGCCTCACATTGGGAGGCATGGAGATGCACTATCCACAATGCTGCGGCCTCTTTCGAGAAGACACACCGAATGGGTCTCGAAGAGAAACGACAACGCAGAAAGAACCGCAACTTGGAAACGACATTACCCAAGGAGACTTTCTGCTGTGCTTTCTGCAACCGAACTTGCCTATCTCTGATTGGCCTTTTTAGTCATCAACGCGCTTGTAAAAAGCGTGGGATGAGTCCTTCCTAAGAATCTTCGTTCACGAAGTAATGCCGAGAGAGGCTGGAAACAACTCAGAGACACTCAAGAACAGTAAAATGAGCAACAACTATTTTTGAAACAGTGGAATGAGTAAGATAATGAGAATTACTTTTAAAATGTGATTTTCAGACCCTGAAAATGTCATGGGTCAACTTTGGGTGTGTGAATACCACATGTCATCTATGTGTCAAGACATTGGCTTAATTATATAGCACCACAAATGAGTCAGTAAGGATCAGGCAGCTGGACTCAAAGAGTACATGCGCCAGCTCAGTGTTCCTGAGTTTTTAAAAAATATCATGTCAGAAGGAAAATGAGAATATACTGCAAGTCGCTTCTGGTGTGAGAGACTTCTTTCATCTCCCCGCATGGAAAGCTGAGGCTGACAGATGGGAGCTCACCCCATTTCACGGATTCAAACCACCGATCTTCAGGTCTTCAGCTCAGCAGTTCAGCCAGCACAAGGGTTTAACCCATTGCCCAACCGTATTCCTGATGGCATTATCTGAGCAAGAGAAGCTGAAACATGGGTTACAGCAAGCAGAAGGGACATTACTCTATTGGCACAACAAAGACAGAGAGCAGGCTCCTAAAAGTGAAACCACCAGGTCTCATTATTTGGGGAAGATAAAGCTTCACGGCCTTCCTCCCTTTATGATAGAATGGGAAAATCTGGTGGGCACGAGGGACAAATGTCTATCCTTGGAACCCTCTGGCATTTATATGGACAGCTGAAACCACTCTAAATCCCCCAAGTGGCCAGAAGTCCACTTCTGTTTTAAAAACACACAGGTATTTTGGGATGTTAAACAGTACAGAGTGGAACAATGAGTTATTTAAAAGGTGAATTGTTGCTCTTAAAGCAGTGGGGTTTTTTCTTTTTAAACAATTTTTTTAATTTTAACACACACACACACACACACACACACACACAACATACCAAACACTCACAGAACATTTACAATTCCCACCACCAACACGAGGATTATTTCCTTTTATATATTCATTTCTTATGGAGACAATCTTTATATCTTTATCTTTATACCTTTCCATTCTATATACTATATAACATATGTATCCTATTTCTTATGGCTTGATCTCCAGAGTGATTCATAATATGATTCTTTACCCTTATCCATCTTTCTTCCATTTCTCTCATTCTATTTTCATTAACTTTTGAAGCATTTAATTTCACATTCATAATTACAAATTCCATTTGTTCCAACATATAATGATACCAGTTATTTACTGTCCATTTTTATTTATCTTTCCATCCTAATACTATTACTGCTTGTGCACATTCTATTATTGCTTCTTTAATTCCCTATCATTTTCCGTTTTCTACATTTTTCCTATTACTGCTATTTCCTTTGTTATGACCCACTCATTTCCTAGAATTTGTTTTGACTGATTTTGTATAGTCTGCCAAAAATATTGTATATATTCACATTCCCACATCATGTGCATAAATCGCCCTTTCTGCTGGCATGGATGCCAGCACTGACTACTCCCTTTATAGTAGTATGCGAATTGACAAGGTGTACGATACCATTTATGCAGTATTTTCCTCCTCATTTCTTGTACTTTGGTATTCCTTTTCATCCCTATAATCTCTACCACATTTTTCATCTCTTGTTCCGTAATTTGTAGCTCCATTTCCCACATACTTTTCAAATCCCGTATTGTACCTCCATCTGCCTCTAATAGCATTGTATATATATTGCTGGCCTGTGCCTTCATTCCTTCCCATTTGTCTCTTATTATCTTTTCAAAGGAGGTATCTTCACTCTTAACCATATTAATATTATCTTTTATTCCACAGTATGCACAGATTGCTCTTATCTGCAACCAATTTTCTTGTCCAAGCCATTGTTTAATTAAAGCAGTGTTTTTCAACCTTTCTAATGCCACAACCCTTTAATACAGTTCCTCCTGTCTTGGTGACCCCCAACCATTAAATTATTTTTGTTGCTACTTCATAACTGTAATTTTGCTATTGTTATGAATTGCTATTGTCTAGTGAATTTCTAGTGAATTTCATTCATTACACCAAATTTGGCACAAATACCCAATACGCCCAAATTTGAATGCTGGTGGGGTTGGGAGGGCAGATTTATTGTGTCATTTGGCAGGTGTAGTTGCTGGGATTCATAGTAAACCTACAATCAAATAGCATTCAGAACGCCATCAACAATTGGATTGAACCAAACTTGGCACACAGAACTCCCATGACCAAAAGAAAATACTGGGTTTGGTGGTCATTGGCCTTGAGTTTTGGAGTTGTAGTTCACCTACATCCAGAGAGCACTTTGGATGCAAACAAAGATGGATGTGGACTAAACTTGGCACAAATTCTCAATATGCTCAAATGTGAACACATTTGAGCTTTGGGAAAATAGACTTGACATTTGGGAGTTTTAGTTGCTGGGATTTATAGTTCATCTACAATCAAAGAGCATTCTGAACCCCACCAATGATAGAATTGGGCCAAACTTCCCACACAGAACCCCCATGAGCATCAGAAAATACTGTGTTTTCTGATGGTTTTTGGTGACCCCTTTTATTTATTTATTATTTACAGTATTTATATTCCGCCCTTCTCACCCTGCAGGGGACACAGGGTAGATTACAATGTACACATACATGGCAAACATTCAATGCCATAGACCAGTGTTTCCCAACCTTTTTTGAGCTGCGGCACACATTTAACATTAAAAAAATCCGGGGGCACACCACCAACCAAAATGACACAAAATGACACTCTAACACAGTAAAGAACGGCTGGGGGTTGGTGGCCTGCTGGGAGCAGCTGCTGGGAGTGCCGAAGCCAGGGAGGGGGCCGAGCCAGGCTGCGCCATGCCCCATCCCCTACCCCCGGCTTCACCTCTCCCAGCAGCTGCTCCAGCCTTGAGGGGGCAGTGCCAAGCCAGCGGTGCCAGAGCCAGCACAATGCTGGCTTGGCACTGTCCCCTCAAGGCTGGAGCAGCTGCTGGGAGTGCCGAATCCGGGGGGAGGGGGGCAGAGCCAGGCTGCGCCATGCCCCGCTCCCTCCCCCCAGCTTCAGCTCTCCTACAGAGGAGGAGCATGAGCGGTGGATGGGATTCAGTGGGCGGGGCTCCTCCACGCGGCTTCAGCGAGCGAGGGGCGAGAGTCATGGTGGGAGTCATGGCGGATTGGAGGCTGGCTGGGGAAACGGCCGAAGGAGGCGGCACCCCGGTCCCTTCTTCTTTTTCTTCGCCACTGCCTGGCCCTTCCTCCTCCCCCAAGCAGCAGGAGTTCAGCAGGAGGGGGGGAGGAAGGGGGGCAGAGAGCTTTTCTCGCGGCACAGCAGGAGGTCCATCACGGCACACTAGTGTGCCACGGCACACTGGTTGAGAAAGACTGCCATAGACACACAACACATATAGACAGATAGTCAGAAGCTATTTTAACTTTTTTTGTGGCCACCAGGGGAGCTGTCGCTTCACTGTCCATCTGCAACACTGATGAAGTACTTTCCGCATTCCCCGTATGCTTTTTGTTGGATATTTTTGTGGCCTCTTAAATTTGTTAAATTAGCCTCCCACACATAGGTGGTACCTAAATTTACTACTTGACAGATGCAACTATCTTTCGGGTTGCAAAGGTCAACAACAAGCTACACTCCGACCAAGGCTGGCTTCGAACTCAAAACCTTTCAGTCAGTAGTGATCTTAATGCAGCTGACACCCAGACAGCTGCGCCACAGTTCCGGTGCCCCACTTACAGCCCCTCGTGACTTCCCCTCCGGGGGTCCCAACCCCTAGGCTGAGAAACACCGTCCTAAAGTATTCTAAGAAAAGCAATACATATACACCTCTTTTGTCAAGAAAGGGCAGTCTAGAGATTCAGGAAGACTTGAGAATCACACAATGTCTCAGTGGGCCTTTTTGTGGCCCCAGCAACACATTTGGTTTTGCTTGCTTTCGCGCATGAAGATCTACCGAGCAGCTCTATACATATAATAATAAGCATGTTTTTAGTCCCAAGCCTTGAGGTTTCTGTTGGACTGATGCCATTTTGTGTAAGAGGTTGTGCAAATGTATGTGCGTGGAAATGTGTGCACAAAATCTACAGTTGAGGCGGTGAATGCCTAAAAAACAAATGAAATTGTCAAAGTATTTCATAACTGGAAAACTGAAGTCACCAATAGAGAGACTAATTCCCAGAGTATGTGGTGATGTAAACGTCACTTCACAGGAATGTGCCCAGGGGGAAATGAAAGTACCTAAGTGGCGGTGTGCCAGTAACTCATCGTGGTAATTAGACAAGTGGCTGTAGTGACACAGGTGGATGTAAGTGACCAAAGAAGGAGTGGGGATGCTTTGTGTGGGAAGTCATGTCCTACAGTCGGGATTGAGTCAGCTTTTTGTTTTGCATTTTGTCCTTACCTCTTTTCCAGACAGAACCTCGGTTGAACCGTAAACTCAGATTCTTACCTTTATGACATACCAAGATGTAGCTCTTTGTTTTTGAGGTGTGTGTCCAAGTGGTTTCTGACCTATGGTGACCTTACCATAGTGTTTTCTGGTCAAGATTTATTAGAAAAGGCTTGTCATTTACTTCCTCTGAGGTTGAGCGAGTATGACTTGTTCAAGGTCATCCAATGGATTCCATGACTGAGAAGGGATTACAATTCTGGTCTCTAGAGCCATAGTGGAAAACTCAAATGACCATGCCATACCGGCTCTTTATAGCTCTTTAGGAATGGAAAAATAAGGTACTCTGCAATCCCAGTTTACTTAAAAAGTAAGTTACATAATAATTCAATAAGTCTTAGGGCTCTTCCACACAGCTCTATATCCCAGAATATCTCTCTCAGGGAGTCTCAAGAATGGCAAAAAGCCACTTCCAGGCCCTAGAATATTTGAGGGGGAGCTCTGTGGGTAAAATGATTTTGGGTTTGTTTTTTTTTGGTGGGATACGTCTAATGCAGGCATGGGCAAACTTCGGCCCTCCATGTGTTTTGGACTTCAACTCCCACAATTCCTAACAGCCCGTAGGAATTTGAAGTCCAAGACACCTGGAGGGCCAAAGTTTGCCCATGCCTGATCTAATGGGTCTAGAATTTTTAAAATTCTATTTTATAGGTATTTTAGGTTATATGCGTTGTTCGGTATATGTGATTTTACCTGTATTTACTTGTATTCTAGTGCTGTAAGTCGTCCCGAGCCGCACGGGAGTGGCGACAGACAAGTTGAAATAAACAAATAAATAAATAACCTCCCAGAGTTGGACTTGAACAGCTGTGGGGTCCTTGGGGCATTAGATCTCTCTGATTACAAATTCTAAATCTCACTCCCTAAACTTCAAAACCCAGGTTTCTATGGGATTTTGCCATGCCAGTTGGAGGTTGGAGCGGATGGGAATTAGAGTTCGACATCTGGAGAGCTACAGTGCTCTCCCCGCTTACCTTAGAGAAAAAATACCCCTGCCAATTATTTTATGCTACAATCAGAGAAAAGTCCAAGTCAAGTCCTCATCTCAGCACCCAGATTAGATAGTGCTGCTTCTCTCTGCAGTGTTTGGCAAGGTTCCAGCTAGGAACCTGAAATGGGAAAGAAGAAAATGCCTGTCTCTGTGCTAAACAAAGGATAAAACTTGGGAGAGCAGGGGTAAAGTGAAGGTGACAAGAGAGGACAGAGGCACAGGGAGCTAGACAGAGCCTTCCGATCACTCCAACCCTTACTTCCTTAGGTGATCCCTCACAGCCTGAGGATGATGGTCCTCCAAGTGTAGTGTCTTGGCGGTGGGTCAGAAGGTGGCTATGGAGCGCTGCATGTTCGCCTGCAGTGAGGACATCAGATTCCATGTGGAAGGCAGACCTGGTTGGAGTTGGCTTGATGCACCTTCCTCTTGGCATGTTTCTCCCTTTTGCCCTCTGTTCATGCCTCTTCGAATCCTGCAGCACTGCTGGTCACAACTGACCTCCAGTTAGAGCACCTAAGGGCCAGGACTTCCCAGTACTTGGTGTAAATGTATGCCACAGTTTTTAAGGTTGGATTTAAGCCCATCTTTAAATCTCTTTTTCTGTCTGCCAACATTACGTTTCCCATTCTTGAGTTGGGAGTATAAAGATGCTTTTGAATGGCAACTCCCAGAATCCAATAATCTGAGTAGTGGTGGGGATTCTGGAAACTGTAGTTCCAAAACTAAAATGTCCGGTCTTAGGCAAAAGTCATAATCAATAATTACCCAAAGAATGCGTGCCTCGTCCCAAATGAGCAGTGTTGTTGTGTTTTTTTTTTTACAAAAACAACTCTCAGAATTAAAAAATGTGGAAGTCAACCCAATAACCTCAGTAGAAGCAGCTGGTGCATTTCTTACTGTCAGGACTAGGACCCTTCTCTACTTTTGAAATATGAAATTCTCAAAATACCAGTATTTGGGAATTTGTTCAGGTTGGTATGAACAAGAGAAGTAAAATCATAACCCGCTTGTTTGTAGGTTTTGCAAGACAATATCCTTTTTTTGCCTTCTCCATTGTTCGTAACATGAAAAAGCAACCTAAATTATTCTGACCTACAATAGGCTGTCAGTTTTCTTATAGTGGGTCAGCATTGCCATAGCAGGTCCCTTGTTTCCAACCGCCTGGATTGTTGTATTTTAGGACAGAAAGGGCATCTTTTCTCCCGATGAAATTTTCTCCCGATGAATCAACTTCATGCTGTTAGATAGACCATTATTGCCCATCCCAAAATAAGGCAGCACACACTTCCCCTAAGAGGAGCTGCAGTAGCACAATGGGTTAAACCAGGTATGGGCAAACCCAGGCTGTAATCCCTGTTTAGCACAGCACTAAATATCCACATGCTGTTCAAAAGTAATTGAAGTTCACCTTAGCATGTGAGCATCTTTTACTTCGCTTAATCTTTTTCATGCTCCAATGCTAAAGAGATACAAGTGCATCTTTGGCTCTTTGTTTATGAAAAGATTTCTTAATCTGATATCAAAGAAATTTTTAATACTTCTTTTAATTTTAAAATTCCAAAAGAATGTATAATTGTTCTGGTATACATGCACTCTTATCCAATCCAGGTATGGGTAAACCTGGGGGTCGAATGTGGGCCCCTTGGGCACTTTTCTCAGTCCCCTCTCTTACGATCATATCCTTCCTTCTCTCTTTCCTTTCTCCTTCCTTCATTCCCTCTGTCTTTCTCTCTCCCTCTCCCTCCCTTATGGGTTATAATGGATACACCTTCCCTCCTTCTGGGCACCACAACTGAAGAGAGATATTGGCAATTGAAGAGAGATATTGACAAGCTGGAATGTGTCCAGAGGAGTGTGACTAAAATGATCAAGGGTGTGGAGAACAAGCCCTATGAGGAGTGGCTTAAAGAGATGGGCATGTTTAGCTTTCAGAAGAGGAGGCTGAGAGGAGACATGATAGCTATGTACAAATATGAGAGAGGAAGTCATAGGGAGGAGGGAGCAAACTTGTTTTCTGCTGTCCTGGAAACTAGGACGCAGAACAATGGCTTCAAACTACAAGAAAGGAGATTCCTTCTGAACATTAGGAAGAACTTCCTGACTGTGAGAGCTGTTCAGCAGTGGAACTCTCTGCCCCAGAGTGTGGTGGAGGCTCCTTCTTTGGAGGCTTTTAAGCAGAGGCTGGATGGCCATCTGTCGCGGGTGCTTTGAATGCGATTTTCCTGCTTCTTGGCAGAGGTTGGACTGGATGGCCCACGAGGTCCCTTCCAATTCTATGATTCTCTTTCAAGTTTGCCCATGCCTGGGTTATACCCATGAGCCGGCTGGACTGCTGATCTGAAAGTTGGCAGTTTGAATCTGCGAGACGGGGTAAACTCCTGTCTGTCAGCTCCAGCTTGTCATGCAGAGACATGAGAAAAACCTCTCATCTGGGCATCACCTGGGCAATGTCCTTGCAGATGGCCAACTCTCTCACACCAGAGGCAACTTGCAGTTTCTCAAGTCTCTTCTGACACGATTAAAAGAAATCCCTTCCCCTAACAGTTGTGTGGTGGGGAGAGAAGAAGGTTTTTATAGACCTTGTTCAATAGGAGATTGGTGAACTGTTGGCCATCCAGATGTTTGGGACTTCAGCCTCCTGGGGACACAGCCAACTTTGCCAACAGTGAAGGATTGTGGGCTCTGAAGTCCAAACATCCACCTTCTCTGTTCTATGGAAAGAGAACAAAGAAAAGAAAGAAAGAAAAGGAACTGATCAACCCAGAAGGAGGTTGCCTTTGGTCAAGACTCAGCAAGTTGGGGGAATGTATTGCCACAGGATATTTCTGGGTCAAGTGGTTTAGCAAGATTAAGCAGCAGTATATGTGCATATGTGTCAGAAACAACTAGGTCAAAAAGTTTCAGAGGATACCAGCTGTCTTCCTTCAGGGCATATGCTGATTTCCTGAGAGATAAATTCTCATCATTATATGTTTTTGGCATCAAGCGGCAGGTGTACTGTAATTCTAACAGAGTTCCTTTAAGGTATCAGACATTTTATATGCACATAAGCGCTATCCTCCTTAGACCTCATCTTGCACAATCAGAAAAAAAATCTGTTGCAAACAAAGGTGGTCTTATGAATGCTCTGCCAATATCTCACCACTAGACAAAAAAATTACGAAAGTTTAAAGAAGTTTTATACACCAATGATGCTTACTCAAACAATAATCACCATTTCCTATGGCGAATCGGTTGCTGAGATCAGCTTTTATCACACTCTGCTTCCTTCCAGTTAATTGACACATGAAAGCCTTTTCCAAATAAAACTGAATCAGCAATAACCAAGAAGAATTGTAGTGAGTTGCTGTGAGTTTTCTGGGTTGCATGTCCATGTTCCAGAAGCATTCTCTCCTGATGTTGCTCCCACATCTATGGCAGGCATCCTCAGATGTTGTGAGGTCTGTTAGAAACTAGGCAAATGAGATTTATATATCTGGAATGTCCAAGGTGGGAGAAAGAACTTGTTTGTTTGAAGCAAGTGTGAATGTTGCAATTGGCCATCTTGATTAGCATTTAATGGCCTTGCAGCTTCAAAGCCTGACTGATTGCTGCCTGGGGATCACTTGTTGGGAGGTGTTAGCTGGCCTTGATTGTTTCCTGTCTGGAATTCACCTGTGTTTTGAGTGTTACTCTTTATTTACTGTCCTGATTTTTTAAAATACTGGAAGCCAGATTTTGTTCATTTTCATGGTTTCCTCCTTTCTGTTGAAAATGTTCACATGCTTGTGGATTTCAATGCCTTTTCTGTGTAGTCTGTAGTCAGGCATGCACCTGGGAGAGGGGGGGCTTGTGGGTGGTCTGTGATAAGGCCTTACTGGTACATTTAAACTGTTATGTGTATTCATATCATGATCTGATCACCATGCTCAATATATCCCATATGCATTGGGGTATTGGGATAACAATACAAAAGGTTTGCTAGGGTAGACCCTCTCTCACTCAGACTCAGCCCCTCCCGAAACAAAGTCAGCCCCCCGAATCAAAATCCTGTAGTGTCTGTAGTATTGTAGTCACAGTAAGCAAGCAAAAGCTCTGTAAAACAAAGAGCATAATCCTATTAATTTTTATTTTGAAAGGAAGTAAGTCGCATACTGAATTTAGTGAATCTGAACTCTGTGTCATTTATAAGAAGATATCATTATCTTCAAAGGGTGGCAATAGTTCAGAGTTGGTCACCTGTCTATAGCCTCTACTGTTGTAGTTCCAGACACTGAATGGAAATCCTGGTAGCCAAGCACTCATGAATCCTGATCTAAGATAAGGTGAGAGAGCTCTTAGGAGAAAAGGAAAGTAGGTCAGTTCTGGATATAACAGCCCTATTATCATCTGTGCAGATGAAAACAACCACTTCAATTGGTTTTATATTACAGTACTTGGTGTTGCTATGTACCTTCAAGTGAACTCCAAATTATTGAACCCCTATTGTAAAATTTTCTTGGCAGGATTTTTTCAGAGAAGGTTTGCCATTGCCTTTCTCTTGGGCTGAGAGAGTGTGACTTCCCCAAGGTCATCCATTGGGTTTCTATGGCTGAGTGGGGATTCAAAACATGGTCCTGGTCCAACATTCAAACCATTGCACCATCCTGCCTCTATTTGCATTATTCTACACATGTAAACACAATTGCTGTGTCAGAGTCAAAGTGTTTCTGGCGTTTTCTCCTTCTAATACACAAGACATTCGCTCTCATCTTTCCTTTAATATCTGACATTGGGACACTGGAATTCTTCAGTAGTTAATTGCTCAGAAAAACAAACTGACCTAAAAATACATAAGATAAAACCACAGATTACAAATCATAGCTCTGATTTCACAAAATGTATGTCTAAAATTTCAAATTATAAATTATAAATATTTGCTCAAGCACTGTTACAGCAGTACAAGCACATTAGACACAAACAAAAACATGCTGTTTTTATTGATTCTCTATATATTCCACACCCACAATCATACAAACTCCTACATGGAGGATTTGTAGTCCCCGAATTAACTTGCAAAAAATCTGAGAGTGCTTTAAGTTTGAGGTTTTAGAAGTTTTGAAATTTGTGAATGATACTAATCTTGTACTAGTCATTTTGTTACCTAACAGAATTTGGGGGGTCTTGCCATGAAGGCAGACCAGCTAGACCCACCAAAGAGGATCCATATTAACTCTGGTGAGAAAGGAAGCCCAATCCCAATTTTCCCTAGAATTTACCAATAAAAAGCTCACCAAGTTGAAGGAGTATCACCAAGGTATTTATTCAGACCAGCTGGAAAGGATGACAGCCGCAATCGTTCGTCAATGCTGACATAAAGGTTACATTGGAAAACCATGCCATTTTATAAGGTTACAGATTCACATTTCCTACTTCCCGCCCCTTAGACCAGCTCCGCGTTGATTGGATGGAATCTTGCTGGCTGGCTGCATCTTAGCCAATTGGGCTCAGTCTGCTTCCAGTTTCCAGCCAATGAGGGCGAAGAGGCGGGCGATGAGTGGAACAATGAAGGCAGAAAAACATTTTGATGGGATTAAATATGTAGATCAAGTGTCCAAGTGTTCAGCAAGAATCCTCCTGTTCAAGCTGAGCAATTCCATTGTCCTTTGGTTGATGATCCAATGTCCTCATCTGTGTTTGTCTCTGTTTGACAGACACAGATTAATATATTGCTGCAGGGACTCAGTAAGACGAAGGGTAACAAAGGAAATGCTGTGACCATATATGGGTTTCCTAGGCCCACAGAGGTGGTCTCTTTGGGTATGGAAATTGTTTGCCTATTAATCCATGACTCATTGATAGGCGAATCTCAGAAGTCAATTTGCCATAGATTGGCAGGGGTCAGTTTTGGCCAGAGGGGAGCGATCCTTTGAAAGAGCTGGCTCCTGCTATTGTCATGCAAATGAGGCTAGTGAAGGGGTGATTGAATCACAAGCTTGCAGCTGGCAAGCCTCGCCCAAGGTAGCTGGCTAAAGGTAGACAGTGGCACTTTCATATTTTAAAAATTACATACTTGGGGAAAACATGAGGGGAGATACAGTACATTGGGGTTTATGGGGAAAATATACCATCCTGATCACCCCTGCCTACCTACCAGAAAGATACACAGTTTATTAGATTCATAAAAGATAGCCCAAGGGGTCCTAGACAGAAAGGAAAAAGTCTTTGAGAATGAGCAAAAGTCCATAAGAGTAATGCAAAAGGAAAATAACTGGATGTATTCATAAAGTGTGGGTTACAGGGATATTGTCATGTGGAACTATGAGGCCATGGGAAGAGGTTCCCACGTGGGGAGAGATAGGGGATTATGGGATCACTTCCAGCCTGGTGTTCTTGGGAAAACTATGAATCCTTTGGTTTTTAACTATCTTCTACAGAGCCCAAGAGAAGGGGGGGGGGGGGGGTCACCCCCGATATCATTATGAAGACTAAAAGAGAAGAGTTTTTGCCTTGGCTGACAGAAAACAACAAGATGGTTTTATCCTTGGTGAAGAGTATCAAAGAGAATATTGGTTTCTAAGATAAGGGAAGTAATAATTCCACTATATTCTGCTCTAGGCCCCTTCCACATAGCTGAATGAAATCCCACATGTTCTGCCTTTAATTGGATTATATGGCAGGGTGGATTCAGATAACCTAGTTCAAAGCCGATATTGTGGGATTTTCTGCCTTTATATTGATATCGGAGGTGGCTCCCCTTCTCTTGGGTTCTCCCCTTCTCTTTCAAAGGGTTTCCCCCCTTTGGGCCAAAACTGATTTCTGCTGATCAATAGCCTCTGAGTTTTCGTCTACCTTTGTGCCATTGCTTAATAGGCAAAACTATTTCTATATTTCATAAACGGCCACCTCTATCAGCCTGGGAAACTTGTACATGGCTACAGTTTGTTTACCATCCAAAGAACTGAAACCCTGCAGCAATATATCAATCTGTGTTTATCAAACAGAGAAAAACACAGATGAGGACATTTGATCATCAACCAAAAGACAATAGAATTGATCAGCCTGAAAACAGAAGGGTTCTTGCTGAACACTTGGCCACTTGATCTACATATTTAATCCCATCAAAATGTTTTTCTGCCTTCATTGTTCTACTCATCACTCACCTCTTCACCCCCATTGGCTGGAAACCGGAAGAAGATGCAGCCAGCCAGCAAGATTCCATCCAATACAAAGCTGGTCTGGGGGCGAGAAGTGGGAAATTTGAATCTGTAACCTTATAAAATGGCATGTATTTTGAATGTAACCTATGACTGCTTTGCGACAAGGATATTGCGGTTGTCATCCTCTTCAGCTGATGAGAAATAAAGACCTCGGTGGTTTTTCTTCAACTTGGTGTGACATTGCGAAATCTTGGGGTGGGTTTTTATGTGTCCTGCCTTTGCTCACCAAGGGTATCGATCCCTCTCTTTGGGCACTCGGGCTCTTGTCTCTTATGGGCAGAGCCAACCCAAATTCTGTACTTTAACAATATTCTGGGTTATAGGGCTGTGTGGAAGGGCCTCTAGTCAGGCCTCATCTAGACTATGGCTCCTTCCACACAGCCCTATATCCCAGAATATAAAGGCAGAAAATCCCACATTATTTGAGTGTGGACTCAGATAACCCAGTTCAAAGCAGATAATGTGGGGTTTTCTGCCTTGATATTCTGGGATATAGGGCTGTGTGGAAGGGCCCTATGTTCACTTCTGGGCACCTCCTTTAGTTAAACAAGTTGGAATGGGTTCAGAGGAAGTCAGCAGGAATGATAAAAGATATGGAGAGCACAATGTATGAGGAGAGGTTGAAGGAGCTGGCTATGTTCAGCTTGGTGAAGAGAAGATTAAGGGGTGACATAATTGCATGTTTTAAATACCCCAAGAGCTGTCACATAGAAGAGGGGCCAGGCTTGTTCCCTGCTGCTGCAGAGAGTGGGACCAGATCTAATTATTTTACATTTCTAAAGTTAGCTCTTGATAAGACATCAGAAAGAACATCTTGATGGTAAGAGTTCTTTGGCAATTGAACCAATTTCCTAGAGAGGTGGTGAGGTCTCCTTCTCCAGTTGCCTTCAAAAAGAGTCCAAAGAGCTATCACTGGGGATGTTTTTGCTGGAAATTGCACTAAATGGAGGCCTTTAGGTATGTTCTTCCAGCTCCATATTTCAATAATCTGGTCACAGGCCCTATGGGTTGCAGGACTTATTTATTAACAGCTTATTGTTTGAGTGAAAATCAGTCAGAGCTGGTGGTACCAATATCTGGAGGTGTTGATCCCTATTCCATAGTAAGTGCTCCCCTTCGAATATGCCAAAATTGGATTAAAACCTAGAATCAATTCACTTTTTTTCGTGCCAGGAGCGACTTGAGAAACTGCAGGTCATTTCTGTTGTGAGAGAATTGGCCATCTGCAAGGACATTGGCCAGGGGACGCCCAGATGTTTTTGATGTTTTACCATCCTTGTGGGAGGCTTTTCTCATGTCCCTGCATCTGGAGCTGAAGCTGACAGAAGGAGCTCATCCACGCTCTCCTCGCATTCAAACCTTCAACCTTTCAGACTTCAGTCCTGCCTGCACAAGGGTTTAACCCACTGCACCACAGATTCACTGAAATTCCTATACATTTCTTGGGGCTGTGTGTTGTTTTGGAATTCCGCGCGGGCCACGGAGTGGAATCCGTCCTGGTAGCGATTACGGATGACATCCGCCGCCAGCTGGACGGAGGGGGCTCGGCAGTCCTGGTCCTTTTAGATCTAACCGCTTTCGACACCGTCGACCATGATCTGCTACTCCGCCGCCTGGCTGCTTCCGGGATCCAAGATAAGGCTCTGACTTGGCTAGGATCGTTCCTGCGGGACCGCTCACAGCGGGTCGAGTGGCAGGGCCAGGTCTCCAGGAAATGCGGGTTGGAGTGCGGGGTCCCACAGGGTGCTATCTTGTCCCCACCCTTTTTAACATCTATGTCCAGCCCCTGGCCAGTATTGCTAGGAGTCATGGTTTCAGCTGCTACCAATACGCCGATGACACACAGCTGTTGTTGAAGCTCGATCCAGGGATGTCGTCGGTGCCTGAAAGCTTCAGTCAGGGACTAAGGGCGGTGACAAACTGGCTTAGAGCACACAGACTAAAAATCAATCCGCAAAACGGAGATCCTCTGGCCCGGTCGACCCGACCCTCACCCACCATTACCACTCTTTGAAGGCGAGCCCCTGTCCCCGGCTCCGGCGGTGAAGAGCCTGGGAGTGATTCTGGACGAGAGGCTGACGATGGAAGCCCAGATCCAGGCTGCAGCCAAGGGCGCCTTTTTCATCTCCGCAGGGCCCGACGGTTGGCCCCCTACCTACCATCAGAGGCGCTGAAGACCGTGATACATGCCACCGTAGTCTCCCGTCTTGACTACTGCAATGCCCTGTATGCGGGTCTACCGCTGTCCACGACTCGGAGGCTGAGACTTGTCCAGAATGCAGCGGCCAGACTCATCTCCGGGCTTCGGCTAGGAACCATATCTCGCCAATCCTAAAAGCTCTTCACTGGCTCCCTACAGAGTTCAGAGTGGTCTATAAACTCATGGCGATAACTTTCAAAGCACGGCAAAGAACCGGACCAGCCTATCTGGGCGACCGGTTAATAGACCAACACAGTGAAAGACCATCGCGTGAAATAAATGGTGACTGTATAGTTATCCCAGGGGTGAGAGAGGCCCGGCTGACAAAGACCAGACGGAGAGCTTTCTCTGTGGTGGCTCCTGTAATCTGGAATACACTTCCGCCTGCTCTTAGGGCCATATCGGCCCCAGCCAGATTCCTGTCCGAGCTGAAAACTTGGCTCTTCCGCCAGGCGTTTGGGGATTGACTAATCTTGGGGATTGGGCCCTTTGTGATTCTTTGAACCCGTGTTTTTAATTAGATGTATTTTTTTTAAATGATGTAAGTCGCCCGGAGCACCATCGGTGGAGGGCGACTCACAAGAAATAAAGTTATTATTATTATTATTTATTAATTTGCATTTCAGGAGTTAAGTCCTCACACCACTGACACTGTTTATGAAGATTAGAATTGCTCTGGCTTTTGGTGTGGTGTGCACACAACCTATTGACTCATGCTTAGCTCGTGCTCAATGAAACCTCTAGATGATTTTCACACATGCTGCTGCTAGCCAGCTGTCACCCATCATTCATGCAAATGTTTTTTTCCCCTTGCAGGCCCTGTATTCTGATATGTGTTGGAATTCATTTTGTTAACTTTGACCCAGTTCTCTATTTACTCCATTCCCAATTCTTCCTTTGCAGGTATTGGCTACCTCCTCTAGTTTGAATAATCTGCAGATTGGATGGGCATTCCTTCATCCGAGTCTTTTATAAAGATGTTGAACAACATTCAATTTAAAAAGGAGGAATATCGGGAGAGAGAAAAACTTGACAGCCTTTCTGAGTATTGAATACTCAGAAGCCCTGTGTAAATCCAAAAAAGTTATAAAGGTGCTGCCACATCTTCCATTTATACTGCAAGATATTAACATGGCTTCTTCTTTGAAAACACTCAGCGTGGGATTCTAAATGTGATTCTAGGTTGCACCAATAAGAGTATAGTGTCTAGACCAGGGGTGGGCAATTACCAGCCCTCCAGGTGTTTTGGACTTCAACTCCCAGAAATCCTAACAGCTGGTAAACTTGCTAGGATTTCTGGGAGTTGAAGTCCTAAACACCTGGAGGGCCAGCCATTGCCCAGGTCTGGTCTAGTGGAGGACAGTTCCACTCTGTTGTGCTTTGGTCACAGCTCACCTGGCATAGTGTGTCCTGAAGGATATTGATAAGATGCAAAATGAATAGGACCACCAAAAGGTTTGGAAGCACCTGCAGCACCTACAAGAAACAGCTGAGGAAGCTGGGTATGTTTAGCCTGGAGAAGAGAAGATTGAGGGCCCTTCCACACTGCCCTATATTCCAGAATATTAAGGCAGAAAAGCCCACAGTATCTGCTTTAAACTGGGTTATCTGAGTCCACACTCAGATAATGTGGGATTTTCTGCCTTTATATTCTGGGATATAGGGCTGTGTGGAAGGGCCCTGAGTCCATACTGCCATATATTCAAAACAGATGTGGGATTTTATTCTGCTGTGTGGAAGTGGTCCCAGAGGGGGCATGCTAGCCATGTTTAAATATTTGAAGGGATGTCACATTTATTTATTTATTTATTTATTTATTTATTTATCATTTCGATTTGCTAACCCGTCCTTCCCGAGGCTCAGGGCGGTTTACACGTAAAACAGCATATGGACACATAAAACAGCATATAAAACATGATTAAAAACACATTGAGGAGGGGGCCAAGCTTGTTTTTGGCTGCTCTGGAGACTAGGACATGGAGCAATGGATTCAACTTGCATAAAAAGAGATTCCATTTAAACCGTGGGGAAAACCTTCCAGTGGAATATGCTACCTCCGAGCGTGGTGGAGTCTTCTCCACCACCAGAGGCCTTGAGAACAGTGGTCCATGCCACTGTTGTCTCACGCCTCGACTACTGCAACGCCCTATATGTGGGCCTCCCCCAGACAACAACTAAGAGGCTGAAACGTATCCATAACGCCGCAGCCAGACTCATTACTGGGTCATCAGTGAGGATCACATTTCCCCATTCTTAAAGAACTTCACTGGCTGCCCTAGAGTTCAGAGCCCTTTACAAACTCCTGGTGCTCACCTTTAAAGCCCGGCACAACATTGGGCCTTCCTATCTGAGTGACCGGCTGACGGCCCAATGCAGCGAGAGGCCAGCACGCTCCATCAACGGTGACCGCCTGACTACCCCTGGAGTGCGGGAGGCTAGACTGGCGGAAACTCGGCGGAGAGCCTTCTCCGTCGCGGCCCCTTCGACTTGGAACTCACTGCCGCCCACCCTCAGAGCCTCTCCGACTCTATCTGGATTCCGGCCAGCCTTGAAGACCTGGCTCTTCCGCCTAGCGTTCGGGACTGGCTCGGTACCCTGGACTACCTGAGCCACCCCTCCTGTTCATATTCCATGTTTTTAAACTGTTGTACATTGTTCACCCTAGGGTTTTAACTGTTGTAAGTCGCCCGGAGCACCGCCGGTGGAGGGCGACTCACAAATATTAAAGTATTATTATTATTATTATTATTCTGTGGAGGTTTTTAAGCAGAGGCTGTATGACCATCTGGCAGAGCTGCTTTAATTGTGTGCTCTTGCATGGCAGAATGGGGTTGGACTCAGTGGCTCTGAGGGGGTCTCATCCTTTGTCATATTAATTGTCCCTTCTTTCCTGTGCACACTTTTTGCTTTTGATCCAACAGCCAAACATTACCAGATGGTTTTCTTGACCCCTTTTGGGTTTCTATGGCTGAGCGGGAATTCAAAGCCTGCTAGGCTGTTAGGAATGGTGGGAGCTGAAGTCCAAAACACTTGGAGGGCCGAAGTTTGCCCATGCCTGGTCTAACTTATATACCACACTAAATCTTTAGGGTTCTGGAAAATACTCTGAAATAATGATGGGAAGTTATTTTTACAATTTCTAGAATCCCTCAATTAGAGTTATTCTGACTATTGTACAAAAGCAACAAGTTCTACATTAAATGTACTGCTTATATCTAATGCCTCTTAACGCAGCTGGCTGTCAACCCAGAACTGAGCCTGGAGCGCCCTCTAGTGCTCCAGCTTGCAAAGTATTGAGATGGCTTTCTTGTTTTGGTAGGTTGTTGACGTTACTTGGCTTTGTAGTACTGTAACTGTAAATTTGAGTCAACAGGAAGTCTGGAATGACCCTGCATCCTTAAAAAACGCCATAACCTCTGCTCTCCTGTACTCTCTTGACGTTGCGATTGGCACAAGTGGATTTATTTTGCTTGCATAAACAATGTAATAAATGTCACAATTATAGCTGTGGCCACTGGAGTTTGTTCTCAGGGCCGAACCCTGAGAACAAATATGGGGGATCTGCCAGTGATTACAATCTTCTGCGGTATTAAAAAAAATAACCTGGGGTCAATGAGATGGGTATAGCTTGGAGCAGGAGGAGAACCTGCTGTTAAACCTTTACTCTCATGAGGGAGTAGGTATTTAATAGCTAGGTATTAAGTGCAAAGGCAGGTTTACAGTTGAACACAAAGAAATCAGAAATAATGACCACAGACAGTTTACACAGCTTTAAAGACATTTAAATAGTTTAAATCTTTTTCTTAAAAAGCAATTCCTTATTTTCCCATTTTCCAAAAGTAGTTAAAATAGTGACATTCCCATTTATCTTAACCTCTGCCCTGCAAAGAGAATGATACAAGCAGCTGGTCTATGGGAGCAAGCAAACTCTTTTAACATCTGCCTTCTTATCATCTCAAAAGCCACAACAAAACATGAGACAGCAGCACAAAGTTCAACACAGGCCTACACTAGAACCACACACACACACACATTCCTCCTTCACCCTTTAGAGAAGTCATATCCTTGAATTACAAAAGTAACCTCAAAATTATGATTATGTTAGGAAAAGGAGCAAGTTATCCCTTGCCAAGTTACAGTTGTGATGTAAGATAGTTGTAAACTTGTTGTTTGAAAAGGAAATCACTACTTAGAAAAAATAATATTTGTAGCTAGTTACGTCTAAGCTCTGGTGCCATCCCGAGAACTTTGCATGCAAAGGCCAGCATCCTGTTGGTGACATTCACATGCACAATATTGAATTATCCCTGCTCATATCAGTGTGGGAGAAGGAATCCATTGTGTCCTTTTTTGCAATGGTCTCCTTTCATACAGCTTCTTCCTGTACACTCCCCCCTCCCCAAATATAACCACGTACTGTCCCAGGGAGAGTTTGGGCAGCCAAGGAGCAGCTGTTTACCTGTAGCTGAATACATTACAGTGAAGCCGCCCTGAGTCGCCCCCCCTCGGGGGGGGGGGGGGTAGAGAAGGGCAGGGTATAAATATTTGAAATAAATTGAAATAAATAATCAAGACAGAGCACTGGCCTGGCTGGAATCGTTCCTACGAGGCCGCTCTCGCAGCGGGTCGAGTGGCAGGGTCAAGTCTCTGTGAAAACGAACTGGAGTGTGGAGTTCCTCAGGGTGCCATTCTATCTCCCACCCTCTTTAATATCTACATCCAGCCCCTGGCTAATATAGCTAGGAGCCACGGGTTCTCCTGCTACCAATACGCAGACGACACGCAGCTGCTCTTGAAGCTTGACCCAGGGTCATCATCAGTACCGGACAGTTTCAGCCTAGGATTGAGGGCGGTGACGAGCTGGCTCAGAGCATATAGACTCAAGATCAACCCGGCTAAAACGGAGATCCTCTGGCCTGGCCGTCCCGACCCCCCGCCCACCACTTCCACTCTTCGAGGGCGAGTCCCTGGCTCCAGCCCCGGCGGTGAAAAGCCTGGGAGTGATCCTAGACGAAAAATCTCACGATGGAGGCCCAGATCCAGGCTGCAGCTAAGGGCGCCTTTTTCCATCTCCGTAGGGCCCGTCGGCTGGCTCCCTACCTTCCACCAGAGGCCTTGAGAACAGTGGTCCATGCCACCGTCGTCTCACGCCTCGACTACTGCAACGCCCTATATGTGGGCCTCCCCAGACAACAACTAAGAGGCTGAAACGCATCCATAACGCCGCAGCCAGACTCATTACTGGGTCATCAGTGAGGGATCACATCTCCCCCATTCTTAAAGAACTCCACTGGCTGCCCCTAGAGTTCAGAGCCCTTTACAAACTCCTGGTGCTCACCTTTAAAGCCCGGCACAACATTGGGCCTTCCTATCTGAGTGACCGGCTGACGACCCAATGCAGCGAGAGGCCAGCACGCTCCATCAACGGTGACCGCCTGACTACTCCTGGAGTGCGGGAGGCTAGACTGGCGGAAACTCGGCGGAGAGCCTTCTCCGTCGCGGCCCCTTCGACTTGGAACTCACTGCCGCCCGCCCTCAGAGCCTCTCCGACTCTATCTGGATTCCGCCCAGCCCTGAAGACCTGGCTCTTCCGCCTAGCGTTCGGGACTGGCTCGGTACCCTGGACTACTTGAGCCACCCCTCCTGTTTATATTCCATGTTTTTAAACTGTTGTACATTGTTCACCCTAGGGTTTTAACTGTTGTAAGTCGCCCGGAGCACCGCCGGTGGAGGGCGACTCACAAATATTAAAGTATTATTATTATTATTATTATTAATAAGGGAATATCCAGGACTGAATTCTGTTCTAGCAAATTTTTACTCTGTAGCAGATTAATCAAGATCTCAACCAAGGCTGGGCGGAAATGTCACTGGAGATTCAATGCATATGCAGACCGTATGGTAGCTTGATAGCCTTTTGACTGTCCATCCTATGATCCTCAGGTTTCTCATTTGGTGAGGTACTTAGATTTCTCTGCTGTAGCTAAAGCGCATGGACTGGAGCTCTTTAGCAAAGAATCTAAGAACATCAACAATTTACACATTTCAAGTATCAGTAGGACAGAGCCATGGCGGTTAAAGTGCTATCAAATTGCTGCAATCATGGAGGGCCTTTCCAGACAGGGCCCATATTGCGGGCCCTGTTGGATTTTTACCTAAGGTGTCCAAACGATGCCTCAGGTAAAAGCAAAGTAATTTGAACAAAGCAGATAAACCCTGCATTGTCCCAAACTATTTAGATACTCTAGTAGATCTGGGCCTTACAGAAAGGCCCAGTTCTAATGGGGTATGGACCTTGTGGGGACTCACTCCTGGGTAGTCCTGGGACTACTCAGGGGTTTGTCCCCACAGCCCATCTCGCCTCTTCGGGCACCCCCTTACCAGGTCACCATTAGGTCTTACCAGGTCACTACATCTGGACACCCACCCCAGAAAGCACGCACAAGACACAGCTGCTCATCACACCACATATGGCAGGACGACAACAGAAACGGCATTCTGCTGCACCCTGATCACCAGCAAAACAGATGTCTGTCACTTGCTACAGCTGCTGATTGGTAAGATATTTTTCACTGGGAAAATCCTCACAATAATCCTTGCAAACCGCTTTCTACCTGTCTCAGAAGACACCCTCCCAGGATCCCAGAACGGCTTCTGCCTCTCCAGAGGAACAGTGGACATGATCTTCACAGCATGATAGCTTCAAGAAAAATGCAGGGAACAAAATCAATCTCTGTACATGGCATTCATTGACCTTGCAGAGGCATTTAACACTGTGAATCGCAGTGCTCTCTGGACCATCCTGCAAAAAAGAAAAAAAAAAAAAGGATGCCCTGACACATTTGTGAACATACTATGGCTCCTCCATGATGACATGATGGCAAAAGTCTTGGACAGCAATGGGTCCCAAAGTGACCCATTTAAGTTGTCATCAGGTGTCAAACAGGGATGTGTTATTGCACCAACCTTATTTTCCATCTTCATCCCTTCATCTTGTTGATGGGAAGCTTCCCACCAGAGTAAAAATCATTTATTGGACAGATGGCAGGCTATTTAATTTCAGCAGACTGAAAGCCAAAACCAAAGACACAACAACATCTGTTATAGATCTCCAATATGCTGCTGATAACGTAGTCTTTGCACATTCAGAAGAAGACCTACAAGTGACTCTAAACACCTTTGCAGTTGCATACGAGAAGCTCGACTTCTCATTGAAGATCAAGAAAACCAAAGTGCTCTTCTAGCAGTCACCAGCCAATCCTTCTCCAATGCCAGAAATACAGCCTAATGGTGTAATATTAGAAAATGTTGACCATTTCCACTACCTTGGCAGCCACCTCTCCACAAAAGTTGACATTGACACTGAAATACAACACCACCTGAACTCTGCGAGTGCAGCATGTTTCCAAATGAAACAGACAGTGTTTGAGGACTGGGACATCCGTAGGCATACCAAGGTGCTTGTTTATAAAGCTATTGTCCTCCCAACCCTGCTATACGTCTGCACAACATGGACTGTCTACAGATGTCATACACAACTCCTGGAATGATTAATCAGCATTGCCTCCGAAAAATCCTGCAAATCTCTTGGGAATACAGGCGGACAAATGTCAGCGTGCTGGAAGAAGCAAAGACCACCAGCATTGAAGCAATGAGCCTATGCCACCAACTCCGTTGCACTGGCCACGTTGTCCGAATGCCCGATCACCGTCTCCCAAAGCAGTTACTATACTCCCAACTCAAGAAAGGGAAATGTAACATTAGTTGACAGGAAAAGAGATTTAAAGATTGGCTTAAAGCCAACGTGAATAACTGTGGCATAGACACAGAGAACTAGGAAGCCCTGGCCCTTGAGTGCTCTAGCTGGAGATCAGCTGTAACCAACAATTCGAAGAGGCATGAATTCAAAGAGGCACGAATGGAGGGTGAAAGAGAGAAATGTGCCAAGAGGAAGGTGTGTCAAGCCAACCCTGATCAGGACCGCCTTCCACCTGGAAACCGATGCCCTCATTGCGGGAGAACATGCGTATCAAGAATAGGGCTCCACAGCCACCTACGGACCCACCGCAAAGACACTGCACTTAGAGACCATGATCCTCTGGCTATGAGGGAAGTTAAGTAAGTAAGTAAGTAAGTAAGTAAGTAAGTAAGTAAGTAAGGTATGTTTGGGGAGTCAGGTTTGAAGATAATATATACGGTAGTTCCACATCCATAATTAGGCTCTGATATACGATCTCAGTGAAAGTTTATAAAATGATAAAAACACTTATTATTAGCACTGTGGAATATTAAATGCATGAAGTTCCAATATGATCACCATTAGATAGCAGTTAGGATTTCAACAACAGAAAAGTGGTGGTGTTTCATTACCCAGATATCAAAATGAATGGTTTAACACTCTGTGGTTTAGGTTTCCCAATTGCTTGCATTCGTTCTGGAAACGGAATTGTTAATCAAGGGAGTGGAATGCTTTTCTGTCAGGACCTCCAGTTGCAGAGATATTTATTAGGGTATTTTTGCTTAACAAGAAAGGGGGGGGGGAGATTGGGAAGTTGGTTAAGGCTTGAGAAAAACAGTTGGCAAGGACATAATCAGACAGGAAACAGGAAATGATGTCACTACATAAAAACAGGAAGGAATGATTATAACACAATGAGATCTCCTTGCTTTGGGTTGAAACTTAAGGGGAAAAAATCCATTGCTTACCATCTGCACAGCCAGAGGGGGCCATTTTGGCTCTAGTTATTTCAGCCACAATATTTTATTTTCTCAAAGGCAAACTTCTATCTCATCGAGTCTGGGAGATGGGGCAAGGGACAGTTAACGGCATGTACTTCTTCTAGCCAGAAGGTAGATGCAGATCAAAGTGGGGGGTGCACCCTGGTTCTACATAAACTTGCAGGGATGGAGAAAGTCTAAAAGAGTCTGCAATATGGAGTAGTGAATCAGTATTTATTGCATCAGAAGCGAATTGAGAATACAGTTATAATGTAAAACAACAACACACAAACAGTTAAAAACAGGTTGCATTGTAGTAAGTGGTCTGTGGTTTGCTCTACTCCACCCTTGCATGTCGCAGATTCCACTTTATAGCCCTATTTCTTAAGATTGGCTCTGCATCTTGTGATGCCAGAGTGCAGTCTGTTCAGCACCTTTGAAGTCGCCCAGTCTCCTGTGTGCCCAGGGGGGAGTCTTTCATTCAGTATCAGCCATGCCTTGAAGTTCCAAGTTATAGCCTGCCACTTTTGGACTCTCACTTGCTGAGGTGTTCCTGCTATTATCTTTGTAGATCTTAGAAAACTGTTTCTTGATTTAGGGCATTGGCGTACTGGCTGATATCCAAACAGGGGATGGGCCGGAGATGTCACTGCTTTGGTCCTTTCATTATGGGCTGCTACTTCCCAACAGATATTAGGTGATGCAATACTGGCTAAACCAGTGTTTCTCAACCTTCATAATGCCATGACCCCTTAATACAGTTCCTCATGTTATGGTGACCCCCATTATTATTGTTGCTATTTCATAACTGTAATTTTGCTACTGTTATGAATCATAATGTAAATATTCAATATGCAGGATGTATTTTCATTCACTAGACCAAATTTAGCACAAATACCTAATACGACCAAATTTGAATACTGGTGGGGTTGGGGGGTGATTAATTTTGTCATTTGACAGTTGTAGTTACTGGGATTTATAGTAAAACTACAATCATAGAGCATTCTGAACTCCATCAACGATGGAATTGAACTAAACTTGGTACACAGAACTCCCATGACCAACAGAAAATACTGGAATGGTTTGGTGGGCATTGGCCTTGCGTTTTGGAGTTGTAGTTCACTTACATCCAAAGAACACTTTGAACTCAAACAATGATGGATGCTGACCAAACTTGACACGAATACCCAATATGCCCAAATGTGAACACTGGTAGAGTTTGGGGAAAACAGACCTTGACATTTGGGAATTGTAGTTGATGTGATTTATAGTTCACCTACAATCAAAGAGCATTCTGAACCACACCAATGAAAGAATTGGCTAAACTTCCTACACAGAACTCCAATAACCAACAGAAAATACTGTGTTTTCTGATGGCCTTTGGTGACCCCTCTGACATCCCCCTCGTGACCCTCCCAGGTTGAGAAATGCTGGGCTTAACAGAATAATTTCTCCAGCGGTGTAGGGTGTAGACATCCTGTGATAATGTGGCATGTCTCATTAAAAAAACGTCCATTGTTTTAACGTGGTGAGATATATTCCACAGTGGGCATGAGTATTCAGCAGCAGAGTAAATGAATCAGTAAATCCTTGGAAATGCCTAGCTGCGGTAGAGATTTGGACATAGACATTTCCTGTTGCCGACAGCTGAGCTGTGCAAATAGGGAGATTTAACAATCTTGTCTCCTGCCTGGAGATGACCCATGAAAACCAGAGACTTTGGAAAAGATCCTGAAATTTGGCAACCCTAATTCCCACCCAGTGTAAATTTTCTCTCATGCATCAGGTACCTTTTTTAGCCAATGTTGAACTTCCCAGTGCAGTTGGGGGCGGGGGGTGGGTGGTGGTGGTACAGAAATGTCCTGGAGATATAATTTTACTTCTAAACCAGGAATGTGGAAAAAACTACACACAGTTCTAAATTTTAAAACATGGATTATGTTATATGCCAAGTTCCATATTTTCATATAAGCAGCACAATATGCAAAACCCCGCTGAAGTTACTTTTAAAACTGAATAGTTTACCGTTTCAAAGGTCATCCTTGTTATCCAAAAGTGACCAAGATAATTATTTTAGCTACTTTTAAGAAAATGTCAGAATGCTACAAGCTGGCAACCTGTGGTACACAACGCACGAATAGTATGGTCACACATCCTCTGACTATAAAAGTAACAAACTACGAAAGTAGCAGAAGTGACACAGTTATGAGTACATTGCATACAAAGTGATGTGATCCCTTGCTTTATTAAATATTATAAAGCAATATAGTTATACCTTAGTTATTATGAAATGAAGAAATGAAACCATGTTCGGCATCCTGTTGGCAACCTATGCGAATATACAGTAAGTGTGGTTTTTGCATGGGGTGCCACCTCAGAAGGGGCCCTGTTGCTTACTAAAGAGGAGAGGAAACCATTCAAACCCTGCAGATCTAGGCTCTTAAGGGAAGGAAGAAATAGATGCACCTCATTTGGGAGCACACTCCTCTAAGCTTAGACCAGCTCCTCCATGGTTCGAATCCCCTTTTCCCTTCACTGGTGCTGGGTGAAGGGAGGATGTAAAACTATACACTACAACTCCAATATCCCTAGGGCTGATATCAGTGGTTTCATTTCTCCACATCCTCACTAGGCATTTTCTAGGTCCTCTAGTAAGGTACTCTTGGGCTAGATGTCCTTCATTTCAATCAGACTTGTTATTATCCATGATTTTGTGTATCCATGCAAAGTTCAGGAACATATCTCCTGTGCATACACTGTATGTACAAAGCTACATGCGTACCGTATGAGGGATGTCGGCCAATATCTTACATATAGCAGGTTTGTGCCACAGACTGAATGGGTCCTTTCAGTTGAAGACTGCAGCAGTTCTTAATCTGTGTACCTCTGAGACGGTGCATTGTTTACTTCCATAAAGGAAATGCTTCCTCTTCTTCCTGCAGATGGAGTCTTTACTCATTTCATTCCATTTTTATCCTGTGTTTTCCCCAGGATACATAGCATAGGTTAAAACAAAAGGCAGCAAAAAAACAAAACAAAGAAACGTAAAGAGATAGGAATCAATGTTATTTAAATACCATACATGCATTTAAAATGTAACATTAGGCATAAAAACATAGCACTCACACACTTACTAAGGCCTTCCTGTGCAATTGGTTCATCACTCAAAGCCTGTTTAAATATATGGATGGAAGACAAGCAGAGAGGGGCCAACTTGCCTTCTCCAGAAGTGAGAAGGCTATCCTGCACATTTCCCCCACACAGTCCTGGGACAATGGTGAGACCAAGATAAAGTCTTCTTCCTAATATCCCATAATCTGAGGAAGTTCATTTATGCAGATATGGTTTTTCAGATAGCTGGGGAAAATAATTTTTCAATTACAATTTTAAGACAACAACTTTTTCTTCCCGCCTAGAATCATAGAATCATTGAGATGGAAGAGACCTTGTGGGCCATTCAGTCCAACCCCCTGCCAAGAAGCAGGAAAATCGCATTAAATCATGCCCAACAGATGGCCATCCAGCCTCTGCTTAAAAGTCTCCAAGGAAGGGGCCTCCACCACACTCTGGGGCAGAGAGTTTCTCTACTGAACAGCTCTCACAGTCAGGAAGTTCTTTATGTTCAGGTGGAAACTCCTTTTGTGCAGTTTGAAGCCATTGTTCCGTGTCCTAGTCTCCAGGGCAGCAGAAACCAAGCTTGCTCCCTCCTCCCTATGACTTCCCCTCACATATTTAGACATGGTCATCATGTCTCCTTTCAGCCTTCTCTTTTGAAGTCTAAACATGCCCAGCTTTTTAAGCCGCTCCTCATAGAGCTTATTCTCCAGACCCTTTATCATTTTGGACGTCTTCCTCTGGACACATTCCAGCTTGTCAACATACCTTTGCTCACTGGTTTACAAGGAGGAGGAATAGTCGTTCTACTCACAGAGGCCTTTCACCTCCTTGTTATTCCTATGTTAGTTAACATACAATCAAAGAGTATTCTGAACTTCACCAACAATGGAATTGAACCAAACTTGGCACACAGGAATCCCATGACCAACAGAAAATACCAGAAGGGTTTGGTGGGCACTGACCTTGAGTTTTGAAATTGTAGTTCACCTTCTGCCTATTCTTAAAGTCTATGCCGCCAAGGTTTTGCCTCTCTTGTTGTATGGCACAGAAATTTGGGGCCTGACCAATGTCACCCCTATTGAGCGCACCCAGACTAACTTTTTAAGGCAGATCCTGGGGGTGAATAAACGCACCCCTGCAGCGGTAGTCAGGTCCGAATTAGGCAGACACCAAATCTCAGGCCTAGCGAAAATTAGAGCCATTAACTACTGGTGCAAGGTAAACAATCTAGAAGATACTCAATATGCCCAAATGTGAACACTGGTGGAGTTTGAGGAAAATAGACCTTGACAGTTGGGAGTTGTAGATTTATATTTCACCTACAATCACAGCAGGAGGAGGGCTTTTGGTGGGATGATTCTCCGCCTGTTTCCAAAAAGAAAGACAAGGACAGGTGGAATGATCTTCAGCCTTCTCTGCCAAAAGGGTTCCTAAGACCATTAGAAATATGTGTTTTTTGATGGTCTTTGGTGACCCCTCTGAAACCCCCCTTGCAACCCCCCAGGGGTCCCGACCCCCAGGTAGAGAAACACTGCTGTAGAGCATCAAGCAGTGCAGAAATTACGTCTTCCCTGGCTGTTGCTCTTATCTCTTTACAATTTCAGGAATGTAGCTCACCTGGGAGGGATGCAGATGACGGGGTGTGGTGAGCTCTTATATAAAAACAGTATATAATCCCATGGACCAAGTGTATTGATAGCTTTTGTAAAATGTGGTAATCTGGGGGGGGGGGGTCTTTCCTTAGGAGTAACTGTGTTAAGAGCAAAGGCTTTATAATGCCTGCCCAGTAGAGTCAGGTTTCCCATTCCCAATTATGAGGAGTGTCTATGCAAAGCTCCATTTCTCAGACAATACCAGAGCCTACAGATCAGACCCACCATATGTTTTGTGTGTGTGGTGCATGTAGTTGTGTTAGCCAGAAACAGACCATTGTTTTAGAAAACAAACTTTGACTCACACCCTGCTGTGTTTACACTGTCAGAGCAAAAGCCAAAACAAAAGCAAATGTAGGTGAGGAAGGAAGAATAGTACAGGCAGTCCCTGAGTTACAACACCCAACTTACAAACGACTCATAGTTGCAAACTGGGGAGAAACAACAGAAAGTGAGAGAAATCTATCCCTAGGAAGGGAAATTCACTTCTGAAAGAGTTATCATGGGGGAAACGGGTCAAGAAGTGAGGCGAAATCTTCTAAACAGGGTCACAAAGAGCAAAATAAACACCATACAAGTGTTCACCCTTCCATATGCTAGCAAAAACTGAATTATATATATTTTTGGCTGCAGTTACACTTAAAAATGTACCTGTTCTGACTTACAAGAAAATTCAACTTAAAAACAAACCTACAGAACCTATCTTGTTTGTAATTTGGGGACTGCCTGTATACTTATTTTCGGGCTGCAGGAGACACAGCTCTCAGACTTTCCCCTTGATATAGTTTTCGACTTTATCTTGAAACTCCAAAAACTGTTTGGGCCTTCAAAATACAGGTTTTCTGTCTTTGCTTAAGCTGTGGGAAGAGTTTCCGTACTATTTCTCTGTTTGACTGTTTTTTTTGTTTGAAGCAGGACTTTCTGTTTGTGTAATCCCTGTGTTCAATTAAGAGAAGCATCTGTTGGGTTTATTTCCCATTGCCAAGGAAGGGCTGCAAATCAGGAGCATCTGTTCAGCTTTTTTGTCAATGGCTTGTTTTTCATAATTTGCTCTATGGGGCGAGTGTTTGGGAACGGCAGGGAAATCTTTTTATTTCTGTGTTCCATCTTGATTATTGTTTGCCTCAGATGGTAGTCAAGGAGACTGATTAGCATTTTCAACTCATTTTACTAAGAAAAGAATTAAAGAGGGAGGCACATGCCGTTTTGGAAAAAGTAAACAACACTGAATGTTGTTAAAAACATAGGAAAACAAAGGTTTGTCCGTTATTTTTATATTATGATAGTGCTTTATGATAGAAATTCAGATGATATAATTCTTAAATTTATTTTAAAATATCCACTGCAATCCACTTGCTATCAGAAGAGTTGGATTTAAGCAGATTTAGCTCCACTGACTTTATGGGCATCAATCCAAGTACTTTGGCGTTAACTAGGCTGGAGTTCAAGAAGCATTTACCTTACTAAAATGAAAGCCGTCTTAGCCAATTTGTATGAAACAGGAAGCCTTTAGATTGAGATTTATATAAGTGATATACTTTTTCTCATTCATGATCCACAGGCAGACCCAGGAGCAGCAAACAGATTAGGAGGCAGATGCAAAACTCTAGAACAAAATCATTAATGGCGCAATTGAACCCCAGAGTGCTTTTGCTTACAACTTCTGTCAAGGTCAAACTATTGGCTTGAGGAAGAGCGCTCAAAGTTTTTGAGACAAATGCACAAGTTGATCAAGGTTCTGATTATAATAAAGGTCAGCAAAGGAACGTTTAGAACAGTGTTTGTCAACCTTCCTAGTTGCTCATATTGTGATGACCCCCAACCATAAAATTATTTTCGTTGCTACTTCAAAATTGTAATTTTGCTACTGTTATGAATCGTAATGTAAATATCTGATATGCAGGATGTGTTTTCCTTCACTGGACCACATTTGGCACAAATACCCTATATGCCCAAATTTCAATGCTGGTGGGGTTGGAGCGGGATTGATTTTGTCATTTGGGAGTTGTAGTTGCTGTGATTTATCATTCACCTACAATCAAGAGCATTTTGAACTCCACTAACAATGGAATTGACCCAAACTTGGCACACAAAACTCCCATGACTAACAGAAAATACCAGAAGGGTTTGGTGGGCACTGACCTTGAGTTTTGGAGTTGTAGTTCACCTACATTCAGAGAGCACCAAGGACTCAAACAATGGACCAAACTTAGCACGAATACTTGATATGTCCAAGTGTGAACACTGGTGGAGTTTGGGGAAAACAGACCTTGACTTTGGGAGTTGTAGTTGCTGGGATTTATAGTTCTCCTACAATCAAAGAGCATTCTGAACTCTGCCAATGATGGAATTGGGCCATACTTACCACACAGAACTCCCATGACCAATAGAAAATGCTGTGTTTTCTGATGGTCTTTGTCAACTTCTCTCACATCTCCTTGTGACCCCAAGGGGTCCTGACCCCCAGGTTGAGAAACACTGCTTTAGAGCAATGGTCCCCAACCGTTTTTTTTACCAGGGACCATTTGACCAAATACCATTCTCTAACATTAGTACCAAAAGGGTTATGAATCGGTTTTTGGTCAACTTTTGATTTGGTTTGGTTATTTGGGGTGCCAATTCAGAAAATTGCATTGGATAGACCACATCAGCTCTAGTTTCTGATACAGTACATCTAGTAGTTGCCATCTGCTTGCCCACAGAAAACTATATTTAATAAGCCTCGGCACTATAAGAGGGTTTTGTAGGACCAGTCACTCTCTTTGCAATGGTGTACTAATGGTGAGGCTATGGACCATATTTTAGTTCTTGCGGACCACTGATGGTCCATGGACCACAGGCTGAGAACCACTACTTTAGAGTGTGGACAGTGAGTTCTAAAAGTAATTAGTTACAATTCCAATTCCAAAGCCTTCAAATCTGCTCCTTTTCAGTTAGTTGCATTTTAAAAGTAATTCTCCTCATTCATTTCTCAAATATAGTTACAGAACAGCACAGGTATGAATGCTCAAAAGTGTCTTGTGGTTCAAAATGCTCCTTAGTTTACCATCAGTGCATCTACCCTGTAGAATTAATGCAGTTTCACATCTTTTTAACTGTCATGGCTGAACACTATGGAATCATGGGAGTTATAGTTTTGGTGAGGCAGAGAAGGCTAAAGAATGTGTAAAACTACAGGATTCCATGGCAGATAAAGTGGTGCCAAACTGATAAAATTATTTCTGCCATTCTCTCAACTATTATAGCACAGCATGAAGCACCCACATAAGGCAAAGCACAAACAATTGTTCTCCTTCACCATTTAGAAAGGTTACATTCAAAAATGCAGAAGTAACCTTAAATTATTTATTTATTTATTGTTCATTTTTGTATTCCGCTCCTCCCAGCAGGCTCGGGCGGATAACAATAAAAGATTACACGGGCAACATGCTACAACAAGTCAACATGCGGCCCTACAATTGGTAAAAACAAAACATAAAACCACATTAAAACACAGTGCATCGTCAACACACGGAATTGGGAGGACATGTAGTACAGTTGGTTGGTCTAGTGTGCCTAGCTAAAGGCTAAGCCGAAGAGGGCCGTCTTACAGGCCCTCCGGAAAGGGGCCAGTTCCGAGATAGCTCGGGCACTATCCGGGAGGGCATTCCAGAGCACTGGTGCCGCTACGGAGAAGGTCCTTTGTCTGGTCGTCGATAGGTGGCAGGAGCGGACTGATGGTATTAGCAACAGATTTTGTTCATCTGAGCGCAGTGATCTCGGGGGAGAATATGGGGTAAGGCGGTCCCTCAGGTACGCAGGCCCTAGGCCGTGTAAGGCCTTAAAGGTCAAAACCAACACCTTGAAGGCAATTCGTACTTTCGATGGGAAGCCAGTGCAGTTGCCGGAGGATGGGTGTAATGTGCTCCTCACCGGCACTCCTGCCAGCAAGCGAGCCGCGGCATTCTGCACTAGCTTGAGTTTCCGGATTGTCGACAAGGGAAGGCCAACGTAGAGGGCATTACAGTAGTCTAATCTCGAGATGACCGTCGCTTGGATTACCGTGGCCAGGTCGTTCCTGGACAGGTAGGGTGCCAGTCGCCTAGCCTGTCGGAGGTGGTAGAATGACGTCCTGCTGACCACCGAGACCTGAGCCTCCATGGTCAGCGAGGAGTCCAACGAAACCCCCAGGCTCTTAACCGATGGCGATGGGTTAAGCCGCTCGCCATCCAGGGTAGGTAGTAAATTATCATTACTATTAAAAAGTAAATTTATCTCTTGTCAAGTCATAAATTCAGTTCTACCTTGGTTATTTTAATCTTTAATGTTTGTGTATATTTATAGTTTGTTTTATGTTCCGGCATTGAATGTTTGCTGTATATATGTTGTGCTGCGCTCTGAGTCCCCTTCGGAGGAAGGCAGAATATAAATGCTTTAAATAAATAATAAAATATGAAATAATTAAAATAATGAATCATTTAGAACTAGTTTCTTAAGGTCTGGGAACTTTAGAATTTGCTAGTCAAGTATGAAGTTTATCATTGTTTTGGATTGTTTTCCAGAATGATTAAAAGAGACATAAAGTATATAACTTTGTCTTGCTTTTTACATTTTTATCCCTAATATGCTTCTTAAAACACTGGGTTTAAAAATATATATGGTAAAACTTATTCAAAAAGAGTGTTTAGCCGCTCAAAAGGAGTGAATTCATTTTCCAAAAATATGAATGAACTTTAAAGAGATAACGCCTGACAAAAATATTGTTATGTCAAGGCTGCTTAGCCTCTGCAACTCTGAGAGATACCTGGGAAAGACTGTAGGATCATTAAATCAACGTCATAAATCAAGAAACCACAGTAAACCTTTTAGTAGCAGGAAGGTATTTTCATTATTTGAAAAAAAATAAAATTAAAACTTTTCTCATCACATAAAAACATTACATAAGTAATAAACATATTTACAATTCTGTCTTTGATTATAAATATACATTATATACAAAATAATGTTATAAAACGTAGAAAGTTCAGTGCTTCTGATTTTCTTTAAATTACTGAAATACTAGACTTCAAAATAAACTACAAACAGACACGAGTATAAACCATATTATTGATTTCTGAAAGTTGCCTCCATGAAGGTCTCGAGTTGCCAGACCAGAAGGTCAGTAGTGAATACTCCAAGCAAGATCTTGCCTGCTGCACAATTCAAGGCTGTAGGTGGACTAACCCAATGCTGGGGTTTACAAGGTCAGGAACATTGCTCTTCCTCCACAGAAAGTACAACACTGGCTTCCTTGAAGGAAAATTTGCTTCCTCTCTCTGCTTCCGCCATATTCTCAACTTGTTTATCACGACAAACATCACAGCACTTCCTATCTGAAATGTCTATTATTATTGCTGTAAATGTATAAAAGGGTCTGTGTGCACTGTGTTTTCCAGTTCAGAGCTGCTCCTTTGGGTTCAAAAATGGAAGGTTAATCCCCTCCGTGTAGCACTGTGAAGGAACGGACAAGCGGGCCAATCCAAGAGATTGTAGATTCCCCACCCCCACCCCCCGAAGTCCCCTTCATAGCTTAGTGTTTTGCTGGACTTTGGGGTAAAGGACTGAATGGTAGTGTTCTTCAGCAAAATATATTAAGGCAGGGCTTATGACGCGTCCCTGTCTGTATAAAGTAACAGTTTACCCTTTGGGATTTATGGTGGCACCAGACTAAGACATCTAACACAAAATCAAAGTCTCTCCCTTATGCATATGAAGCAGAAGAAACACCCTTCTCTTCATGGTGACTAGTAGTGCAAAAGGCATCAAAAAGCTGATTGATTTTAAACGCACTTGTAAGGCTTTCAATGAGCATGGAATTAAGTTTCCTTGTGTTATGGAGAAGGAGCCCCCTTCTTTCCCATTCAAGTCCACAAATGTTCCTGTGGCTCAGAAATAAGAACAGATTCCTACTTGTGGCTTAGTTCACCAAAACATAATCATCCTCCTCAAGCAATAAAATGCTCCCTCCAAAAAATCCATCTTTCCTGACATTGTCTCTGAGCAATACGCAGAAGGGAAAGGGGATGTAAAACAGAGAAGAACAAAAGGGACCATTTGCCACTTCTGGCCAATACTGTTTGGGTACTGTGCGTTGGGGCAGGGGAGGCAGGTATGTCTTGATTTGGGCTCTCTAGATTCTCAGACACGCTTTAGGCACTTTCAAATCCAGAAAAAATGGTGATGTCATTTATTCTGTATCCACTTTCTGCATAGAAAAACACGTTTCTTCATTCATTCTTCTCACAGTATTGCTGGTAGGCTCTGTGATGATGCCTTCGGCATTGACGGGCACCTCCCAAACCGAAGTTCTGGAAAGTCACACAAGTGTTCATGAGCAACTGGCAGCAGTGTACTGTCAAAGGCTAGAAAGAGACACTCTCTCTTCCTCTCTTGTCCCCGTAGGGCAGTTACATTCCTCCTATTAGGCTTCAAAATAAAGGAACAGGAGACGAAAGGTATATTGCATCTTTAAAATTCACAGTCTGTCCAGTTCACCCATGTCCGTCTCTCCTCCTCCTGAGAGCAGCAAATTGCATATCATTGAAAATAGTAAAAAGTCCAATCCAATTCTGAATTGTAAACAATGTAGCAGGAATGTCCACCTTGTAGCACTGCCAAAACTGAGGTGCAAAAAGAGCAGCCTTCATTCTTATACCTGTCCACAAATAAAACAGAAAAAGAAAAAGAATGAGAAAAAGGCATATTAATTTGTTCAATGCAAATTCAAAATTAAAGGTAAAGGTTTCCCCTGATATTAAGTCTAGTCGTGTCCGACTCTGGGGGTTGGTGCTCATCTCCATTTCTAAGCCAAAGGGCCAGCATTGTCCAAACCTCTGCCATGTAAGAACACACAATCAAAGCACCCTTAAGATGGGTGTTCTAGATTGATATAGAATCATGGTCATAGGATCAATGATCAGGTTCAAACCTTCTGCTCAATGCAGGATCTCTAGCTACAGAATCAGCAGCAGGTAGCTGTCTAGCCTTTTTTTTAAGACTCCCAGGGAAGAAGACCCCAACACCTCTCTTGCCAATTGGTTCTATTGCTAAAGTGCTCTCACTGTCAATAACTTATTTTAAATAGTCAATCAAAGTCTAGCCTCCTTTGTTTAAAACCATCAGTCCTCGTTCTATCCCAAACATGGACAAACTTGGGCCCTCCAGGTGTTTTGGACTTCAACTTCCACAATTCCTAACAGCCTCAGGCCCCGTCCTTTCCCCCCTCCACTGCCTAAGTGCAGCAGATATATGGGGAAATTTCAAAAATATTCTTCCATGGGTAGAAATTCTTCAAGGAAGAAAGATGCATACTGCTAGAAGAAACCTGAGATTTTCTTCATATCTGCCTTTGTTTTACTAAGCTTTATTTGCTGGGTTAATCTGAAGCAGCAGTAAAATGCATCATTTCCTCCTATTAGTTTTCATCACAGCAGATGTATGTAAATGCTGCCCAACCCAAAATGCATTTCTGCCATTATCTACAATGTCACATATCTATGTATTTATCACTTCATAGATGACATCTGCGCAATGTCACCTATGGCACAATGGGTCAAACCCTTGTGCTGGCAGGACTGAAGACCGACAGGTTAGAAGTTTGAATTTGGAGAAAGTGTGGACAAGCTCCCTCTCTGTCAGTTCTAGCTTCCCGGGAACATGAAAGAAGCCTTCCACAAGGATGGTAAAACATCAAAAACATCAGGGCATCCCCTGGGCAATGTCCTTTCAGACAGCCAATTCTCACGCCAGAAGTGACTTAGAGTTTCTGAAACGGGGAAAAAAATGTACCTACCTCTGTGGCTATAACACACTCATTTCGCTCTTCTGTTATCACAAAGACAGACTGGTACATGGAATCCCTTGGGGAGCATATTGTTGATATTCTACATTCGGGCTTTTCACTGTAGAAAAAAATAATAAGACATAATTAAAATCAACACATAAAATATTCAAGTTTCATGAATTAATATGTGAAGAAAAAAAAAACTAAGGTAGTTGCAGCTGAAGAAAAACATGCATGCTGTCATGGAAAAAATCTAGATAAGTAACTATACTAGTCCTCAACAAAGGCTCATAAAGGATATTTAATTTTTTCTCATTCACAATAAAAAAGTTGACATTTTGATTGTGCACAAGAATCAAAATACAATTTTTTAAAAAAAAATTCACAAGTTTTTGCACAAAAATGTTTTGTACATTTGTCATTCCAGCAAGAGAAAAAAAATGAAATTTCTTATTTATGCATGCAAGAATTAAGGAAATATTTACATCGCCATTTCCAATACATTTTAGTGCCACATTGTACACATGGTGGAACTTTGAACTGAGATATGAAAGGAAAATGTATTTGGAAAGAACAGAAACCGGTCCTTCATTTCAAACTAGCTGATTTATAGCCTGCCAGTCATATGGTGTCCTTGATTTCATACCCCATATATATAAATGGCCACCATTTACATGCTATGAAAGCAAAGCACTGCATTTTCAAACAAAATTGCTGTGAAGGACAACTGTTCATCATTCCTCATACAGGATAGGTAAGGTATGGGCAAACTTGGGCCTTCCAGATGTTTTGGACTCCAACTTCCACAATTCCTAACAGCCTCAGGCCTCCTTTCCCCCCCTCAGCCACTTAAGCAGCTGAGGAGGAAAAGGAAAGGGCTTGAGGCTGTTAGGAATTGTGGGAGTTGGAATCCAAAAACACCTGGAGGGCCCAAGTTTGCCCATGTCTGGGATAGGTTTTTCCGAATTCATACTCCTTGAAAAGTCTATCGCAAGTCGATCTTTGAGCACTACGCAGTGTGAGGAAGATTGATAATTATGTTCTTCCAAAGAGTCCTTCCACATGGAAGCTCACTATGGACCTCATGAGATGAGTTTACAGCACTGCGGAAACAGAGCCCCACCGGAGTCCCACAGAGGTCATCACATGATATTACAGGCACCTCTAATGGTACTCTGTGGGGCTCCATTTCCAAAGTGCATGGAAACAGCCCTATGCCCATCTTCAGGAGTTGGGCGTTACCTGATTCTAAGCACCTTTAAGATGGGAGAAGGCTAACCATCCAACAAGACAAGGAAAGACTAGAGGGAATGGGGTAAGACAGTTCCCTCCACTTTCCCACAGATAAACTCATTTTATCAGTTGTTACTAAAATGTATTTCTACTTAATGATTCTGGCAATATGCCACCATCATTTCTCCTACTAAAGGGGGAAAGTAAGACTTTAACAAATACTGTTAGCCTTTGGATTATTTGACAGTTTAATGTGATAATAAATGCTAAAAACCCATACATTTTTAATGATGAATGTTAAACTTGCATCTTATGTTTAAGCTTTTTGTTTTGTGAATGTTAATGTGTATTTAGTGGAAATATGTTTTAATGTGTGTGTTTTAAAGAATGTTTTTAGATGAATGTGTATTTTAGCAATGTTGTAACCTGCCTCAAGTTGTGAGGAGAGGCAGTCAAGAAATAAAATTATTGCTATTATTAAATTATGGTCATCTTTCAAAATATTCACAGGCTAAAGATTTGCAACTTATGAGGATCTGGTTATCATTTGGCAACATGTTGTTTTAAGCTGTGCTGTTAACATCACTAACCCACAAGACCAATGAAATACCAAGCTTTTGGGATAATGCAATAAAGCAACATAAAGAATCTTTACTCAGCTGGCCAGATCTGGTATGGCTGATCTGAGATGGTTTAAATCAGTGGTTCTCAGCCAGATGTTTTGGCCTTCAATTCCCATAAATCCTAACAGCTGGTAAACTGGTTTGGATTTCTGGGAGTTGTAGCCCTAAACACCTGGGGACCCACAGGTTGAGAACCATTTGTTTAAACAACTGATTTTAAAGTGGAGATGACTGGTTTTAGTGTTTATGTATATTTATAGTTTAGTTTTTGTTCCAGCATTGAATATGTTGTGCTCTGCCCTGAGTACCCTTCAGGGTGAGAAGGGTAGAATATAAATGCTTTAAATCAATAATAAATATATATGCCAAGTAATTGAAGTTGACTCTTCTGAAGGGGAGGGGCCTTTGAAAAATAAATATCTCTGAGAGGAAGAATCACAGAACAACCTTCACTCCAATAAGGACACCATTTTTGTCCAGGGAATTGGTGGTTCCCACTTGGGCTGTGCATCAACCAAGGTTTCGCACACCAAAGGGGCTATTACCACCACTCCAAAGGGAAAAATAGACCAGATGAAAAATCTAATACTAGACAGGAAAGAAAACAGGAAAAATTAGATGACTTAAAAAAAAAAAACCCAGACGAGAAGAACCTAGAGCAGTGGTTCTCAACCTGTGGGTCCCCAGATGTTTTGGCATACAACTCCCAGAAATCCCAGTTTACCAGCTGTTAGGATTTCTTGGAGTTGAAGGCCAAAACATCTGGGGACAGGTTGGGAACCACTGCTCTAGAGTGTACAACTACTATTACAGACACAGTAGAATGGGATGGCAAGCCACCTGAGCATATTAGGGAAGAGGGGCTAGGGATTCTGATGTAGGCAGTTCCAAAGTGGGATTTGTGCATGTACTAAACTGGACATGGGTAAACTTTGGTCCTCCAGGTGTTTTGGACCCTCGTAACTTCCACAATTCCCAACAGCCTCAGGCTTAAGTGGCTGAGGGAGGAAAGGAAAGGGCCCGAGGCTCTTAGGTATTGTGGGAGTTGGAGTCCAAAACACCCGGAGAGCTAAAGTTTGCCCATGCCTGTGCTAAACCCATGTGATACACAGGAAACCCCCCAAATTGCCTGGTTTACAAGATGTTAAAATGTGATAAAAAGTTATATTCATCTAACTCAACCTGAGGGTCCCCAGATGTTTTGGCCTTCAACTTCCAGAAATCCTAAAAGCTGGTAAGATGACTGGGATTTCTGGGAGTTGGAGGCCAAAACACCTGGGACCCTCAGGTTGAGAACCACTGATCTGTTAAAAGCGGACTGCAGATTCTATTACTTGTGGAAACAGTGTACCGTACATTAAAATTAAAACCTCAAAGCTATAAATTCCCCATTTATTTGCAGACCTCTAAGAATCAAGCAAATGTCTGATTTGCTCTCTTGAGTTTTTAATACTCATATGCAAGTGTTCACATTTTCCAACGGTAGAGAGAAATGAGGCTTCTGAAAGACATGTTTGTACCTGTGTAACCAGAAGGGTGATTTCTCTCCTATACACTTTTCGCTTTTATGGTATTTGTCTTCCTGAACCCCTCTACTCGTCAGCTCCTTCACCAGGTTATAATCCAATGTGTGATTCTTCAATTTGTAATTTGATTTCTCCAGCACACAGTCCACTTCGAGGTCTTTATTTTTATTGGTGTTTTTAAGTTGTGCAGTCGGGATGAGGTTTTCTTTCTGGAAGTCAGTCAGGTTGTTCATGGTTTCGGAGTTACGTTCTGGCTGCCTCTGCATTTGCCGGATGACTATTGCAATCATGCAGCACAGGATGAGGAGAGCCACTAGCCCAACGCCCATGGAGATCGCCACCCATGGAACCGGTTTCGGAAGCTGTGGATCTGTCACTGTAAGATATGCTGACGATTCACAATAGAGACCATTGAAGCCATGGGGACAGTGGCAGGCAAAACCAGGAGCAAAACGCCCAATGTAGCATGTTCCCCCGTTCTGGCATGGCCCAGAGGCACATTCATCTCTAGTTCTTATGTCACAGTTTCGACCAGTGAAGCCTGGCAAACAAGTACATGTGTAATCATGTGTATTCAAAAGATCATGGCAGGATCCTCCATTGGAACAGGGATTTCTAGAGCACTTGCTGACGTTTATCTCACACTTCTGTCCGGAGAAGCCAGGGCGGCAGATGCACACATGTTGCTGGCCCAAGACAAAGCATTGCCCACCTGTAAAGAAAAACACAGAGAAAGGTCCATTTAGTGACTTCTGGATGTTGCACAGAATGTAACAGTGGAACGCCTTTTGCTAAATACTTGTGTTATACATATTTACAACCAACAGAATAAGACTTAGGGAAGATATACTGCAATATATAATCATCAAATATGATGTGAATGCTGCCAGTTCATATGAGGTGGCCTAGAAAAGCAGTGTTGAAAAGATTTGTGGAAGACTTTAGTCATTAGGAAGAATTGAGGGTTGTGTGTGTGTGTGTCAGGACCAATTTGAGAAACTGCAAGTCGCTTCTGGTGTGAGAGAATTGGCAGTCTGCAAGGACGTTGCCTAGGGGATGCCTGGATGTTTGCTGTTGTACCATCTTCTGGGAGGCTTCTCTCATTTTCCTACATGGGAAGCTAGAGTTCGACTGACGGGAGCTTACCCCGCTACCCGGATTTGAACCGCCAACCTTTTGGTCAACCAGTTCAGCCGGCACAAGTGTTTAACCCATTGCACCACTGGGGACTCCTTTGAGTGATATATCAGAAGAGAAGGGAAAAGAGAGGATCCTAAGGTAAGGGTATATAAATGCAAAAAAGAATTCATTGAAATTATTTTTATGGGTAGAAAGGAATGAATTACAAAAGGAGATACAGAAGTTCGTTTGGATCACATGTTTCCAGTTTCCTGAGAAAACCAGGAGTGAGGGTCAGAATACACATCTGCCTCTCTTGTATGCCAGCTTCAGACCTATACTTCAATCCATTGCTTCACCAATTATATATGCTAGAGTTCCCCATTTCAGATATAACAGGTTACTCTGGTTCAAACAAAATAGGACTGAAGTGCTGTATCAGAGGGAGAGTAAGGAAAAAGCACACCTAACCCATTATTTGTCCTACTAAGATTGTTAGGTCTGATGGGTACAAAATTGTAAAGCTTTAGAAGAAATTAGGTAGATAAAGGTTTCCCCTGACATTAAGTCTAGTCGAGTCTGACTCTGGGGGATGGTGCTCATTTCCATTTCTAAGCTGAAAAGTCAGCATTGTCTGTAGACACCTCCAAGGTTATGTGGCCAGTATGACTGCATAAATTGCTGTTACCTTCCTGCAGAAGCGATACCTATTGATCTACTCACATTTGCATGTTTTTGAACTGCTAGGTTGGCAGAAGCTGGGGCTAACAGCGGGAGCTCACCCTGCTCCCTGCCTTCAAACCATCAACCTTTTGGTCAGCAAGTTCAGCAGCTCAGTGGTTTAACCCACCAGGGTGCTCAGTTAGACGCAATGACTAGTATGAATTGCTGTGAATTACAAAGAGCTAGTGCAAAAGACTAATGGGATATATCTACACAACATTCATAGTTTATGTGTCTATTTTTAAAACTTCTTAGTTCTGAACTTCATTTTAAAAAGTGCCAACTAGATACACAACAAAATCATACCATCCGTCTATCAATATCCAACAAACTAACAATGCAGTGACAGCAGGGTTAGGGAAAGTCATATATACTGTTCAACAGCAACGTACAAAGTGCAGCAATACAAACTAAAGCCTGGATGAAGAGATAAGGCTTTAATTGATGCCGAAACCTTACAAACCTCAATGTCAACCTTGCCTGAGGAGAAAAGAAATCCTGCATTTGGGTTTTAGCAATAAAAACGCACTCTCTCAGATTGATGCATATTAAAACTCTAGAACTTACAGTATGATAAAACTGCATGACTGCTGATTCGTAAAATCTGGGCCTTTAAAAAAGTTGAAACCAACATTTGGTTAAATTGCTTGCAGTATTATCCATAAAATCTTTCCGAGGAAAGAACGTACCGTTAGCACAGGGGTTGTTGGTGCACCTGTCTTCTTTCTTCTCACAGTTAGATCCGGTAAAGCCCACAGGGCACACGCAAGCATAGCTGGTTCCTTGTTCCCTTTCCAGGCATGTGCCGCCATTAAAACATGGAAAATCCACACAAGTCAAGGCACTGTGCTCACAGTTGACCCCATCATATCCCGTGGGGCATGTACATTTGTAATCTTTCACTAAATCCTGCAGAAGAAACAAAAAAAGACATTTCAAATTTAATTATACAGTTCTTGAGATAGTTTGTATGATTCGGTTTCTCTGAGCATTACAAATGAGCCTCAAACAAATCAAAATAAAAGGAGTTGGCCTTTGGCAGCTTCACTTATAAACAGGGTTACAACAAATATCTAGGCTGTAATTTAAGGTAAGACTGTCCAACTCTGTTTAAACCATTATTCTAAACTTCTCCAATGTAAATGTGCTTAAGTATCCTTCCAATAATCGCCATAGTTTATTTTGGGGGAAATGCCGTGTGTATATGAATGAGGAAAAATGGGAAAGGCTTAACCCCAACTAGAGTAGATCCAGTGAATCACTGAGAATTTGGTAAGTCAATATTTATACTCCACTGATGCATAATTGGGACTAAATGTTAACTTCAGATTCTAGCTGGAAAAAAATTGATTCTATGATGGAAACCCAGGAAGCATTCAGAGATTCTGATTTCTGCAATGGCTACATAATCTCTCCACTTTCTCACTTTCACTTCTCTTAAGAGCAAATCTCATTATAACTGCATTAGACAGATGCATCATCTCAGTCTAATCTCAATTCTAATGCAGGAGCTGAAACTGTGCTACCCTCCAGACTGCAGCACACTTGTCCTCCACAGTAAATGCAAATTGCAATTCAACATCATCTGGAAGGTCACACAATTCCCAAGAATTAACTTAATCTGGGTCCCTGGATCTCATTGGGTCTAAACTAAACATGACTAAATCTTAATTCGACTCAATTATTAGAAAGTCTCATGGGTTCAAAAAGGTTTAAAACCTTGTACTGGAAGCAACATTGAAAACACGTTTATACTTCAATTATGTTTGAGAAGGCTGGACCACCAAATATCTCAAGAAACTAGCAGAGAAGGAATGGTGTGGGACACTGTAGGTTATTTGTATTTGAGAGGAAGGGGAAGGAAGAGGAAAAAAAGGGAAGAAAAGGATGAGGAGGAAGAATTACCGTATATACTTGGGTATAAACCGACCCGAATATAAGCCGAGGCACCTAATTTTACCACAAAAAAACTGGGGAAACTTATTGACTTGTGTATAAGCCGAGGATGGGAATGCAGCAGCTACTGGTAAATTTCAAAGTAAAAATAGATACTAATAAAATTATGTTAGTTAATATTTTTTAATATTTACATAAAACTGTAATTTAAGATAAGACTGTCCAACTCTGTTTAAACCATTATTCTAACCTTCTCCAGTGTAAATGTGCTTAAGTATCCTTCCAATAATCGCCATAGTTTATTTTAGGGAAAATGCTGTGTATATATGTATGAGGAAAAGTGGGAAAGACTGGCGCGGAGAGAAGAGAGGAAGGCATGCGCTGCGTGAGAAAGGAGAGGAAGGTGCACACTGCGTGAGAGAGGAGGAGAGAAAGGAGAGCTGGGTTGCTGTGCAGGGAGGTGAGGGTCCTGGCAAGAAGGCGTGGGGCTGAAAGTCTGTCATCTTTCCCACCAGGACTGTCATCTGAGTATAAGCCGAGGGGGGCTTTTTCAGCCTAAAAAGGGGGCTGAAAAACTAGGCTTATACTCAAGTATATGCAGTAAGTATTCCTTCCAATCAGAAGCAACATCTTTAAAGAACATATAAAGAGGGTCACTGTGAGTTTTCTGGGCTGTATGGCTATGTTCCAGAAGCATTCTCTCCTGATGTTTTGCTCACATCTATGGCAGTCATCCTTACAGGTTGACTGTCTGTTAGAAACTAGGCAAGGTCTGTTAGAAACTAGGCAAGTGAGATTTATACATCTGTGGACATATGAAGAGCTTTGTTGGATCAGACCAAAGGCCTCTTTCATCCAAAATTCTGTTCTGAAAAGTTAGTTGGTACCCTTTATGTCTTAGAGTTATACTGCCTCTTGTCTTGGAAGGCACACAGAGTCATTCAGAGCAATCACCCTCCATAAAATCTTCCTATCCTTTCCCCCACACCACACATGGAGAACCCTATTGCAACTTTTACTCTTAGAACAGTAGCTCCAGCCCCTTAATATTTGGTTGTCCTTTTTCTCATTCTACAATATACTTTTTTGAAAATAATAAAAAATAATACAATGTTCAGAAGTGTACACACCATTGCAGAGGTAGTTGCAACACAATATCGACAGTTTTACTTTCACGTGTAGGAAGTTGCTCATCTGTGGAGAAGTCTGCACACACTAGTGAAGTTCATAAGTATGGTGCAGATTAAAGAAAGTGCCCAGATGTGAGAGAAAGAGAGAGCATTGCCCTGAGCTCTTTAGAAGTTATGTTTTATTTGCATGATACATATAGAAAGCAACTTCATTTCTCCCCCAGATATGTGTTCGTGCGCTCTCTCTCTCTCTCTCTCTCTCTCTCTCTCTCTCTCTCTCTCTCGCTCTCTCTCTCTCTCTCTCTCTCTCTCTCTCTCGCGCTCTCTCTCTCTCTCTCGCGCTCTCTCTCTCTCTCTCTCTCTCTCTCTCTCTCTCTCTCTCGCTCGCTCTCTCTCTCTCGCTCTCTCTCTCTCGCGCGCGCTCTCTCTCATCTCGCTCTCTCGCTCGCGCTCTCTCTCTCTCTCTCTCTCTCTCTCTCTCTCTCTCTCTCTCTCTCTCTCTCTCTCTCGCTCTCTCTCTCTCTCTCTCTCATCTTGAATTATATGTCCACAGAAACAATGACATTTCCTTTGCTAGGGTTGATCAGGATAAACCTTCCGAACCAGATGAACTACTCTGCGTACCTAATGTAAACAAATGGGCCTAAGGCTATGTAAAGACAGTATTGTTGTCTGTAACATAGTTCTCAAATGTCATCACAATGTATATATGTTTGTTTGCTCCTTTGTTTGTTTATTTTAGTGCAGTGGAATGTGAGAATTGCTTGGAATTTGGTGCATGTGTATTCACAAATGTTGACTGGGATTGGGGAAAGGACACATAGGAAGGTGATTCCCCGAGTATTATCCATTTCTCTTCAGTGATGTGATTTTTCTATGTGGCTTAGCATCTGTGGCTCAAATCTCACCTGTGCCGAATACTTAACATTTTTGCACAATCAAGTTTCCTTTTTGGCTTATCAGTTTGCTTATTAAGGAGTGCGTACTTTATGGCTGTCCACACCAATTACTGCCTTCAAATCATTTCTGTCTTATAGAAACCCTATGGTGAACTTAACATTGAGGGAGTTTTTTGGCACAATTTGTTCAGGAGGGTTTGCCCTTGCCTTCTTCTGAGGCTGAGAGTGTGTGACTTGCCCAAGATCACCCAGTAAAGTCAACGACCAAGAGGGGCTTTGAAACCTGGTCTTCCAGTGTCTATCCACTACACCATGCTGTCGCTCTACAATTAATGAAATAGCCTCAATCAGCTATCACATTAAAACATCCCTTTAGCATCTCTGTCATCATTATGCCAACTCACCTTGATCACAGAAGAGGCCTCCCCATCCTTCATCACAAATGCACTTCCCTGGTTTGGTACAGGTTCCATGTCGACAACCCACATGAGGAATGCATTCGTCACAATAACGACCTCGCCAACCATTGCGACATCTGAGAAGAAATTAATTGAAACGTTTCAGTCCTTGTGAAATGATCTGGAACCACGAATGTCAAAGGTAGTTATTTTTTAACCAGTGATGCCAATTCAAACACAGTAGAGTCTTGCTTATCCAACATAAACGGGCCGGCAGAATGCTGGATAAGCGAAAATGTTAGATAAGGAGGGATTAAGGGCAAGCCTATTAAATGTCAAATTACATTATGATTTTACAAATTAAGCACCAAAACATCATGTTTTACAACAAATCAACAGAAAAAGCAGTTCAATACATGGTAACGTTATGTAGTAATTACTGTATTTATGAATTTAGCACCAAAACATTGCAAAGTATTGAAACAGCTGTGGATCTGGGCGAGAGGCAGACTGCATTGGATAATACAGAACGTTGGATGAGCAAAGGTTGGATAAGTGAGACTCTACTGTATGTAGATTGGAAGTAGCAAAGAAGTGGATTTTCTACATTCGTATTCTCAGTCAAATCTAGTATGATAACAACTTACATGCACTCTCCTGGATTTTGGCAGAATCCATTCTCCGAACAACCAGCCAAACAAATAGCTGTGAAAAAAAATGTGGAATACAGCATTGTTTAAAATCAACATATTTCAAAACATTTATCACATTTGTATCCTATCTAAAAATAGTATCTAAAGGTACTGCTTATATCTTGCATGTAAAGAAAAACCAACATTATCTTCAGAAGATAACTCATATGTTTTGCTCAGAATTATGCAAACCAAGACCCCATTCACATGGCCATATATAATGCAGTGTGAACTGCATTATAGGCAGTCCCCAAGTTACAAACATTGACTTACAAATGACTAGCAGTTAAGAATGGGGTGAGAATAGCAAGCAAGAGAAATCTATCCCTATGAAGGGAAATTTACTCCTGGAAGAGTTGTCATGGGGCAAAGGTATGTCCATTGAAGCTTTATCACCAATCCTTGTTTCCACAATAAGCCAATTTTTTCACAATTCAATTATCACAGGGACAGAAAATAGGGTGAAATCTTCTGAGAAGGGGCACAGATAGCAAAACAAACACCACAGGGGTGTGAACCCTTCTCTATGCTATCCAAAGCTGTCTGTCTATCTATTTATCTATCTATGGCTAGAGTTACAGTTAAAAATAAATTCAACTTACGAACAAACCTACAAAACCTATTGTGTTCATAACTTGGGTACTGCCTATATATGGTCAGTGTAGACTCATCCAATGCAATTCAATGCAGTTAAACTACATTATATGTGTCTACATGGATCATGAAATGCATTTTAAAACTGCATTTTATGGCAGAGTAAGGGGCACCCAATATACAGTCAGCAGATATACTTGCTTTCTGTAAGGTACTACATTGATATACATATGTGAATCCAAGATTTAAAAAGAGCTAGCCAAGCCTACAACACCAGCAGTGTTCCCACAAATACTGTTTTCCTGTAAAGCCAGGTTTGCTTTTGTTTCCACAACACATATAGATCAGGTTTCTTAAGGCGAGGAAGAACACGGCTGCATTTTTAAAACCATACCAGTTTTATCAGGTCTGGCAGTAACAGTGGTGTCTGTACACACAACTTTTAGCCATTATGCAACTCTAAACTTAGCCGATAAACCTAAACTCAAAATTATAAGGTCCATATGAATAGAATCAATAGTTCCTATTAAGAAACCCTTTTCAAAAAGTTGTTTTTATAATTGGAAGTGTTTCGAAATGAAATGCAGGTGAGATCCAATGACAACGAAAATACTTTGTATCATCAACTCTTACATAAAAATGTTTCCTGAAGTCAATCTAGGGGCATTTAATTATAACACCAGTTGCATTTGGTGCAAATGAGGGGACAAAGTGAATATGCTTTAGTTGCAATTAGCGCACGAATGGAAAGGGGTCAAAAGACTGTATTTCCCCATCCAAAATTCTCCTTTACACACAAAAATCCTGATTTTGGAGTCCACAAGATGTGAAGGTTTTTGTCAATCAATACAAGAAACATAACAAATGGTACCAAATTGGCAAGGTATCTTGGACCAGTTATATGACCTGTTTACAAAAAACACTAATCTTTCAAATGAGATTTGATGACAAATTGTCTATAATTGTGTAGCCTGCTCAGGGCCTCTTTCAGGGGACACTCATCTGCACTGACTACCATAGCAACAAAGTGGTGAGCATTTTCCTTTCTCTTCTGACGGAGCCCATGTTTTGTATTCTTAAGTTGGAATCCAGGGAACGGGGGAAACAACTGCTCTTTGATATGGCAACTATATTTTTGGTAAACTTATCAAAACAAACTCAACATTCCACACCTAATTTATTACATGGCAAATGCAAACAAAGGGTGAAGCTGATTTACAAGGGTAAAGAGTTCAAGAGGCTTGGAGGAAGCCTTTCTTTTTGGTCTGCTCCAGATAAGCATCCACTGAAGAGTTTCCTCACATTATGAGGGGCCCCTGGGAAGGCAGGAAGGCAACAGCCTCCACGCCAAAGGGGCTTACCACTGAACCCACAAAAGGATCATCATTTCCTGGTTCTCAAATGAACGCAAAGCACAACACTGGATGGATCTACATTAGGCATGGGCAATCTTGGGCCCTCCTCCAGATGTTTTGGACTTCAACTCCCGCTATTCCTAACATCCTCAGGCCCCTTCCTTTCCTCCCTCAGCCACTTAAGTGGAAAAGGAAAAGGAAACGAAGGGGACAGAGGCTGTGAAAAATTGTGGGAGTTGAAGTCCAAAACACTTGGAAGGAGGGACCAAGTTGGCCCATGCCTGATCTATACTGAATGCGGGTCCACGTCACTTTAACTGCCAGGACTCAATGCTATAGAATCCTGGCAGTTGTAGTTTTACAAGCCTTCTCTGCCAAAGAGCGTTTGTGTCTCGCCAAACTACAAATCCCAGTCATGGCACTTAAAGTGGTGTCAAACTGCATTAATTCTATAGTGTTGATGCACCCCGTGCTTGCTCCTGCCCAGCACATGTCAAAGTCTGGAGTTCGGTTCTTTCTAATTGCTGCCTCCTATCTTTATCCCAATCGCAAGAAACTCCCATAGCACTAGTTGTGTGCATGTGCGTCTGCCTCTGTGCGCCTGAGATGCAATTCAACGTGCACACTTGGGCAACGGAGTGTCATGCATGTCTGTGAGCACTAGGGGGAGTTGTTGGCTCTCTCTGAGGTCTTCACCTCCAGCTGCATACTGCATGACACTTCACTCCTGCTACATGTTGCAAAGACCTTCTTATAGCAACACCAGAAGCACTCCAAGTGGCAAGCTACTGGTCAAAGGACATTTAGTATAATGCCAAGTTTTAAACTTCGTTTGTGTTTTAAAATACATTACAACTGTACCCTCAATTCACTTCTGACATGATAAATAAATAAAATAAACCTCCAGCTGCATGTTCCTCCCTTTTGCTGATTTCGGGAGGCAGTCAACCAGCCAGCCAGCCGCTCACCTTCAGTGCAATAGTTCTCCTTCCAGCCAGGCAGGCAAGCCACGCTGCCGTCAGATTCACAGAGGTAGTGGCCGAAGTGGTCGTCGCGACCCCTACAGAGGCGGGAGCAGTTGTCGCCGTAGTAGTGCTCATTGCAGACCACGCGGTAGGAGAAGCGCAGCTTGGCCCGCTCATTACTCTGCTCATCCTGGGACCAGGCCTGGCCCACTGCCAGTGAGCGCTTGATTGCCATTTGGCTGATCAGCCATTTCTGATCAGCCTCGGACCCTGAAGGGAAGAAAGCAAACACCTCAAGCACGGGAAAGAAGGGGACTCAAGGACCATGCTCCCTTGCAAGAATGCAAAACGGAAGCAACCCAATCTCTCAAGGACCTAAATCAGGCATGGGCAAACTTGGGCTTTCTCCAGGTGTTTTGGACTTCAACTCTCACCATTCCCAACAGCCTCTGGCCCTTCCCCCAGCCGCTTAAGCGGCTGAGGGGAAAAGGAAAAGTCCTGAGGCTGTTAGGAATGGGAGGTCCAAAACACCTGGAGAGAGCCCAAGTTTGCCCATGCCTGGCCTAAATAAAATTGATGTGTGCAAGATGGATGGGAAAGGCTTAACTGGCCGTGTGCCACATGCCTCTCTTGAAAAGGGAATCACAGGTGCCTTCCGAGGTGCTTCATACCGTGCCAGACGTCACCTATCTGATACCATTCTCTAATTTCAAGGCCAAGGCATCCTTTCATGTCCTCACAGACTGTTTCTCACCCCCTCCCCAGTCCTTTCTTTCCAGGGCCTGATGGGGCATTTGCATTTAACAGCTGTGATACAGGCAGAAGTTCAACAAGGGCATTTCCCCGTCCCTGTGCCCTCCGTTGTAGGTATGGCTTCGATGATAAATGTTTACTACTTAACAATTGTCCAAGACTCCAGAATCCTGCCAAAAAATAAACAACCCCTCCACAGGGTCCCCCCCTTGGCTGCTTATACTTTTTACCCAACTCTAGTCTGCCAATGGGGCTGCTGCAGTGGAGCAGCTGATTAAACCACTGAGCTGCAGAACTTGCTGACCAAAAGGTCAGCAGTTTGAATCCACAGGACAGGGTGAGCTCCTGCTGTTAACCCCAGCTCCTGCCAACCTAGCAGTTCGAAAACATGCAAATATGAGTAGCTCAATAGGTACCACTCCAGCAGGAAGGTAACAGTGCTCCAAAGTCATGCCGGGCACATGACCTTGGAGGAGTCTACGGACAACGCTGGCTCTTTGGCTTAGAAATGGAAATGAGCACCAACCACCAGAGTCTGACTCGACTAGACTTAATGTCAAGGGGAAAACTTTACCTTGCTAAAAGAACTTGCAGTGAAATTGTCATTAGCGTCACGCCATCTCCTATGGACACTACTACATGCCTTGACCTTATTAAAACCATTCTCACATTACGCTCTCACTTGTACTTTGTCTCCAGTGTCATCTCGAATCAAACCTAAGTTCAAGAGTTTCCATCCGCAAGTGCCTTCACAAACCAAAACTAAGCAATTCTCTTTCCAACTTAAGTATGTTCACAATAATCCAAAATAACAAGAGAGTTCAAATAGAAATAAAGTTCCAGTTGTTCCAAGTAAAGAGGCTCAAGTAAGCCATGCATGGCAACACGTACGTTGCAAGTTGCATTACAAAAGAATGCTGCAGTATTCCACAAATGTTGTGCCAAATAATGGTGATTTATGTGGTGGAGGCTCCTTCTTTAGAGGCTTTAAACAGAGACTGGATGGCCATCTGTCGGGGGTGCTTTGAATGTGATTTTCCTGCTTCTTGGCAGGGGGTTGGCCCACAAGGTCTCTTCCAACTCTAGGATTTTAAAACTTCCCTTTGCCAAAAATACAGGCAAATATTGGGGGATATTGGATAGCAGTAACTGGAGAAGGGGGTGGTGTACAAATGAAGTGGGAAAAAAACCTCACTGTTTTTCTTGTTGTTGCCTTTCGTATCTATTATTGTTAACCACGGCCCTGAGAAATTTTGCAGAAAGCCTTTCAAAGTAAAAGCTCTGCTGCTGCTGTTGAAATATCCTTTTCCTTTATGTCAGAAAAACATCCCAAAGCCATTATTCCTTTTCCAAAGGGCGGAATTTGAAAAAGGTGTAAAATACAGGAAAAGGCAGTCAGGACTTTTTGGCAGCCTTGCCGTTTTCTCACCAAAGAGCTCCTTTCTTTCCCACGCCAAAAATAAACGGGAGGAAACGCAATTGTGTGGAGATTAAGTAAGGGACAAAATCAAAGCAAAACTTGATGGCGATGCAGGAGCAAAGCTCTGGCTTGCACACTCAAACCCACCAAAGAAAAGATACTCCGAGGAACTACGTGCAGACAAATGTATTTATTTTGCTGAGGTGACAGCTGTGTTATTATAATGTTGATAGATTTAATTATTCTGTGACTAAAAAATAAATAAATCCTTCACAAGTTTATAACATAAAGCAAGTTCTGGGCCTCTATTGCCCCCTAGTGACTAAGGAGTAAAATGCCATATTCACCTGCTGGATGGTAACCTTCGGGCACACTCCAGGCTTCAATGATCAACGAGAAAGTTCCCTGCGAATGGAAAGAAAAGAGCAACACACAGACATTAAGACAAGAGGCGAATGAATGATAGTGAAAAGTGATCGCAAAGGGCCCACAGTCCTCTCCAGAGCATCCAAACAATCGAGTGAAACCACGAAACCTCTTCTTTACCTGGCAGTGCAGGTGGAGGCAATCTATTTCAATTACTCTAATTGCAGATTGCATTACTTTGTCCAGAGCCGATGAAATGGAGCTTCCTGGGGCAGGAGTGTTTTCATCTCTTGGGAAAACGTCCCTAGTCTCTCCCTAAGTAGGAGGGGAATGCTCTCTCTCTCTCTCTCTCTCTCTCTCCTTTCTTTCTGTGCCCACTTAATCTCTTTCCCTCTTCTCCCAGGCTGCATCTACACTGTATCATGAATGCAGTTGATACTGCAAAGTTGCAGTTTTGCAAAGTCTTTAGCTTTCTCTCCCAAACGGTGCTTGTTCCAGCTATCACCTCCCAACAAAGGATTCCCCCAGGCAGGAAGCAGCCAAGCTTTCAAAGTGGCAAGGCTATTCAATGCTAATCAAAGTGGCCAATTGCAACATTCACACTTGCGTCAAGCAGACAAGAGTTTTTTCTCCCACCCTAGACATTCCACAGATATATGAACCCTCCTTGCCTAGTTTCCAACAGACCTCACAAACTTTGAGGATGCCTGCCATAGATGTGGGTGAAACGTCAGGAGAGATTGCATCTGGAACATTGCCATACAGCCTGGAAAACTCACAGCAACCCGGTGGTGGTGCTTCACTAGACCCCATGAGTCCACCGCCTTGATTGGTGGCAGTTAAAGTGGAGTCAAACTAGTGTAGATGCACCTTCATTCGTTCTCTCAAGCCCAGCATGACTGTCTCTGAATGCCCCTTTTGCCTGACAGGCACAGCTTTCTTAGGGCACTTCTACACTGTAGTGTGATTGTAATTGGGCACCATAGATTCCTAGAGTCGGAAAAGACCCCCAAGACCATCCAGTCCAACCCCACGAACACACAATCAAAGCTCTCCTGGTAGACAACCCTCCAGCATCTGCTTGAGAATCCACCAACTTCCAAGGGAGTGTATTCCACTATCAAACTGCTCGTGATGCCAAGATGTTCCTCCTAAAGTTTAGGTGGAATCTTCTTCCTACAATTTCAAGTCCTGGTCTCCAGAGCAGCAGAAAATAAGCCTGCCCTCTCCTCAATATGACACCCTTCCCCTCTCAGCCTTCTTTTCTAAACATACCCAGGTCCCTCAGCCACTCCTTAAAGAGCTTTGCTTCCAGACCTTTGACCATGTCGGTTGTCCTTCTCTGGACAGGTTCCAACTTAACAACATCCCTCTTGAAGTGTGGCGACAAGAAGTGGACATAGGTGCGGTCTGACCAAAACAGATTATGACTTCATTTGATCTAGACCAGACCTGGGCAATTGCCGGCCCTCCAGGTGTTTTGGACTTCAACTCCCAGAAATCCTAGCCAGTTTACCAGCTGTTAGAATTTCTGGGATTTGAAGTCCAAAACACCTGGAGGGCCGGCAATTGCCCAGGTCTGGTCTAGACACTATATCAGGTAAGGACAAACCCAGGTCGGGTGCGGCCCCTTGGGCTCTTTCCCCAGGCCCTCCTTATCCTTCCTTATCTCTTTCCTTCTTCCTTCCCTCTCTCCCTTCCTTACCTCCCTCTTTCTCCCTCCCTTCAGGCCTTCCTTGCCTTTCTTCCCTCCCTTCCTCTCTCTTTCTCCTTCCTTCTTTCCCTTCTATCTTACCTTCCTCCTTACCTCTCTCTCTTTCTTCCTTACCTCCTGCTTTCTCCCTCCCTCTCTCCTTCCCTTCCACCTTTTCATCCTTCCTTCCCTTCCTACCTTCCTTCCCTCTTTTCTTCCTTCCTGCCTTCCCTTTTGCCTTTCCTTCCATCTCTTTCCTTCCTCCTTCTCTCTTTCCCTTCCTCCCTTCTCATCCTTCCTTCACCTCACTCCTTCCCTCTCTTTCTCCTTCCTTCCCTTTTGTCTTTCCTTCCTCCTTCTCTTCCTTCTCTCCCTCTTCCTTCCACCCTTTAGTCCTTCCCTCCCTCCCCCTCCCTTCCTTTCTGTCTTTCCTCCCTCCCTTCTTTCCTTCACTTTCTGCCTCCGAAAGAGAAGAGGAAAATGAGGAAAGGGCAGTGAGGGGACTTGGGAAGAAGCCCCTTCCTCCCGGCCCACCAAGTGGCCTGCCATGCGACTTCCCAAGTTCGAAAGTTTGCCCATGCTTGCACTATACTTCGATTGATGCAGCCTAGAATCACCCTCATGCCCAGCGTGTGGTCCACCGAGGCACTTAGATGCCTTTCTCTTGGACTGTTTCCAAGCCAAGTATCACCTATCACCACTTTCCAAGACAACTTACTCCAGGCGTGGGCACACTTAGGCCCTCTGGGTGTTTTGGACTTCAACTCCCACCATTCCTAACAGCCTACAGCCTCAGACCCCTGACCTCAGGGCTTGAGGCTGTAAGGAATGGTGGGAGTTGAAGTCCAAAACACAAGTGCCCACGCCTGAGCCCCAGTCCACTATGGAACAGCTCTGCATGCCAGAAAGTGTATCCCAAAGCCCTTCGTCAACCCTTGGAGAGCCAAGGCGCCCTCACCGGCCAGGTGAAGTTGAAGGGCAGCTGGAGCGGGTTGCCGGGTCCCTCGGCGGCCCGGACGGTGAAGGAGCCCGTGCCCAGGACCGGCGTGACCAGCCTGCCGAAGGTGCATTCTCCGGGGGAGATGACGGCCTGGAAGTGCTTCAGGCAGACGCGGAAGAAGGTGCGGCAGCCTCCGCCGGTGGCAGCGCAGGTCTCCCCGCTGGCCAAGTTGACGAACTCCCGCAGCTCCAGCTGGAAGACGCCCGAGGCGGAGAGCCGCTGGAGGAGAAGGAGGAGAGCCCCGGTCAGTCAGAGCTTCGCCTACCGATCCCTACTACTCCCATGATTGTGATCCCTCCGGGAGCGTTACGTTACCTGGAGCGCCAGGGCGAAGGCGAGCGTCAAGGGCAGGAGGCGCAGGGTGGCCATCCTTTGGGCTTCTTCTCTTGCCTTGGCGCTGCTTCTCGCTTTCCTCAAGGGCGGCTAATCCAGGCGCTTGCAACCCTCCGCGGCTTAATCCTCACGTCCCAAAAGGGGGAAACTCCTTGCGGGTCGACTTTGAGATAACTCCAAAGCGGAGGAGGAGGAGGGCAAGAGCGGCTCCAGCAAGAGCTGAGGTGGGTGGAAGGAAGCTCTCCTCCGCTGCCTCCTGAGTGGAAGCGCGGCTTCCCCGGGAGCTGTTTATATACGCGCCTCGTGGGTCTCGCGAGCTCATTATGTAAACTGTCAGTCAAGCTCGGGAGGCCCCGCCCCCTCCTTGCCTTCTCTCTCTATCTCTTCCCCCTCGCCAAATATTGCTTAGACTGGACCCTCATCTAATAAGGGTCTCCATCAGGCATGGGCAAACTTTGGCCCTCCAGGTGTTTTGGTCTTCAACTCCCACCATTCCTAACAGCCTCAGTCCCTTCCCTTTTCCCCCTCAGGCTGTTAGGGATTGTGGGATTTGAAGTCCAAACCACCTGGAGGGCCAAAGTTTGCCCATGCCTAGTTTAGACACTTTCGTTCAAACTGTGGCCTCTTCTACAACGCCATATAATCCGCATTATCAAATCAGATAATCCACATTATCTGAATTATGGAATTCGCTGCCGGCGGAGAAGCGAGCCCTGCGGGACCTAATGGCCTTCTGCAGGTCCTGCAAGACCTGGCTGTTTAGGCAGGCTTTCGGTGCTTGACCGGCGCTTGATTATTTATTTATTTATTTATTTATTTATTTATTTATTTATTTCTTCGATTTTGTATTCCGCTCCTCCCCACAGGCTCGGGGCGGATAACAGCAACATACATGGGCATCATGTCGCAGACATGCAGCCCTACAATAAAAACATAAAACACATTAAAACACAATACATCACATCACGAGGTGCAGGGTGACATATAAGGTTTCCTAGGGTACAGTCCTTCTGGGCCTAATTGAAGGCTAATCCAAAGAGGGCGGTCTTACAGGCCCTTCTGAAAGGAGCCAGCTCTGAGATGGCTCGAGCATTGTCCGGTAGAGAGTTCCACAGCGCTGGAGCTGCCGCAGAAAAGGCTCTCTGTCTAGTCACAGACAGGTGGCAGGAGCGGATTGGTGGTATCGTCAGCAGATTCTGTTCATCTGAGCGCAGTGATCTCGGGGGTACATACGGGGTAAGGCGGTCCCTCAAGTACGCAGGCCCTAGGCCGTGTAGAGCCTTAAAGGTCAATACCAACACCTTGAAGGCAATTCGGTACTAAATGGGAAGCCAGTGCAGCTGCCGAAGGATGGGCGTGATGTGCTCCCTCACCGACGAGCCCGTCAATAAGCGAGCAGCGGCATTCTGCACTAGCTTGAGTTTCCGAATTGTCGACAAGGGAAGGCCAACGTAGAGGGCGTTACAGTAGTCCAGTCTCGAGATGACCGTCGCTTGGATCACTGTCGCCAGGTCGCTCCTGCCACCCGCCGTGCTACCACTATTCTCGTATAAATCAGCTGTGCCCTGACCGTTATGGTTTTATGGGGCTGTAAGGTGTGGGATTGTTAACTGTTTTTATGAGGTTTTATGATGTTTTAAATTTGTGTGTCGTACATGTTGGAATTTCCATTACATCGAAATAATAAATAAATAAATAAATAATACACGCCAATCAAGGATTTTGATTCGGGAAGGGCTGAATTTGATTCGGGGGGGGCTGAGTCTGAGTGGGAGAGGGTCTACCCTAGCAAACCTTTTGTATCATTATCCCAATACCCCCATGCATATGGGATATATTGAGCATGGTGATCAGATCATGATATGAATAAACATAACAGTTTAAATAATGTACCAGCAAGGCCTTCTCGCGGACCATCCTAAGAATTTGGGGGGGGGGCTGAAGCCCCCCAAGCCCCCCCCGCTACATGCCTGACACCAATGCCTTACATCAATAAATCATTTTCTGAGCTCTCCAAGTCTTTTGGACTCCAACTCCCACCATTCCTAACAGCCTAAGGTCCTTTCCTTTTCCCACTCAGATCCGTGATCATTTTGGCTGACCTCCTCTGGACCCATTCCAGCTTGTCAACATCTCCCTTTAATTGTGGTACCCAGAATTGGACACAGTATTCCAGGTGTGACAGAATATGGGGGTAGCATAACTTCTCTGGATCTAGGCCAGGGGTAGGGAACCTATGGCTCGGGAGCCAGATGTGGCTCTTTTCATGATTGCATCTGGCTCTCCAGAGCAGCCCGGCCCTCGGTTTCCCAGCAAGCAGCAGGGAGGAGTGACACAAACGCGCTGCGACTGCCCCTTCCGCGCCACCATCGCCGCCTCTTCCTCATCCCCCACTGCTCTCGGGGCCCTGCGCCCTCTTCGCCAGGGATGGCGGAGGCGCCTCCTCCTCTTTGTCCCTCCCTCTCTCCCCTTCCTTCTTTCCTCCATTCTCACTCTTCCTTCCTCTTCCTTCCTTTCTTTCTCCCCTTCACCATTTCCATCTCTCCTTCCTTTTCCCTCCCTCCCTCCCCTTCCTTCTGTCCTCCATTCTCCCTGCCTCCCTCCCTCCCTCTTCCTTCCTCTTCTATTATTTTCCCCAAGTCTTCCTTTCCTTCTTCCTTTCTTTTCACTTCCCTCTCTCTCCCCTTCTTTCTTTTCTTCTTTTCCCTTCATTATTTTACTTTTTCCTCACTCCCTTTCCTTTATTTTCCCCACCCTTTCCTTTCCTCCCTTCCCATTTCCTTCTTTCTTTCCCCCTCCTTGTCTCTCTCCTGCTTTTCTTTTCTTCCTTTTCCATAATTCGTTCTTCTTTTCTTTCTTCCTCTCCCCCTCCCTCTTTATTTCCTCTGTCTTTCTTTCTTTCCTCCTTCCTTGCATCTTCTCTTCCTTCCCAGAGTCCTGAGCATGCCTTTTGCAGAGCCAGGTCTGAAGTGTCTCGTCATCCTGCCGGGGGAATCTTTTGCTCATTGTATGTACGTATATACTCACATTTAGTTGAATTCAGTCTTAAAATATATTATATATATTATATGGCTCTCACTGAAATAAATTTCCAAATATTTTGCTTTTATGGCTCTCTGAGTCAAAAAAGCTTCCAACCCCTGATCTAGGCACTAAACTCCTATTTATGCAGACCAAAGTCCCATTGGCTATTTTTGCCGCTGCATGACATTGTTGGCTCATGTTTAACTTGTTGTCCATGAGGACTCCAAGAGCTTTTGGATATAATGCAATTTGACATCCATTATATTGTCATGTTTAGAACAGGCATGGGCAAACTTCGGCCCTTTCGGTGTTTTGGACTTCAACTCCCACAATTCCTAATAGCCTTAGCCCCTTTCCTTTTCCCTCTCAGCTACTTAAGGGAAGCTGTGGAACAGCTAGTTGCATTAAATCACTACTGACTGAGAGGTCATGAGTTCAAAGCCAGCCTGGGTTGGAGTGAGCTCCCAACCATTATTAATCTAGCTTGCTGTTGACCAGTGCAGCCCGAGAGACAGTTGATTCTGTCAAGTAGGAAATTTAGGTACCGCTTTTTGCAGGGAGGCTAATTTAACTAATTTACAACACCATAAAATCTTCCAACAGCATGCGTAAGAATGAGGAAGTACTCCATCAAGGACTCGGTGTCACAAGTGGACAGTGAAGTGGCAGCTACGCCTGTCGCCGGAATCGAGCATATCCTCATGAAGTCGGAAAGCTGAAATGTTAAATTGCCTGTGTGTCTGTCTATATATTGTATTTCTGATGGCATTGAATGTTTACCATGTATATGTGCATCGTAATCTGCCCTGAGTCACCTGCAGGGTGAGAAGGGCAGAATATAAATACTGCAAATAAATAAATAAATAAATAAATAAGTAAAAGGAAGGGTCCTGAGGCTGTTAGGGATTGCAGGAGTTGAAGTCCACAGCACCTGGAGGGTCAAAGTTTGCCCATGCCTGGTTTAGATACCTTAGTTCAAATTGTGGCCTCTTCTACACCGTCATATGATCTGGATTATCAAATCAGATAATCCACATTATACATGCCAATGTCTTACATCAATAAATTGTTTTATGAACTCTACAGAGATACTCGCAGGAACACCTCAGCAAGCGAGAGTCCAAAAGTGGCAGGGGAAAACACGGAATCTCTAGCCATGGCTGATACTGAATGAGAGACTCCCCCCTGGGCACACAGAAGACTGGGCAACTTGGAAGGCGCTGAATAGACTGTGCTCTGGCAATATGAGATACAGAGCCAACCTTAAGAAAGGGGGCCACAAAGTGGAGTCCACGACATGCGAGTGTGGAGAAGAGCAAACCACACACCACCTATTACAATGCAGTCTAAGCCCTGCCACATGCACAATGGAGGACATTCCTACAGCAACACCAGAGGCACTCCAAGTGGCTAGTTTCTGGTCAAAGGACATTTAGTATAAGGCCACGTTTTTAAAAAACTTTGTGTTTTTTAAATACATTACAACTGTATCCTCGGTTCACTTCTGATATGATAAATAAATCTGCTTTGAACTGGGTTATATGAGTCTATATTGCCATGTAATCCTGTTCGAAGCAGATAATTTGGATTTTATATGGCGGTGTAGAAGGGGGCTGTATTATATGTGTGTACACTGGACTTCAAACTGCATTATAGAGCAGTGTAAATCCAGCCCCATAATCCTCAGATCCAGAATTTATACCTCTCTTAGACCCCCCCTCTACACCACCATATAAAATCCAGATTATCTGCTTTGAACTCCCTCCCTGACCTTCAGGAAAAAAGTAAAAACTTGGCTTTTTGAACAAGCATTTGGAAATGCAGCGAAATAATTATGAAATAGGAAAAATGATCACGGAATGGCTAGACGATGCTGCTGAATAATTATGGTTTTTATGGTTTTTTATATTAGGTTGAAAGTTTTAAACCAGGGCTGTCCAACAGGCGGCCTGCGGGCCGTATACGGCCCCCCAGCCTGTTGGACACGGCCCCCACTACCCTCCTGAAATAATTTATTTTTAAAAAATGTTTTTTAAAAAAATATTTTTTTAAAAATATATGTTTTTTAAAAAAATGGCGGCCGGGGGGAGGGAGGAGGCAGGCAGGGAGGAGGAAGGGAGCCACTCCTCCCTGCACTGCCCCCCCATCCCTCTCTCCGCGCGCCGCCGCGAGATCGCAGCGGTGGGGGGGAGGAAGGGAGGAGGAGGAGGAGGCAGGGCAGGGAGAAGGAAGGGAGCCAGCTCCTCCTCCTTGCCTCGCCCCTCCATCCCTCTCTCCGCCCGCCGCTGCGATCCGGTTCGCAGCGGCGGGGAGGGAGGAGGAGGACCCGGGAAGGGCGCCGGGAAGGGCAGGAGGGAGCGAGGGAGCAGGCCTTCCAGGGAAGCCTTCTGGGTGGCTCGCGGGGGAAGCGAGCGCCCGGTTATTGCTTCCCCCGCGAGCCATCCAGGCCTGCGGGAGAGTTTTCGCCTGACTCTCGCGTCCCTCTGACCAGAGGGACGCGAGAGCCGGGCGAAAACCCTCCCACAAGCCTGGATGGCTCACGGGGGAAGCGAGCTCCCGGTTCTTGCTTCCCTCGCGAGCCATCCAGGCCTGCGGGAGAGTTTTCGCCCGGCTCTCCTCTTCCCTTCCTCCTCTTTAGGCACACCTTCTCCGTTCTGCCTCTCCCACCGGCACCCTGATCGGTGCGTCGGTGGGAGAGGCAGAACAGAGGAGGAGGCATGCCTGAATAGAAAGAAGGGAAGCGCTTCCCTTCCTCCTCTTTCGGCACGCCTTCTCCGTTCTGCCTCTCCTCTCGGCGCCCTGATCGGTGCGCCGGTGGGAGAGGCCGAACAGAGGAGGAGGCATGACGTGAACTTTAGGAGGGAGGCGGCCATGGAGGCTCCCCTTGGCTTTGTTCTCCCTCCTCTCACGCCAGCCTCAGAGGCAGAACAGAACAGGAGGCTGGCGTGACACTTTAGGAGGGAGGGGCTGGGGGGCGGGGTGGGGCAGAGTGGCTGGGGGCGGGGGCGGAGTGGCGCGGAGCGGCCTCCCAGGTCATCAGTGACTGGAAGTCCGGCCCTAGGTCAGGTAGAAGTTGGACAGCACTGTTTTAAACTATATTTTTATGAAAGTGTGGCATCAAATTCTGCCAATTCTGTTAGCCGCCTTGAGTCGACATAAGGCTGAGAAAGATGGCTACAAATGCCATAAATAAATAATTAATATGGCAGTGTAGACTCATATAATCCAGTTCAGAATAGATAATGGATTATCCACTTTGATAATCTGATTATCTGCTTTGATAATATGGATTATGTGGAACATGAGAGATGCCTCTAACATTGTTTGTGGGTTATTTATACATTATGACTGTATTCTCAATTCACTTCTGACACGATAAATAAATAAATCTGGATTATTTGGCAGTGTAGTTCCAGCCAGAGACAGCCACTGCCACGGAGCTCAGCAGATTATTAAAAACAGAGGCAACAGCTGATGAGATGTTTTATTTACTGCAATTTCTTGGAAATTGGGAAGGCTGAAGACTGGGCCACACTCTTGCAGGGTGCTCTTCAGCCTCCAGAAAACAGAGCCATGGGAAGCACTTACACTGTTGTTTTGATATTGCTTGAACTACCATGGCTCGATGCTATGGAATCCTGGGAGGTAGAGTTTTTCAAGGTCTTTACTCTTTTTTGCCAAAAAGTACTGGTGCCTCACCAAGCTGCAAATCCCATTATCTGATAGCATTGAACCATAACAGTTCATCATCATCATCAGTTTCTCACTTGTTAATCGCCCTCCATTAAAATGCTCCAGGCGATTTACATAAAACAATTGCATTAAAAAAACACACACACAATACCAGATAGATTGCATTAAACATTAAAAGCTCTGCTAAAAAGCCAGGTCTTGAGTGCCTGAGCAAAGGGTCGCAAGTTCCAGTAATATTGAACTGCATTAATAGTACAGTTTAAGTACCCTCCATGGCTCTGTTTTCTGTAGGCTAAGCAGTACCTGGCAAGAGTATGGCTGCACCCCTTCCCCAGATTCAACACACTGACTTCCTCAAATAAGTCTGCCTTCCAAAATGACCCAGCTAGATTATGGGACCCTTGCTCTGACTTAAAAAGGGTTTTCTAGCTGGATTGCTGTGAGTTTTCTGGGCTGTATGTCAATGTTCTAGAAGCATTCTCTCCTGACATTTCTCCTGCATCTATGCCAGGCATCCATAGTGAGGTCTGTTGGAAACTAGACAAATGGGGTTTATATATTTGTGGAATGTCCAGGGTGGAATGTCCAAGTTGTCTGTCTTTCTGTTCCCAGACAACCTTTCCTATCCATTTGGAAACCCAGTGTAGAATCCAAAACCTGCCAAAGGTATGGAACTATGGCAGGCAAATGGAGAGCAGTTGACTCAGAATAAGAATTCAATTCCCTCCCCATGAAATTCTCCTTCAGACCCCAAATTTGTAGCACTGCAGAGAGCGAGACTTGGAAAAGTGTCCACACCTGCAACTCTTACATTTGCTGTGTTCTGTTCACATATACTTGCTAACTTTGAGGGCAACTAGACTGTGGAATGAATGCAGTTTGACAACAGATTAACTGCCTTGGCTCAATGTTAAGGAATCAAGGGAGTTGGTGGATTGTTGAGGCCCCAGCATCAATGGCAGGGAAGGCTTTCAACTTTATAACACTACAACTCTCATGATTTCATAGCATTCAATCCTGACAGTTAAACTCCAGTTTGGTCCCTTATGCTACATCCTGGGCACCTAGTTTGGCTCTTCGTCCATAGCTCTGACTTCGAGTTCGACATCTTAAGATACAAACTTATACAACTAAAAATATAAAGCTACAACTAATAATATTGCAGTATAGTAATATAGTACAATATCATAATATATAATACTAATACTGTCTGATGCTAGTAATATAATATACATATGATAATATTGTAATACAATATAATAATACAATATAACATTCCCTGTAGTAACCTATAGATGTGAGAACTGTACCATAAGGAAGGCTGAGTGAAGGAAGATAGATGCTTTTGAACTGTGGTGTTGGAGGAAAGTTCTGAGAGTGCCTTGACCAGTCCATACTCCAGGAAATAAAGCCCAACTGCTCACTGGAGGGAAGGATATTAGAGGTAAAGAATAAGTACTTTGGCCATATAATGAAAATACAGGAAAGCTTGGAAAAGACAATGATGCTGGGGGAAATGGAAGGAAAAGGGAATAGGGGCTGACCAAGGGCAAGATGGATGGATGGTATTCTTGAAGTTACTGGCTTGACCTTGAAGGAGCTGGGGGTGGCGACAGCTGACCAGAGCTCTAGCGTATGATGGTCCATGAGGTCATAAAGAGTTGGAAGCAACTGAACAAATAAACAACAAACATAATAATATATAGTAATATTGTAATAGAATAATAACAAAATACTAATGATAACACTATTGATAATAATATTTATTTTTTACTTATTTATTTACGACATTTCTACCCTGCCTTTCTCAAGACCGGAGGGGACTCAAGGTGGCTTTATACACAGGCAGGGGCGGTCTAAGGTAATTTTAAATGGTAGGCGAACATTATTTTGGTGCACCCCCAAAAACATTATCCCCCCCCCATGTTAAACAAATAAACAATTATAATATCACAATACCATTAGTAGTATTATATTGTATCAATGTATATACAATATATTATACCATACTCATACTATATTATATCATAATTATACTACATTACAATATAATTATATTATAATATATTGACATTATAATACAATATAACATTCTATTATATTATTATTATAAAATAATAAATAAAATTATTTATTTAAATGAAATTATCCTCTACTAAATATTTTCATTACTCCTATAAAACTCAAATAACCCAAAATAAAGTAAAATAAAATATTATATATTACTATTTTGTACAATACCACTATACTGCAATATTGTTTGTAATATTACATGTAATATAAAATATATCATTATTCTATTGTTATATTGTATTTGTATTATATTGTATGACAATGTTAAGCAGAACTGTATAATAATCAACAGGAAATGCAATGCAAATGCATCAAAATCAGAATATATTACCTACCACCCTTCTCATAATTCATAGGAGTCTCCCATAAGTCCAAAATTAGGATCCCAATGTAAATGTAAATAGAAAAACAGCCAAAATGTTCAAATGAGGTCGAATACAGGCAGCGCGGCCTGGGCAAACTTGGGCCCTCCCTCCTTCTAGGTGTTTTGGACTCCAACTCCCACAACTCCTCATAGCCTCAGGCCCCTCAGGTCTAGACAGAAATAGAGCCGAAGAAAGGAAGGAGGGAGAGAAGAGGTCACAGAGGAGGAGGAGGTGGAAAGCCCTTCATTCATTCCTTCACTTACACTTCCTTTACTGATTCTTTTCTCCTTACCCGCAAACACGCGCGCGGCGGAGACAAAAGGAGAGGGGAAGCACTCCCTGCCTGCCCGATAGGGAGTGCTTTGCTTACAGGCTTCTGTGCAAGGGAGCTACTGGGCATGCGCAGAGGTTTTGCGGATGTGCAGTTGCTCCTGCGCTCAACTTCAGCTCTGAGCAACTGCGCCTGTGCGAAAACCTCCGCGCATGCCCAGAAGCGGCGTCGGAACACACAAGGCCAGGGCTCAAAAAAGCAGGCAGCTGCGGGCGCTGCCTGAGGAACATTGGCAGGGCCAGGATGGTGCCCCATGCGGTCAGGATGGCGCCCCCTTCCCAGATGGCGCCCTAGGCGGCCGTCTACTTGGCCTACCTTGTAGGACCGCCCCTATACACAGGCAGCTATTTGATGCTATTAAAACAGTGTATAATTAAAATGAACATTTTAAAACTGAATTATAAAATACATCAAAACATTTAAAAACATTTAAACCAATATCACCACTGTTAAACCACGGTATCCATAATCATAATCCAGACCATTCCAATTGTCCTTGCAATTTGTCTATTGCACAAAATTCTCCAAAGGCTTGATCAAAGAACCACATTTTCACTCTCTTATGGAAGGTCAGGAGGGAGGGGGCTGATCTAATATCCCTGGGGAGGAAATTCCACAGCTGAGGGGTCACCACTGAGAAGATCCTGTCTCTCATCCCCACCAGTCACACCTGTGAAGGAGGCGAGACTGAGAGAAGGGCCTCCCTTAAAGATCTTAACCTCTGAGATGGTTAATAGGGAGAGATCAATTTGAACAGGTAAGCTGGGCCAGAATTGTTTATAATATATAATGATAATACTGTTTTATTATTTTATTATTGTATATGTGTATATTTTAGGTTGTAATGCAATGTTTTAAATTGGGAGCCACTTTGAGTCTCTGTATGGAGAAATAAAGTGGGATATAAATAAAACAAACAAACAAACAAATAAATAAACCTTGGCACCCAGTTTGGCCTCTTCAGCCATAGCCCTAACATCCAGTTTAGCTCCCTTTGCTACAGACCTGGTACTAAGTTTGGCATCCTCTCTTCCAGCCCTGGCACCCAATTTGGTTTCCCCTGCTACAAACTTGGCACCCAGTTTGGCCTCTTCAGCTACAGACTTGGTACTAAGTTTGGCTTCCTCTCTACAGTCCTGGCACCTAGTGTGGACTCCCTTGTTACAGCAGTGGCACCCAGTTGGGCTTCTGCTACAACTCTGGCCCTCTCAGACAAGCCCCATGGGCCTGCCTTCTGCCCAGCATCCCCGGAAAGGCCTCCCTTGCCTCCTGGCTGTGGGCAGAGTGTTCCAGTCCAGGCCTTGGCTCCCTTTTCGATGTGGGCTTATTGTTGGGTCGCGTGTCCCTCATTCAAGCCAAGCCTTTCACAGGGCTTTTATTTCAGCTTGTTAAAAAGGAAGGAGGGGGTGGAGGGAGGGAGGGGGAAGAAGATAAACCTTCAGCTGTATGCTAATCAGCCCTTGCCACCTTTGTGCCAGCCTCTGTTCAGAAGGTTTATATGGTGCCCCTCACCTGTAGTAACAACAACAACAAAAGAAAACATGACACCACAACTTAGTGCCCAGTGAGCCCTTTCTTACCTGGATATTACTAATCTCAGAATCAGCTTCAAAGAGAATATTCTGTTTTGTTTGGATTGGGGAAAACATCAACAAGGGGGAGGGGTTTGCTGCCTCCACCAAACAGATGCCTACCAGGGACTGGCTTTTTTAAAGAGAGAGAGACCTTTAAACAACTTTGAGAGGGATCTCTTGCCAGTGCGGTGCCAGCCTGAGCACAAAATGTTAATTTTGGGATGCTGTACCAACAGGGATGGGTCAAACTTGTTCCTGGCAGATGGCTGCTGGCGGAGAAGAGAAGAGAAGAGAAGAGAAGAGAAGAGAAGGAAGGAAGGAAGGAAGGAAGGAAGGAAGGAAGGAAGGAAGGAAGGAAGGAGGGTGAAAATAACATGCCTGGAAACAGAGGAAAACTTATGTGGATCTTATCTGACTCTGGAACAGGCCTGGGCCAACTTGGGCCCTCCAAGTCTTTTGGACTCCAACTCCCACCATTCCTAACAGCCTCAGGTCCTATTCCTTTTCCCACTCAGACCCGTGATCATTTTGGATGACCTCTTCTGGACACATTTCAGTTTGTCAACATCTCCCTTTAATTGTGGGACCCAGAATTGGACCCAGTATTCCAGGTGTGGTCTGACCAAGACAGAATTTGGGGGAACATAACTTCCCTGGATCTAGGCACTAAACTCCTATTTATGCAGGCCAAAGTCCCATTGGCTATTTTTGCCGCTGCATGACATTGTTGGCTCATGTTTAACTTGTTGTCCATGAGGACTCCAAGAGCTTTTGGATATAATGCAATTTGACATCCATTATATTGTCATGTTTAGAACAGGCATGGGCAAACTTTGGCCCTCCAGGTGTTTTGGACTTCAACTCCCACAATTCCTAACAGCCTTAGGCCCTTTCCTTTTCCCTCTCAGCTACTTAAGGGAAGCTGTGGAACAGCTAGTTGCATTAAATCACTACTGACTGAGAGGTCATGAGTTCAAAGCCAGCCCGGGTTGGAGTGAGCTCCCAACCATTATTAGTCTAGCTTGCTGTTGACCAATGCAGCCCGAGAGACAGTTGATTCTGTCAAGTAGGAAATTTAGGTACCGCTTTTTGCAGGGAAGCTAATTTAACTAATTTACAACACCATAAAACCTTCCAACAGTGTGCATAAGAATGAGGAAGTACTCCATCAAGGACTCGGTGTCACAAGCGGACAGTGAAGTGGCAGCTCCCCCTGTCGCCGGAATCGAGCATACCCTCATGAAGTCGGAAAGCTGAAATGTTAAATTGCCTCTGTGTCTGTCTATATATTGTATGTCTGGTGGCATTGAATGTTTACCATGTATATATGCATTGTAATCCGCCCTGAGTCACCTGCGGGGTGACAAGGGCAGAATATAAGTACTGCAAATAAATAAATAAAAGGAAGGGTCCTGAGGCTGTTAGGGATTGTGGGAGTTGAAGTCCACAACACCTGGAGGGCCAAAGTTAGCCCATGCCTGGTTTAGACACCTTAGTTCAAACTGTGACCCCTTCTACACCACCACATAATCTATTTTATCAAACCTATCTGGTTTGAACTGGATTATATGAGTCTATACTGCCATATAATGCAGTTCAAAGTGGGATTTTATATGGTGGTGTAGAAGGGGCCTGTATTATATGGGTGCAGACGGGACTTCAAACTGCATTACAGTAGAGTCTTGTGTATCCATCCTTCACTCATCCAACGTCCTGTATTATCCAAGACAGTCTGCCTCCTGCCCGGACCCACAGCTGTTTCAATACTTTGCAATGTTTTGGTGCTAAATTCATATCTACAGTAATTACTACATAATGTTACTGTGTAATGAACAGTTTTTTCTGTCGATTTGTTGTAAAACATGATGTTTTGGTGCTTAATTTGTCAAATCATAAGCGGCTGAGGGAGAAAAGGAAGGGGCCTGAGGCTGTTAGGAATGGTGGGAGTTATCTCTTGGGAAGACGGGCGGACAAATGTCAGTGTGTTGTTGTAGGTTTTTTTGAGCTATATGGCCATGTTGGGCATTCTCTCCTGACGTTTCACCTGCATCTATGGCAGGCATCCTCAGAGGTTGTGAGGTTGTCAGCGTGCAAGAAGAAGCAAAGACCACCAGCATTGAAGCAATGTGCCTCCACCATCAACTCAGCTGGGCTGGCCATGTTGTCCAAATGCCCAATCACTGTCTCCCAAAGCAGTTACTCTACTCCGAACTCGAGAATGGAAAAAGGAATGTTGGTGGACAGGAAAAGAGGTTTAAAGATGGGCTCAAATCCAACCTCAAAAACTGTGGCATAGACACAGAGAACTGGGAAGCCCTGGCCCTTGAGCGCACTAATTGGAGGTCAGCTGTGACTGGCAGTGCTGCAGAATTCAAAGAGGCACGAATGGAGGGTGAAAGGGAGAAATGTGCCAAGAGAAAGGCATGTCAAGGCAACCCTGACCAGGACTGCATTCCATCTGGAAACCAATGCCCTCACTGCGGGAGAACGTGTGGATCAAGAATAGGGCTCCACAGTCACCTAGGGACCCACCGCCAAGACACCACATCTGGAAGACCATCATCCTCGATCTACGAGGGATCGCCTAAGTAAATAAGGGAGTTGAAGTCCAAAACACCTGGAGGGCCCAAGTTGGCCCAAGCCTGGGGTAGCTGCACCTCCATCTCTAGCCTCCAATTGGATGCGTAATATAGTAGTGCTCACTCAGGTGGTCCTCAATGCAAAAAAGGCGGCCAGATAACATCAGTGTTGTGTGTGTGTGTGTGTGTTTTAATGCGAGGGCAATGAGCGCCTGTCCGAAAGGGAACAGAAGGGGCGGCGGGTCCGAAAGAGGCAGATGTTCTCCCGGGGAGGGGGCGGCGGGCTGTGTTTTGATTTTTGACTCGGAAGGGGAGCTTTCCGAGGCCCTCTCCGTCTCCAGAGCCACCCCACGCAGGGCCACGGGGCGCCATCTGCCACGGGAAGCCGCGCCGCGCAGGGCCGCTTGGCCAGCCATCCTCGGGCCGCATCCTCCCTCCAGATGGACGGGCCCGCTCTATTCTTCCCGGCGGGGAATGTAGGTTACAGCAAGGCAGGCGGGCGGGCCAGGAGGGACCCCCCCTCCCCTCCTCCCTCCCTTCTCGAGCCCCAATCTCCATGTGGGGCTTTCCCTTCCCTTATTAATCGGCACGCTTGGGGCACACGCCAACCTCCCTCCCTGGACCCAAATATTATGATCTGGGCAGGCAGGCGTCGGGAGGGGGCTTGCTTTCTGCAACCACCCCTTGGAAACTTCAAACCTTCCTCACTTCTCCTCCTCCTCCATCAGACTACATCAGGCATGGGCAAACTTCGGCCCTCCAGGTGTTTTGGACTCCAATTCCCACAATTCCTAACAGCCTTAGGCAGACATGTAGCCAGGGGGGGGGGGCGCTTAGGGGGCTTCAACCCCCCCGAAATTCTCAGGGTGGTCCTCGAGAAGGCCTTACTGCAACATTATTTAAACTGTTATGTTTATTCATATCATGATCTGATCACCATGCTCATTATATCCCACATTAATGGGGTTATTTGGGATAACAATACAAAAGATTTGGTAGGGTAGTCCCTCTCAGACTCAGCCCTCCCCAAATCAAAATCCTGGCTACGGCCCTGGCCTTAGGCCTTTCCCCCCAGCTACTTAAGCTTAAGTGGCTCAGGGGGGAAAGGAAAGGGCCTAAGTGGAAGAAACCACGAAAATGAACAAAATTTGGCTACCCATATTTTTAAAAACTCTAAAATTATAACAGTAAATAAAAAACAGCATTCAAACATGGGCAAACTCCAGACAAGAAATAATCAGGAACAGCCAATCACCTCTCAACAAAGGATTCCCCGAGGCAGTAACGAGCCACTCCTAAAAACTGTCAGGCCATCAAATGCTAATCAAGATGGCCAATTGAAACATTCACGCCTAGCTCCAACAGACAAGAGTTCTTTGTCTCCACAGGGGAACTCCAGACAAGAAATAATCAGGAACAGCTAGAGTTCTTTGTTTCCACAGAGGAACTCCAGACAAGAAATAATCAGGAACAGCCAATCACCTCTCAACAAAGGATTCCCCGAGGCAGTAACGAGCCACTCCTAAAAACTGTCAGGCCATCAAATGCTAATCAAGATGGCCAATTGAAACATTCAGGCCTAGCTCCAGCAGACAAGAGTTCTTTGTCTCCACAGAGGAACTCCAGACAAGAAATAATCAGGAACAGCCAATCACCTCTCAAAAAAGGATTCCCCGAGGCAGTAACGAGCCACTCCTAAAAACTGTCAGGCCATCAAATGCTAATCAAGATGGCCAATTGAAACATTCAGGCCTAGCTCCAACAGACAAGAGTTCTTTGTCTCCACAGGGGAACTCCAGACAAGAAACAATCAGGAACAGCTAATCACCTCTCAACAAAGGATTCCTCCAGGCAGTAACAAGCCACACCTAAAAACTGTCAGGCCATCAAATGCTAAGCAAGGTGGCGAATTGAAACATTCACGCCTAGCTCCAACAGACAAGAGTTATTTGTCTCCACAGGGGAACTCCAGACAAGAAACAACCAGGAACATCTAATCACCTCTCAACAAAGGATTCCTCCAGGCAGTAACAAGTCACACCTACAAACTGTCAGGCCATCAAATGCTAATCAAGGTGGCCAATTGATACATTCACACTTAGCTCCAACAGACAAGAGTTCTTTCTCTCCACAGTTTGCCCATGCATGGTATAGATCAGTGTTTCTCAACCTTCCTAATGCCATGTTATGGTGGCCCCGACTATAAAATTATTTCCACTGCTACTTCACAACTGTAATTTTGCTACTGTTATGAATTGTAATGTAAATGTCTGATATGTAGGGTGTATTTTCATTCACTTAAGCAAATTTGGCACACATACCCGATATGCCCAAATTTGAATGCTGGCGGGGTTGGGAGGAAGATTGATTTTGTCATTTGGGAGTAGTAGTTGCTGGGATTTATAGTTCACCTACAATCAACGAGCTTTCTGAACACCGTCAATGTTAAAATTGGGCAAACTTCCCACACAGAACCCCCATGACCAACAGGAAATACTGTGTTTTCTGATGGTCTTTGGGAACCCCTCCGAAACCCCCTCGCAACCTCCCCCAGGGGTCCCGACCCTCAGGTTAAGAAATGCTGGTATAGATGGACCTTAGTGTGATGATAGTACACACGTTGGGGACCTTAAAGGCTGGCTAGTTGTAAAGAAGGTTACCTCCTTGCAGGTGCACTCTCAAAGAAATGGAAACACAGAGGAGGATGAGACATTCAAATGCCAACTCTGAACTTCTCGGCCATTTGTTCTGAAGTTTACCTACTGACTGGTACATTATAAAACAAACATATCATGATGGTGACACACTTTTAAGACAGGCATCAGTCTGCAACACAGTAATTCCGTTTTACTTAGCAAACCCAAGGTTAAACCAATCCTTATACATGGGCACATACATAAATTGTAATAATGACATGAATGGGGACACAATGTATTTCATGGAAACCTTTCATTTATATTTTTGATTTGAAAAATAATAGACATTTCCAAGATTTTTGTCATTTTTCAAACCCTTGTTCCAGCAGGACAGCTGATCAATAAGTCAGTGGTTTGAATCCAGGGAGAGTGGGTTGAGCTCCCGTCTGTCAGCTCCAGCTCCCTATATGGGGACATGAGAGAAGCCTCCCACAAGGATCGTAAAGCATCAAACATCAGGGCATCCCCTTGGCATCGCCCTTGCAGACAGCCAATTCTCTCACACTAGAAGCAACTTGCAGTTTCTCAAGTCACTCCTGACATGAAATGAAATTTTTTATTATGTTTGCGTGGCACATCTACACACTGCAGCTGATGCATAGTTTAGGAAACACTGTAAATAGGAAATAGGAAGCATTCAAATGCCAACCTTGAACTTGATTAGAAAAGTTACCCACTTACAGGTATTTTTTTGTTTTTTAAATTAATTTTATTTTTTTAAATGTAAAGGTTACATTATAAGTCAAAAAAGGGAATCAAGAAAAGAAATACAGAGCAGAAACACAAAAATGCCAAGAGCAAAAGAAAAGAAAAAATAAAAGAAAATAAAAAATAGAAAAAAGATGGCTTCTGATCTATCTTCACCTGGTCAAAAGAAAACAACATAGGCTTTACCTTCTAGGCCTCCTAATATTGACTCCTTTCTCAAACTATATTCAAAACTCAAAATAGCACCTCCTTCTTTTCCCCTTGCAAAAAGTGAATAAAAGTTTTCCAATCTTTCAAAAAATATCCTCAATGTCTCTTCTTTTAGTAAACAGGTTAATTTATCTATCTTGACCAAGTCCATTATTTTTATCATCCAATCCTTTGTTGTTGATGTAGCCGACTTCTTCCATTTCTGCATGTAGAGCAATTTGGTTGCTGTGATCATACGTATATATTGCAACAGTCTATCATGGTCATTTGTATCAATCAGACCAAGTAGAAAAGTCTCAGGTTTTAACTGGATGTTTTCCCCAAAAACTTTCTGGATCACATTATGTATTTGAATCCAATATTTCTTGGCACATTTACATGTCCACCACATATGACAGATTGATCCACTTGCTGTTTACATTTTCAGCATGTGTTGAAAACCTCTTTAGATATCTTAGAAAGCTTTTCAGAAGTCATACAGTATATCTTTCAAATTATAACCTAAGATATAAATCCCAGCAACTACAACTCCCAAATGACAACATCGATCCACACACACACACACCATCAGTATTCAAATTTGGGCATATTGGGTATTTGTGCCAGAATTGGTCCAGTGAATGAAAATATATCCTGCATATCAGATATTGACATTACAGTTCATAACAGTAGCAAAATTAGAGTTATGAAGTAGCAACAAAAATAATGTTATGGTTGAGGGTCAACACAACATGAGGAACTGGTCATGGCATTAGGAAGGTTGAGACCTGCTGCTCCAGTGCCAATCTGTTACCCAAATAAAACAGCAAGCAGCAAAGTAAAGTTTCAGATCAGATGCACCTAGTCTACCCCATTCCTTTGCATCTTGTAGCAGCAGGCACATTTTTAAATAAATGAAAACACAGAGTAGGAGGTATTCAACTGCTAGCCTTGAACTTCTTGGCAAGTTGTCATGAGGTTACCTATTTGCTGGTACATTTTAAAGACATGGAAATACAGAGTATGTGGCATTACAGTATAATAAAGAAAAACAACAAATAGCACTAATAGCAACCACTACCACTACCTAACAGGCAAATAAGAAGGAAGCAAAACAATTCAGTCTTTGGATTCCCCCATGAAGTCAAATCCTTAGGAAATTCAGCCTTTTGGCTTTTTCATACCATTGGTGACATGAATGTCCAGGTATTCCTCTGGTTAAAAAAAGTAGACGAGTCATGGACAATGCTTATTTAACAGAAACCTGCATGAGGAGGAAAAGGTGGCTCAGTAGGCTTGTTGAAAAGGACCTTTTCTGTCAGAGACTTTGCCAACTGAGGCATTGCTGTGTCTGTATTGGCCATAATTACATTGTAACAAAAGGACAAAAATAAAATTTAGTTTAAAAAGCAAATGGCTTACACGTGGCATACACACACACACACACACACACACACAATCCTTATTTACCTATGGTAGGCATAAGAATATATCAAAACCTAGAGCAGGGGTCCTCAAACTAAGGCTTGGGGGCCAGATATGGCCCTCCGAGGCCATTTACCTGGCCCTCGCTGAAATGACTTGAAAGCACACAACCACAACAACAATCCTATCACATCAGCCAAAAGCAGGCCCACACTTCCCATTAAATACTATTATGTTTATATTTGTTAAAATTGTTCTTCATTTTAATTATTGTATTGTTTTAAAGTGTTTTTTGCACTACAAATAAGATATGTGCAGTGTGCATAGGAATTCATTCATGTTTTTTTTTCAAATTATAATCCTGCCCTCCAGTAGTTTGAGGGGCCGTGACCAGGCCCTCTGTTTAAAACATTTGAGGACCCCTGACCTAGAGCAAGGGGGCAAGAGTTCTGACAGAGTCTAGAGAAATTACCTCCAGAACATATACAGAGTACAAACAAATAACTAAAAATACATATTTTGTGGAGGATTCAGACCATGATGTACAATAGGCCTTCCTCATATTTTATTCCAGAGCACATGATAAAAATGGCTGTTTCAAGGTCTTCTCCTTCATTTCTGAATCTAGGAAGTGAGCCCACATTGGCTCAGTAAAGCAACTTAAAGGATATAGGCATTTTCTAAGGCTACTACAGACAGGACAGACTAACTTCTATGAGCAGGAATCTCCAGTCAGGTCATCATAAGAGCTATCATAGTCAGTGGAAAGGTCAATTACTTTTCTAGTTTCATGATTATTCAATCAGTGTTGACTATGAACATATTTGTTAGCACAATCCTACTTAGAAGTCCCCTCAGTGTATTCAGGAGAGTTTACCTTCCAATGGATGAAAACAGATAGAACATAGACAGCTGAAGTTACTCTGTGTTGATGGAGGCAGGCAGGATTTTCCCCGGGTACTGGTTGTGGGGGGTCGGGAGCAGGTGAGGGTTTTGCCCTCCTTTCTGCTAGAGATCCCTGTGTACAACTAGTGGGCCACTGTGTGACACAGAATGCTGGACTAGATGGGCTGAGGCCCGATTCAGCATGGCTCTTCTTATGTTCTTATGTTCTTAGGACTCAACTATTAATAGCTGTCTTAATCTTTTTGAGCTTGATCATTCAATACACTTCTAGCTGGGACCCTCAACTACACAGGACTTTTGGACTAATTTTTCTTGATTATTTTTTGAGGGAGTAATTAATTAATTAATTAATATTATTATGTTTATGTTTATTTACATTCTGGTTTTTTCTCTCCACAAGGAGACTCAAAGCAGCTAACTTCCTCTTCGCCAAGTCTTAAAAGTGATTCAAGTCCTGTGCCCTCTTTTTCTAGGGTTCAGCATCTCTTCCTGATGATACGAAACAGATGGGAAATCTTCCCGAAACTCAAGGGTGTTATATGGTTGAGATTGTAGCTATTAAAGTGGCTGCAGTAAAATAATAAATATGAGCTATAACAGACCACCTGCTTTATGTTTACACAAAAAGATAAAAAGTTGTAATATCTAGCATAAGACAGCTGGATCTAAAAGTTTGCAGAGGGTAGGTTAGTAGGAATGTTCTCCACAGTTATTGCTGCTTTGCCTGAATTTGACCAACCATATGGAACACTACAGTAGATAGGATCTGCGTAGGCCTCAACTATTTATTTGCTTGTTTGTTATACTCCAAGGTCACATTCTTAAACTCTACATCAATGGTTTTCAACCTTCCTAATGCCACAATCCCTTAATACAGTTCCTCATGTTGTGGTGACCCCCAACCATAAAATTATTTTCATTGCTGGTTCATAACTCTAATTTTGCTACTGTTATGAATTGTAATGTAAATATCGATATGCAAGATGTATTTTCATTCACTGGACCAAATTTGACACAAATACCCAATATGCCCAAATTTGAATACTGGTGGGGTGGGGGGGGGTGGGTTGATTTCGTCATTTGGGAGTTGTAGTTGCTTTTTGAAAGTGTTCATAAAAACACATTGAAAGGAGTGATTCAATGTAGTTTGGCCTTGTATGTTATTGTCATTTCCAACTAGAGTAGAACCATGTTGACTCACTGTTCAACAATTGACGCCATAGGTCTTTACCTACTTGAGACTAATCAGTCTCTTTGATATTTTTAAAAATCTCACATCAGATTCCTGGGCAATCTTAGTGATTATGGACTAAAAACAAAAAACTTCTTATGTATCAAAAATGGTCAAAGAACAGAAACCAGATAGGAGGAAGTTCTCACAACAAAGGGTTGTGAGCATTGAAATTCTGTATTAGCAATTGACTTGTGTGGGCTAGCAATGATGTCCTTCAGGGATATCTACTGGGAGTGGGTTCTTTTAAAACTTGTTTTGGATCCTTTCGGTGCTCTACACTAGTGGTTGCACTTTCCCAAGACTCCTGAAGTGGTACTAAAGAAAAGGAGGCCAAACCCACCAGCTTCAAATCATCAATTTATCTAATCCAGGGAGCAGAGTGAGCTCTCACCTGTCAGCTCCAGCTTCTCATGCAGGGACATAAGAGAAGCCTCCCACATGATGGTAAAACATCTGGTTGTCCCCTGGGCAACGTCCTTGCAGACAGCCAATTCTCTCACACCAGAAGCAACTTGCAGTTTCTCAAGTCGCTCCTGACAAGAGAAAAAAATATTATCCAATGACTCCCTTACTTTATGGCCACTATGCCTGCAGACTTTTTGTCCTGTTATAACTGCCTACCACAGCATAGTTATACCAACATTGTAATACATCAGATGACCCTAACATTGCAATCTTGTTAGTGACATGTGCATACATAAGTGTTTCTTACATGCACAAATGTCTTTTTCTGAATAAGGCATGGAGGCTATTAATGAGCCTTTTGGACAACACATGAGCTTATGGCTGTCGAGGGTGTCCGCTGCTGCTTCTTCCTGGTTGGGAGAGAAGGAAGAAGAGGAGGCAATTTAGAAAACAGGGAAGGGATAGGAAAGCGGCAAGTACATTCCTATTTATTTCCTCTTCTGGGCTGAGACCATCCTTCATCGTTAGACTTGCCTCCCTGCTCCTTCTCCTCCCCACAAGTAAGCAGCAGTAGCAATCCCTCTTGGGCCTTGACAGCTGGCAGTGGTGGTGGTGGTGGTGGTGGTGGGGGGGCTGGACATGGTGCAAACAAAGGTTTAGACTCTTTTTTCAGGGAGGGAATTAAAAGAATTAAAACATGGTTTCTTACATGCACAAATGTCTTTTTCTGAATAAGGCATGGAGGCTATTAATGAGCCTGGACAACACATGAGCTTATGGCTGCAAGAGAAGTTTAGTAAAGCCGCAAGTACATTCCTATTTATTTCCTCTTCTGGGCTGTGACCATCCTTCATCGTTAGACTTGCCTCCCTGCTCCTTCTCCTTCCCAAAAGGTACAAGTAAGCAGCAGTAGCAATCCCTGATGAGATACAGAATGGCATGGGTAGGCTATTATGCTCTGTTGGCTTGAGATAGGATCTTGGCCATTGTGAGTGAGGAGGTGGCCAAGTTTGCTGATGACACTAAATTATTTAGAGGGGTAAGAACAAACAAGGATTGTTAAGAGCTCCAAAGATACCTCTCTTCATTGGGAGCTCTCTGGATGTCTCTAAAATGGCAAATGAGACTCAGTGGAAACTATTGGAAAGTGAGGTACACTGTAGCAAATGTATGGCATTAAAAGAACATTCAGTTGATCACCTAGAAATATAACTGAGTCACCCAAAGGAAAATAAATGGCAGACAAAGATCCTAAAGAAATGAAAATAAATGATTTTAATTGCCTTACCTGAATGTTAAAAAAATGAGCACTGAAGGAAATTGTCATGTTGGAAGGGCAGAATATTCTCACTGGGGAGGCAGTACTCCCAGTTTTGTCCCTCTGGAGTTACACCCTTGGCATATCCCTTGATTTATGCAAGATGTATTAATTTTATTAATTTCATGCCAAAAGCATTGCATAAATAGATAAGTTTAAAACTGATAAAATAAAGGGATCACAATCAGCTAAATAGTTTCAGATCAAAAATGAACAACAGCCACTGTGTTGTCTGTAGATTTAAACAGTTCTCCCTCTGTGCATGAAGCAGGGCATTGTGGGCAAGCATACAGATGCTGAGTTGTTTGTTCTGCTTCACAGTCGCACAAGGTGGAGGATTCTTCTGGTAGTGCCATTTTGCCAGGTTGTCTTTTGATCTGCCAACTCCACTTCTGAGTTTGTTCAGGGACTTCCAAGTTGCCCATTCTTGGTTTGTTCCTGGAGGAAGATCCTCATAGGAATTGCCTGATTTTGCTGCCCACAGGGATATTCTTGCTGTTGCTGGAGGAATATTTAGAGGAGTGTTGGGTCTCATGAAACTTTTCCTTGATTTAAGTCTGCTGGGAGGAGGCTGATAGCCATACATGATTATGCGAAGGTATGGAATATTTTAAGTTATGGAGAAACAAACTGGCCATGATTTTCACCCACTTTGCTGTAACATCATTCAATGAGCTCTGGTTGAACCTGTTGCTTTCAGAAGTTGCATAAATAGTTCAATGGAGTTTTGTGTGTGCAATTCTAATGCCGTATTATTTCATGTTAAATGTGGACTGTGTATAAAAACACATCATCTTACTGTGTATGTATGTGCGTGTGTATAATATGTGTCTGTGTGTGGTTTGATGGTAGAAAGCAATCTGCATAGATAGCCAGATTATCCTGAAATAGAAGATATCTAGTGGTGGTGGTGGGGAAATCTATTCTTGGGCTGCCTAATAGTCTTCGGTTGTGGGTGGGGTGCTAAAAGAGTCAAATCCCAGTGTCTTTTCATAATAATTTTTGCAAAGCTGGATCACACCTTGCCACCAATTCACTGGGCTCTTTCCCTTCACATATTTATACATGGCTATCATGTTTCCTCTCAGTCTTCTCTTCTGCAGGCTAAACATGCCCAGCTCTTTAAGCCCTATGAGGAGTGGCCTAAAAAGCTGTGCATGTTTAGCCTGAAGAAGAGAAGACTGAGAGGAAACATGACAGCGATGTATAAATATGTGAAGGGAAGTCACAGGGAGGAGGGAGCAAGCTTGTTTTCTGCTGCCCTGGAGGCTAGGACGTGGAGCAATGGTTTCAAACTACAGGAAAGGAGATTTCATCTGAACATTAGGAAGAACTTCCTAACTGTGAGAGATGTTCAGCAGTGGAACTCTCTACCCTGGACTGTGGTAGAGGCTCCTTCTTTTGAGGCTTTTAAACAGAGGCTGGTTGGCCATCTGTTGGGGGTGCTTTGAATGCAATTATCTTGCTTCTTGGCAGGGGGTTGGATTGGATGGCCCATGAGGTCTCTTCCAACTCTATGATTCCCTTCTTCCTGCATTTATAGAATGAATGCAGAGCCACTTGAATTGCCATGGCTCAATGCTATGAAATTGTGAGAGCTGTAGTTTGGCAAGGCAGGAAAGGCTAAAGGCCTTGTAAAACTATTTATGTGATCTATAACCCCAATTTCTCCTGAATGGGAAATGATTGGGAATGAGCCCTTGAGACAAGAGTAATCAACTCAACCCCTCACAGATAGTTCTCTTCCATAGAAGTTGCTGTGCAATTATAACTTGTTGCTGCTCCTGAATGCTTTCATGCCATTCTGATTCATGCCATTCAATCGGCCTACACTGCCGAATTAATGCAAAGTGACACTACTTTAATTGCTTTGGCTCATTGCTAAGCAATCATCGGAGCTGTAGTTTCATAAGGTCCTTACCCTTCTCTGCCAAAAGAGTACAAGTGCCCTATCAAACTATAAAGTCCAGAATTTCCAAAGCTTTGAGCTATGTAAGTTAAGGTGGTGTCAAATTATATTAATTCTACAAAGTAGATGCAGCTTAAGCCTAATTTATCAATCCCATCCATGGAAGAAAGGTGGAATAAAAGTTAGTAATAATAATAATAATAATAATTTTTGCAAGATTTGTTCAGAAGTATGGTTGGATCTGCATTGCCATATCATCCAGTTTCAACTATATGTGATCAGTAGACCCATATAATGCAACTGCATGTCTACAATGACCATATAATGCATTATATGGCAGTGTAACTCCAGTCTGTGTTTTGTCTCCCTCCGAGGCTGAGAGTGTGTGACTCACCCCGTGGGTTTCCATAGCTGAGGAGAGATTTGAAGCTTTTCTCTCTAGAGTCCTACTATGTAACAAAATTTGAAAAAAATCTCTTTCTGGTTTAAATGTATTCTTTTCTGTTTAGTTGTGCAGTACTTACTTGGAAAGCAGTCGTTACAATCCAGAAACTTTGTGCTTGCAGTGGCCACAATTGGTTGAGACTGGAAGAGATATTCACTGGCAAACTATAGCAAAATCTGCCGCAGGATGTCCCGCAAAAACAAAAGGTTTTGCAGTTTTATAAACTTTTCCCCATGTTTTTATGATAGAACCTATTAGGAAATAATATTTATGATGATGATGATAGATTGTGCAGACAGACTACAAGCAGACTTCAATACGCGACAAAGTAATCACTATTGCAACTTCTATACACACTGCTAAACCACAATGTTTAAAGGGGCAGTGTCAAAGGAATATCAAGACATAGCATATATAGATAAAAACAACTATATTGTATGGCAGTATATGCTCAATAGCAGAACAATATTACAAACAGTACAATGTAATGCAAATAATCAATCATGTGATTAATACACAGTATGAGCATAAATCACAAGCCCATATACATGGTTGGGCGAAGGAGTATTCCACTTGGCACTGAGTAACCCTTAGTGAAGTCCTGGGTATGATGACCCATGGACCTGCGACTGAGTCAATAGGGGAACCTTGGTAGGTGGCAGGGCTGGTGGCTGCTATGGTGGGCTCCTGTAACCCGGTGCTGATTGCAGCCCGGGAGATAACTCACAAGAGCAATCTGTATTGAAACGCGGAAACGCGGTATGTATGTACTCTCTGCATGCTATTATGTTTCACTGTTATTATGTACCTGTATATTGTATTATATGCATTGCCACCTATGTCATGTATTCACTGTATGCTATTCCATGCCTAGAAATCTCTCGTTTCGACTTTATTATTATTTATTATTATTTATTAATTGGTTCTACTGCAATACTGGGGAGGGAGCGGTCACAGTAGCATAAGACAACAATGCACCCAATTAAAAACAATAGCAGCAGTAAAAACAGATTAAACAGAGTTAATTAAACAATAGTAAACTTTGAGTCTAAATTGGTCTACTACAATACTGGGGAGGAGCGGTCAGAAGTGATCAGCACCCTGAGGAAGCGGTTACACAAAACGGCCATCTTGGCGTCGTCAGCTTACCTCCAGCCATTAAAATGGCGCCTGCCCACCATAGCAGCCACCAGCCCTGCCACCTACCAAGGTTCCCCTATTGACTCAGTCGCAGGTCCATGGGTCATCATACCCAGGACTTCACTAAGGGTTACTCAGTGCCAAGTGGAATACTCCTTCGCCCAACCATGTATATGGGCTTGTGATTTATGATCATACTGTGTATTAATCACATGATTGATTATTTGCATTACATTGTACTGTTTGTAATATTGTTCTGCTATTGAGCATATACTGCCATACAATATAGTGGTTTTTATCTATATATGCTATGTCTTGGTATTCCTTTGACACTGCCCCTTTAAACATTGTGGTTTAGCAGTGTGTATAGAAGACTACAAGCAGAGGCATAATACCGTTGTTCAGATGATCCATTGGAACTTGTGCCACAAGTACCATCTGTCTGTGACAAAGAACTGGTGGGATCACAAACCTGAAAAAGTTATGGAAAATTAACACATCAATCTACTCTGTGACTTCTGAATTCGGACTGACAGAGTTTTTGGAGCGCAATACTCCTGACCTCACGATCGTGTTAAAAAACAAAGTACGGATCATCAATGTTGCAATCCCAGGCGACAGCAGGATTGACGAAAAGCAACTGGAAAAGCTGACACGATATCAGGATTTAAAGATCAAACAGCAAAGGCTCTGGCACAAGCCAGTCAAGGTGGTCCCAGTGGTGATTGGCACACTGGGCACAGTGTCTAAAGACCTTGGCCTGCACTTAAAAACAATCGATGCTGTGATCCCGGCCCACCAAGTTAGAAAGTTTGCCCATGCCTGCACTATACTCCTATTAACGCAGCCTAGAATCACATTGGCTATTCTAGCTGCCGCATCACACTGTTGTCTCGTCCCCAGCATTGTGGGTCTACTGAGGTATGTAAGATGACTTTCGTATGGACAGTTTCCAAACCAAGTATCACACAAGGAGAGAAAGAGACCTCGCCACCTTCCAAGGCACCCTACTCCAGGTATGGGCAAACTTGGGCCTTCCCTCCAGGTGTTTTGGACTTCAACTCCCGCCATTCCTAACAGCCTCAGGCCCCTTCCTTTCCCCCCTCAGCCGCTTAAGCGGCTGAGGGGGGAAAGGAAGGGGCCTGAGGCTGTTAGGAATGGCGGGAGTTGAAGTCCAAAACACCTGGAGGGAGGGCCCAAGTTTGCCTATGCCTAGTGTCGATGCCCCCAAAGAGAGGTGTCCTTTTTGTGGTTCAGCACCTCGGAGAGCTCCCCTGAACTCCGAAGAGGCGCCCCTGTATTGTAGCCTGTCCTCCCCCCAGAAAGAAGGAGAGAGAGCGAGAGCGAGCGGGGCCCCATTTGGCGCGTGGGCCGGGCTCGTGGCGGCTGCCCGGGAGCAGATGAGGCACGCGCCGGCCTCATTACAATGAGAATGGAGCCATGTGGCAGCAACAGTTTGCAAATCTCCCCTCCTTCTGTGCCGGGCGGGAAACCTCTCCAAAGCCCTGGTCGCCCACATCGACCACAGTTAACACCCCTCTGCAGAGCCTAGGAGCCTTGGAGGTGGGGTTTGGGGGCTGCCCCAGAATAAAACAAGGCCCAAATGCGGGCGTGGGGATTTGGGGGGAGAGCACGCGCCTCTTGGCTCTGGCTCCTTGCCTCTCATCCTCTAGTTTTTCACAGCACTCCCTACACTCCCTATGTCAAGCATAGGCAAACTTGGGGGCTGCATGCTAGCACTCCCGTCCCTTCTAGGAGGACTGGCTGCCCAGTGGTGGAAGGGAAGGAAAGATGAAAAGGAATGAAGGGAAGGATGGAAGGAGAGGGAGGGAGGGAGGGAGGTAAGGAGAGAGGAAGGAAGGAAGGAAAGACAAAAGGGAGGGAAGGAAGGATAAAAGGGCAGAAGGGAAGGAGGTAGGGAAAAGAGAAGGAAGGAAAGACAAAAGGGAGGGAAGGAAGGAAAGAGGGAAGGATGAAAGGATGGAAGGAGAAAGAGGGAAAGAGGGAAGGAGAGAGGGAAGGAAAGACAAAAGGGAGGGAAGGAAGGAGAAAGAGGGAGAGAGGGAGGAAAGAGGGAAGGATGAAAGGATGGAAGTAGAAAAAGGGAGGGAGGCAGGGATGTAGTGGGGGTGTGTGCTAAGGGGGCTTCAGCCCCCTCCCCGAAATTCTCAGGGTGGTCCGCGAAAAGGCCTTACTGGTACATTATTTAAACTGTTATGTTTATTCATATCATGATCTGATCACCATGCTCATTATATCCCACATTAATGGGGTTATTGGGATAACAATACAAAAGGTTTGCTAGGGTAGACCCTCTTCCACCCAGTCTCAGCCCCCCCCAACCAAACTCAGCCCCAATCAAAATCCTGGCTACGGCCCTGGAGGGAGACAAGGGGAGAGGGAAGGAAAGACAAAAGGGAGGGAAGGAAGGATAAAAGGGCAGAAGGGAAGGAGGAAGGGAAAAGAGAAGGAAGGAAAGACAAAAGGGTTGGAAGGAAGGAAAGAGAGAAGGATGAAAGGATGGAAGGAGAAAGAGGGAAGGAGAGAGGGAAGGAAAGACAAAAGGGAGGGAAGGAAGGATAAAAGGGTGGAAGGGAAGGAGGTACAAAAAAGCGAATGAAAGACAAAAGGGAAGGAAGGAAGGAGAAAGAGGGAGATAGGAAAGAGGGAAGGATGAAAGGGTGGAAAGGAAGGATGGAAGGAGAAACAGGGATGGAGGGAGGGAAGGATAAAAGGGTGGAAGTGAATGAGGTAGGAAAAAGAGAAGGAAGGAAGGAAGGAGAAAAGGGAGGGAAGGATAAAAGGGTGGAAAGGAAGGATGGAAGGAGAAAGAGAGAGGGAGGTAAGGAGAGAGTAAAGAAGGAAGGAAAGACAAAAGGGAGGGCAGGAAGGATAAAAGGGTGGAAAGGAAGGAGGTAGGAAAATGAGAAGGAAGGAAAGACAAAAGGGGAGGAAGGAAAGAATGAAGGAAGGAGAAAGAGGGAGAGAGGTAGGAAAGAGGGAAGGACGGAAGGGTGGAAAAGAAGGATGGAAGGAGAGGGTGAGAAGGATAAAAGGGTGGAAGGGAAGGAGGAAGGAAAAAGAGGGAGGGATGGAAGGAGAGAGTAAAGAGGGAAGAAGGGAAAAACAAAAGAGGGAAGGAAGGATAAAAGGGTCGAAGGGAAGGATGGAATGATGGAAGGGAAGGAGGAAGGAAAAAGAGAAGGAAGGAACAACGAAAGGATGGAAGGGAATGTAGGGAAAGAGAAAGAGGGAAGGGAGGGAGAGAGGGGGGGACAGGCTTATTTTCTGCTGCTCTGGAGACTAGGGCTCAGAGCAATGGAATGAAATGGCAGGAAAGGAGATTCCACCGAAACTTTAGGAGAAACTTCTTGGCATTAAGAGCGGCTTGAGAGTAGAATAGCCTTCCTAGGAAGGTGGCGGATTCTCAAGCAGAGGCTGGAGGGCTGTCTCTCAGGATGGCTTGGTCTGAATGGCGGGAGTTGAAGCCCAAAACACTTGGAGGGAGGGCCCAAGCTTGCCCATGCCTGCTCTAAACCTTGTGCTTGGTTAGATGACCCCCTTCTCTGGCTAGTCTGCGTTCAACTCGCAACTCGAGGCCTCTCCTTTTGGAAAGAGAGCGCGGGCTCCTCGGTTGCCAAATCGATGCCTGTTTATGCCTCCAAGTTCCCTCCATCTGTCTGGCCGAGAACACCTGCCGTTCAATAAATCGATTTCCCAATTTAATGTAACAGCTTCGCGGGACATTCTTCCTGCCCTCCTCCTCCCTCCCTCCTCCTTTCTTTCTTTCTTTCTTTCTTTCTTTCTTTCTTTCTTTCTTTCTTTCTTTCTCTCTTTCTTTCTTTTCCCGGCCAGATGCCACCGCTCTCTCTCTCCTCCAGGAGGGCATCCAACCACCCAATCGCCTCCTCCAAAGCTGTCGGCAGGCTGCCTCTACACGGCAGAACTAATGCAGTTTGACACCACTCTTAACTGCCATGACCCGATGCGGTGGGACAGTGGGATTTATAGTGCTTTAGTGATTCCAACAGGTCGTAAAGATGTTGCCAGTTCCAATCAGCACCCCCCCCCCAACTTCTCAGAGAGGAGCAGAGGGAGTATAGCTGGACTTCAGGGAAACAGTAGTGGCAGGCCCCGCCCACTCTGGAGCTGGCCCCGCCCACGAGGAGTTTGGCCCCGCCCCTTTGACCCAACTGGAATTGGAGTGGGAGGAAAGTTCTCCAAATCTTTTGACAGCAACTGAGTGGTCGTGGTGTGTATGAGCCGAGTTTAACTCTCCAGGGTGTACCTCTCCACTGTAGAATTAAAACGGTTTGACACCACTTTAACCAGCATGGCTCAATGTTGTGGAATTCTGGGATTTGTTATTTGTTTTGACTTTAAAAAAATAATTTTATTAACATTTTTCAATAAAGTATTTACATAAAACATTATAGGGAAAAATATAGAAAAAAAGGAAATTGGAGATGGATAGGTCTTGGGTGATGATGAGGGGACACTAAGGGGTCTGTGGGATCGTGGGGAAGGAGGGAAGAGAGGAATGTATGGGGAGGGAGTGGGGCTAGAAAATTTTGTGACTTCCATTCTAACTCATAGCAGTTGTTATATCTCCTTCTTTTGGTCTCCTATATGTCTGTTATCATAGCCCCAGTTCTTTTGTCTGTTCTCTTACCCTTTTTAACACTGTCAAAAAGTGTTAAATGGGCTTTGTTATTTGTTGAGGTGCTAGCAACCTCTGGCAGGGAAGGCTAACGAATTTGGAAAACTACAACTCCCATAGTATTGAGTTTATTTTGGAAAATGGAAATTCCCAGAACCTGTTGGAGATTTTATGACCATACAGCTATGGACAAGTCTACATAGGGACCACCAAACGCAGCACCCAAACACGAATCAAGGAACATGAAAGGCACTGCAAACTACGGCGGCAATGCTTCCACCTTTGTTACTTGGGTTTGAATGGGAATATTTTAATAAACCAAATGCAAAAATAATCCTTAGAATGTGCTCTTCAACTACCACTATTCACTTTTCCACATAATCACCAGAATATGGAATACATTTCTGCCAACGATGAACACGTTTTCTGAAGCCATCACGGAAGAAGTCGACACTCTGTTTTGGGTATCCCATCGTGCACAGATCTTCCGATAGCCAAGCAAAGCAATAATGTGACCTACACGTTCTTGTGAAATGCCAATTGTGCTTGAAATTTCTTTCTGAGTGATATGATGATCGTCTTATATCAATCTGTCAAATCTGTCAAACTTTTGCTTGCGTGGTTGTTGTCGCAGGATGTCCAACTCTTTGTTTGTCACGCAAGTCAGATGCCCCCACTTTAACATCTTTAAACTTACTTGTCCAACAACGCATAGTATTCACATCAACACAATCACCATAAACAGCTTGCATTCTCTGATTAATCTCCTTGGGTGACACCTTCTGCTGTCAAGAATTCAATGACTGCATGTTGATTAAGACGCATTGACTGACCGTCTGCGCAGGGTTCCATACCTCGCACTTTAACAACACAATCGTTCAATGCTAAGGCTTCCTGCCAAAATGGAACTTTAGAGGAGAGTCCACTGAACAAGCCAGTACCTGCCACATACCAGTACTGCCATCTGTTGAGGAGTTACGACGGTGGAGGCATTACTTTTCATTCAAACCTCACACTTCAGCCAGAGAACTCAGCCATAGAACTCAGCCCCCGCCTGTGGAACTCACTCCCCAGAGGGATTAGGTCAACTTCATTCCTCCTGTCTTTCAGGAAGAAATTGCGATCATGGTTCTGGGACCAGGCTTTTGGACAGCAGGCATAATAGCACCTTGGATATGGAATTGGACTGAAATGGCTATATGGTTGACAAATGTTTTTAAATGTTTTTAACTTAATAGTTTATCTCCTCTTTTAAATTGTCTGCTATATTGTTGTTTTTGTTTGAATGTTGCGGCAACAAATTGCTGCCGAGTGTAAACCGTCCTGAGTTGTGCCACCCCGCCCCCGGTTGAGAAGGACGGGTAGAAATGCTGAAAATAAATAAATAAATAGCAGAGCACCTGGTGAACCAACCTGGACACAGCATATTATTTGAGAATACAGAAATGATGGACCACACTAACAACCATCATGTCAGACTACACAGAGAAGCCATTGAAATCCATAAGCATGTGGAGAATTTCAACAGAAAGGAGGAAACCATGAAAATGAACAAAATCTTCCTACCAGCATTAAAAAAACCCCTCTAAAATCATATCAGTAAATAAAGACAAGGGAGCTCCAGACAAGAAACAATCAGGGACAGCTAATCATCTCTCAACAAAGGATTCCCCAGGCAGCAGAAGCCACACCGTGAAAACTGGTAGGCCATTAAATGCTAATCAAGATGGCCAATTGAAACATTCACACTTACCTCCATCAGACTAGAGTTCTTTCTCTCAACTTGGACATTCCACAGATATATAAGACCCATTTTCCTAATTTCCAACAGACCTCACAACCTCTGAGGATGCCTGCCATAGATGCAGACGAAATGCCAGGAGAGAATGCTTCTGGAATATGGCCATACAGGCCAGAAAACTTACAGCAGCCTGTTGGAATGTAGCTCCCATAATCCTTCAGTATTGTTGATAGTGAAATGAAATGTAGAGGGACCCGCTTTTCCTGCTTCCTGACCTAAATGAAACCATAATTTTCAACCCAAGGTATAGATGCATTAGATTCATACATTATTTTTACAGAGGATAATCAGTACATGATAATTACGGAGTCCTGTTTCATTGGGAGTGAATGCCGATCCACTTTAATTATGCCCAGTGCAGGCATGCTGTGATTAAATCATGTAAGGCAACTTTGTGTTATGGCTATAGTTTGGAAAAAGTTAATTTTTGGACAACAGCACACAGTATTTTTTATTTATCTATCTATTTATTTGCGGTATTTGTATACCATCCTTCTCAATCCTGAAGGGGCAGGGCCATAGCCAGGATTTTGATTCGGGGAGGGGGGGGGCTGAATTTGATTCGTGGAGGCTGAGTGAGAGAGGGTCTACCCTACCAAACCTTTTGTATCGTTATCCCAATACCACCATGAATATGGGATATATTGAGCATGGTGATCAGATCATGATATGAATACACATAACAGTTTAAATAATGTACCAGTAAGGCCTTCTCGTGGAACACCCTGAGAATCGGGGGGGGGGGGGGGCTGAAGCCCCCAAGCACCCCCCCCCCCCAGCTACAGGCCTGCGAAGGGGACATAGCCAATGTCCGTAAACAGTCCTGGGTCATTGCACGGTAGAAGCCAATGCCTATTCCACCTTTGGGATTCTGGGAGTTGTAATCAAAAACTGAGAATTTTCATGATTTTGGTTTTACCCAGAAAAATGCCCCAAGGATATTCAGAAGCAGGGCAAGACAGTGTTAGTAATTCAGCACTGTTTGTCTATAGCATCTGGTAACCAGCTTCTGAACATAGAAGTTTAGTTATGACTTATTGACTGCGTAAAGAATTAGTTCCTTTTGGGCTCCAGGAACCTGCTGGTGCTTGATATCGTGGACTGGCCCAGAGTGTCAGTGCATCATGTCTGTACTGATTAATATTTCTCTATAGTGTTGTTAGACTTCTGGGAGTGGTGATATACCTTTTATTGCACATTCCTTTTTACGACTTGTCATTAATATCAGAGGTTGCAGCAGCTGCAATGCCATCAAGCCTTACCTAATGCCAAAATGGAGAGGCAAATTTATGGTTTCCACAAGGAGGGGCAGCTCAAGTTGATGGAATCACACTGACTTATGCCAATTAGGAATCTGGATATTAGGTAGTTTTGTTAATTTGCCAGTGTAGCATATGTGGATCTTCAAATGCCTATTTCTATAGCTATGGATACAGCACTTTCATTGCCATGGTTCAATGATATAGGCCTCGTCTATACCCTCCGGGCTGCGATATTGCTGCTGCTTAATTGTTATATTGTATTTTGCTGTTTTTAATTGTTTTTAATTGTTCTTATGTTTTAACCATTGGCGATGTGCCACTGGCTCTGTGAGCCGCTTCACCAATAAATAAATAAATAAATAAATAAACCCTGAGAGTTATAGTTTTACAAGGTATTCTTTGCCCAAGAGGGCTGGTGCTTCACCAAATGATAACTTGAAGGGCTCCATAACATTGAGCCATGGTCATTGAAGCAAGCCAATTAAAGCGGTGTCAAGCAGCATGAATCTACAGTATAGACGTACCCTAACACTGGGGACAGAAGACGTGTAGATTCATATCTGTTAATGCAGCATTTCTCAATCTAGGGGTCGGGACCTCTGAAGGGGTCATGAGGGGGTGTCAGAAGGGGTCGCCAAAGATCATCAGAAAACACAGTATTTTCTGTTGGTCATGGGGGTTCTGTGTGGAAAGTTTGGCCCAATTCTATCATTGGTGGGGTTCAGAATGCTTTTTGATTGTAGGTGAACTATAAATCCCAGTAACTACACCTCCCAAATATCTAGGTCTATTTTCCCCAAACTCCATCAGTGTTCGTATTTGGGCATATTGAATATTCATGCCAAGTTTGGTCCAGATCCATAATTGAATCCACAGAGCTCTCTGGATGCAGGTGAACTATAACTCCAAAACTCAAGGTCAATGCCCACCAAACCCTTTCAGTATTTTCTGTTGGTCATGGGAGTTTTGTGTGCCAAGTTTGTTTATATTCCATCATTGGTGGAATTCAGAATGCTCTTGGATTGTAGGTTAACTATAAATCCCAGCAACTACAACTCCCAAAAGACAAAATCAACTCCCTCCAACCCCACCAGTGTTCAAATTTGGGCGGATAGGTTATTTGTGCCAAATTTGGCCCAGTGAATGAAAATACATCCTGCATATCAGATATTTACCTTACAATTAATAACAGTAGCAACATTACTGTTATGAAGTAGCAACAAAAATAATGTTATGATTGGGGGTCACCACAGCACTAGGAACTGTATTAAAGGGTTGCGGCATTAGGAAGGTTGAGAACCACTGTGTTAATGCATAGAAACTGTTAAGAACAGGTGTACTATTGAAGAATTTAAAAGTCACAAATCCCAAGACTCCATAGCTTTGAGCCATGGCAGTTACAGTGTTGTCAAACTGCATTAATTCTACAGTGTAGATGTACCTTGAGTGACCTCCCTCAGAGAGGGATTGCAGAAGGATACAGACTGATGGCATCTTTTGCTACGATCAGCCAAGGCCTTCAAGAGACTTCAGCAGATGATGAAATCTTCCTGCATCTTAACAAACTGAATTGCTGAGGATGTACTTCCCTTAAATCATGGTATGACTGTTCAGGGAGCTTTTGCAGAAAAATTGTGATGGGAGTGGGTTTGGTCACTGCAGATGGTAGAACAGAATACCAAGCAATGCAACATTTTTTAAAAGACACAGACAGATCTAAAATGGACTTAGAACCAATATAGTGTGAATGTTGGACTAAAACACTGGAGCCCAGGGTTTGAATTTCTGCTTAGCCATAGTAACCCACTGGATGATATTGAGTAAGTCTCACACTCTATGCTTCAGAGGGGGGCAATGACAAACTCCCTCTGATCAATTCTTGCCAAGAAAATTCAATGATAAATTCACTTTAGATTCACCATAAGTTGAAAATAACTTTAAGGCACACGAGAATCTGTGAGATGGAGTGAGCTCTTGTCTATCAGCCCCAGTTTCCCATGCGGGGACATGAGAGAAGCCTCCCACAGGCCTCCCCTAGGCAAAGTCCTTGCAGACAGCCAATTCTCTCACACCAGAGGTGACCTACAGTATATTCTCAATTTGCTTCTGACACGATTTTTTTAAAGCACTTGAGAAAACCAAAGTGGACTTGCATACATCACTACAAAGATGCTAGCCTCCATGTTTGTAACTTTGATTTGATTATTTATGCATTTAATTAAAACATATCTAGAAATCTTTAGGTCCTCCAGTGTGACTGTATGGTCAACATCCTCCAGTCATGCTGGAGAACCTAGAGATTTCCAATGTGATTAAGAACATAAGAACATAAGAAGAGCCATGCTGAATCGGACCTCAGCCCATCTAGTCCAGCATTCTGTATCACACAGTGGCCCACCAGTTGTACACGGGGATCTCGAGCAGAAGGGAGGGCAAAACCTGACCTGCTCCCGACCCCCACAACCAGTACCCGGGAAGATCCTGCCTACCTCAACCAACTCCGAGGTGGCACTTGAATGTCCTTTTCAGTAACTACCGATACACTTGGTATCCATGAATCTGTCTAATCCTGCCTTGAAGTTGTTAAGGCTGACCGCTGTCACAACCTCCTCTGGAAGTGAGTTCCATAACCCAATGACCCTCTGGGTGAAGAAATATTTCCCTTTATTAGTCCTAACTTTCCTACCTTGGAGCTTCAGGAGTGCCCCCTAGTCCTAGTGTTTTGTGACAAAGAAAATAGTTTTTCTTTATTCACCTTTTCTATCCCATGCATGATTTTATACACTTCGATCAAGTCACCTCTTAAACGCCGTCTTTCAAGGCTGAAAAGACCAAGGCGTTGCAACCTGGTTTCATAAGGGAGCTGCTCCATCCCTTGGATCATTCTTGTTGCCCTTTTCTGTACCTTTTCCAGTTCCGTTATATCCTTCTTAAGGTGCGGAGACCAGAATTGTACACAGTACTCCAAATGTGGCCTTACCATCGATTTGTAGAGAGGTAATACAACATTTGCTGACCTATTTTCGATTCCCTTCCTGATCATGCCAAGCATAGAATTTGCTTTTTTCACTGCTGCAGCGCACTGGGTTGACATCTTCATTGAGCTGTCCACCAAAACCCCAAGATCCCTTTCCTGGTTTGTCTCGGAAAGCTTTGACCCCATCAATTGGTAGGTGTAGTTGGGGTTCTTTGCCCCCACTTCTCACCTCTTTCCACCCAGAGAAATGTCCGTTTATTACCACCCTTTGTTTCCTACAGTTTAGCCAGGTTCCAATCCAGGACAAGACCTGTCCTCTGATTCCGTGGCTGAAGAGCTTATTTAGGAGCCTTTGGTGAGGGACTTTGTCAAAGGCCTTTTGAAAGTCAAGGTAAACAATATCAATTGGGTCCCCTTTATCTATGTGTTTATTTACACCCTCAAAGAATTCTAACAAGTTAGTAAGACATGATTTGCCTTTGCAGAAACCATGTTGATTTTCCTTCAGCAATGCCTGTTCTTCTATGTGCCTAGTAATTTTTTCTTTAATAATGGTTTCCATCACTTTGCCTGGAACTGAGGTTAAACTGACTGGTCTATAATTTCCTGGATTCTATGGTCAACTTCCAGCAGAAGTTGACCATAGCTTGAATGGAAGATCAGAGCTTGAATGTCCACTCAGCCAAAGAAACCTGTTAGGTGCCTATGGGCAAGTCACTCCCTATCACCCAGAGAGGAAGGCAATGGCCAATTGCTTCTAAACAAATCTTGCCAAGAAAACCCCACAATACATTATCCTCATGGCTAACATAAGTTGGAAATAACTGCAGGCTCATAATAACATCAACAGCCTCATTATTGTTCTGAAACATGTAAATAACTAAAAGATTACTACTAAGTACATTTGGAAAGTTATTCCAGGGAAACTTTTGTCCTGCCTCTTCATTTTTTCCATGTTAATGACTGGATAAAGGCCTTGCGTTGGCATAATAAAATTTACATTGTTTGTATAATGTTCCTGTCTGAGATGTGAATTAGATAAGCAATCAACCAGATTTTTTAAGAGCAGAAGAAAATAGAAGTAGAAGGAAAACACAATATAATTTGAAAGGAAGTCATTTCCTTGGCAGCATCCGTTGGTCTTGAGTCTGGAGAAGAATGATTTAACTGAGGTTTTCCCAGTTTGTGGGTTTTTATTCTGAAACTGGAAAGTGATTCTGAGAAGACAGTTCAAGCATTGGCAGAAATGAAAATAAATTAAATAGACACCGTAAACTCCAACGGTTAGCTTGCCATCTGTCTCCAATGCCTGACACGGGAATACAATTCATTATTTATCCCCAGTCATAAATAATAAATTGTGAAACCTATATTCTACTGTATATACATTCACATTTGCTATACATTGACAACCACAATAATTTTTTGGGAAAAAAATTCTGGCATGGATTTGCTGAGCATCTTAGTGTAGGTGTGATGGACAATCCTGGTATTGCAAAAAAAATGGTGCAAAACGTTCCATAAGACACAGTTTTAGTATTATTCACCTTTGATCCACTGTTAAGTACAACAGAATTCTACAGACTGGGCCATGTGGGTGGCTACTAGTTGCCATCTTTCGTTTATCTATTGCCATGAGCTCATTGAGTGATTTTGGTTACGAAATCATTTGTATTTATTGATATTCCATTCATCCATAGAAAAAGATTCGCACAACAGATGCTTCCTGCAGATGCACTAAAGCAGCATTTAAACTAACTCCTAGAGGATGGGGCAAATAAAAAGGTTGTTACCTGGCACCCCCGGTGGTGCAAAGGGTTAAACCCTTGTGCTGGCAGGACCGATGATTGACAGGTCAGCGGTTCGAATCCGGGGAGAGCAGGTTGAGCTCCCTCTGTCAGCTCCAGTGAGGACATGAGAGAAGTCTCCCATGTTTGTTGGTAAAACATCAAACATTCGGGTGTCCCCTGGGCAACATCCTTGCAGACGGCCAATTCTCTCACAGCAGAAGCGACTTGCAGTTTCTCAAGTTGCTCCTGACACGACCCCCCCCCCCAAAACCTTGGAGTTTAAAAAGAAACTCAGAACTTCTTTGGAGAAAATTCTAGATGTGGAATGTCATAACAGGTCAGGCATATTTACACTATTGATTTGAAACTGACGGAACCAATGTGAAACCAGAGGATGTAGCTTTGTGGGGGCTCTCAGGCTTCTTTTGGCTTTAATAGAAATTTGAAAAAATATATTTCCACCTTGCTTCTTGTTTAATGAGCTCATAGCAAGAGCTTTGTTCATGATTTCTAACCACTTCCTAGAACTACAGTTCCTAGATTTCTTTGGCAGAGAGCCATGGTAGACACACAGATCTGAGTCAGTATTAAATGTGAAGTGTTGGGTTGTTCCCATATGAATTTATTGCATTGAGGTGGAAAACTGCACAGAAGTCCATAGCTTTATTGCCTGGCAATAGCCCCTGATAGTACCAAGGTCCCGGGACTTACCTAGTGCAATGAGATCTGGGCGTTTTTTAAATATTTTACTCATCACTTCACAATAGTCTTCAGGAAATCTCACTATCAAACCAAGGTATCAAACCAAACGGAGGCACTATTATTTAAAACCTTGAACAGATTGTGTTTAATGGCCCTCTAGTTCCACCAATATTTTATGTGGGACCCAGAATTCATTACTGTTTGTGATTCATTATTGACACGTTACATTTTTTTTGACCTATGTATAATGAAAAAGCGACGTAGCTTCCTTCTTGCTGCTTTAGAGCTACATCTCTTGACTCTGCAAGGGAAAGAAGATGTGTTGTGGGTGTTTTGCATGGCAAAAGGTCTATAAATATATCTCCACTGCTTCCTCCTGACAGTGGCTGACATGGAAGATTTAAAAATACCTGTTTTGGCAGTTCCCTAGATTTCTATTCAGTGAGAAGCAGAGATTTGGCCTACATCCTGTTTGCAATCATATTCTGCCATCATCACCTCCCTTTCCTTTCCCCCAAATTAACAACAACTTATAGGACATTTTTCCAGAGTGGGACTCTGGAAGTGGAATATATCAATAAGATAAATCCAGTAACCTCAAAGTGCTGCTGAACATTGTATCAATGTTTGCTTTTGCTTTGATTCAGTTGCTGCTCAAAATTTATTTTATGTATTGTTTCTTCCCTATTTTTTTCTTGTCCTTTTGATTTCCTTATGTCCAGATAACATTGCATTTTCTCATCTTGTTTAAGTTGTCTAACTTTCTTGGGATGCCACTTTTGCGTTCTTTCTATTCCCTTCTGCTGCTCCCTTCTGTCTCTTCAAATTTCCACCTGGCTTTCCATAATGATCTTCCTACACTTGTGTTCAGTGAAGTTGTACTAAATGGGATTTTCTGTGATGGAGCACACAGAGACTCAGTGCTAATAAGAGAAAAGGACAAAATGTTGGAATTTTCTCAGTCTCACCTGAAACATGCATGTGCACATTAATGCATGCATGTATACACTTGCCAATGATTGCATGAGCACATATACACAGAGTACAAACTACATTGCAAGCTGCCTTGGTTCGCCAATTGGGAGGAAGACAGGATAAAAAATCAACAACCAACCAATCCTTCATGGCTAGTTCAATAGTTAGAGGTCGTTCATTAAGGGACATTTAATGGCTAGACTATTGGATGATATTTGTCTAAGGGAGCATAGAACACCAATGGTTACTAAATCCTAATAATGTACCACCTGGCTGACTGAGACAAGGCAGCAGTGGTTGCATACTTGTAATACAAACTAATGCAGAGCTTGGGGAAGTTATGTTCTGGCCTACAACCCTCATAATTCCCGTCAGATGGTCATCAGCCATGCTGGCTGAGAGATTTTGAGAGCTGTCATCAAAAAAGAACTCAATGAAGCTGTATTTTCTAAGCCCTGAACCAAAGGTAGTAGTCACTAAGGAGGCAGAGGCTGGGGTTTTATAGCCAGCTGAGGAGAATAAATATTCTGTCTGCCTATTAGAATGCCACGTGTTGCTTTAAAATGTAGCATTACCATATCTGGCTTGGTGTTGGTGTACTATCTTTTGTAGCATCACGGAAACTCACATAATAGTTGTGGATGGAGGCTTCCATGCTAGGCATATGTGTGAATCTAATCCATGTTCCAGAGCTAGCTTTAAAGGAGCTATCTAAGGTGCTGAAACTATTTGCGTTATAGGGTTCCGCTCTGTGGTGACCCCCAACCATAACATTATTTTCTTTGCTACTTCACAACTGTAATTTTGCTACTGTTATGAATCGTAACGTAAACATCTGATATACAGGATGAATTTTCATTCACTGGACCAAATTTGGCACAAATACCCGATACGCCCAAATTTGAATACTGGTGGGGTTGGGGGTATTGATTTTGTCATTTGGGAGTTGTAGTTGCTGGGATTTATAGTTAACCTACAATCAAAGAGTATTCTGAACTCCACCAGTGATGGAACTGAACCAAACTTGGCAAACAGAACTCCCATGACCAACAGAAAATACTGGAAGGGTTTGGTGGGCATTGACCTTGAGTATTGGAGTTGTAGTTCACCTACATCCAGAGAGCACTGTGGACTCAAATGATAGTGGATCTGGACCAAACTTGGCATGGATATTCAATATGCCCAAATGTGAACCCTGGTGGGGTTTGGAGAAAATAGACCTTAAAAAATAGAACCCCACCAATGATAGAAGTGAGCCAAACTTCCTACACAGAACTGAAAATACTGTTTTCTGTTGGTCTTTGGCGACCCCTCTGTCAAGCCCTGACGACCCCCCAGCAGTCCCAACCCCCAGGTTGAGAAATGCTGTATTAGAAAGATCTTTTAAAACTTTTACGAAAACCTGGCTCAGAGTCTCTGTTCCCCTCTGTTCCCCAGCTGCCAGTGACTCCAGTATTTACAAGATGAGTGAAAGAGCCTGCAGAATGGAGCCAAAGGGTATTTATTTATTTATTATTTGGATTTCTTGGTCGCCCCTTCCAAGTGGCTCGGGGCGACTCACAACAGTTAAAAATGATTACAATCAATAAAAACACAGTAAAACACAATAAGACCGTACATGGTAGACAGGTATTAGGGTCTAGTTCAGGCATGGGCAATCTTTGGCCCTTCAGGTGTTTTGGACTTCAACGCCCAACATTCCTAACAGCCTCAGGCCCTTTCCTTTTCACTTAAGTGGCTGAGGGGGGAAAGGAAAGGGCCTGAAATTGTTAGGAATTGTGGGAGCTATGCCTGATGTAGCTGCAGCCATTGGAGAAGAGAAGTCTTGGCCAAAGCAATTGGCAATAGACTTATTATCTATCTTAAGTAGACTCCGTCAAGCAACTGGAATGGAAAACTTTCAATAATATCCACTGCTGAAGAGGGAAACATGGGATTGGTTCTTGGTCGAAATGGACTGGTTGAAAATGAATAAACAGAAGCTGAATCCAGGCAAGATGGAAGTGCTCCCAGTCAGTCCAGAAATGGATAAGGAAAGAGGGACTGATCCTAGGCTGGATGGCTTTCCCTGGAAATGCAAACATGTAGACTGGGGGAGGGGGAAGTGGGAAACTAATACTAATAATATTTACTAAAGGACAGTGAATATTTTATGATCATGGAAATTGAACATTATTTTATGCTCAGCTGTATGCTTCAGTTAAGTTAAGCATTCAAGACTGCAATTTGTTCCCTTTGGGGTGATTCACACATAGTCATTTTTCTTCCTGAATAAAATGTCCATGTGTAGGAAAATCTGTGTTCAGTGCATCTATCCTGCCACCCCTGAAGTATGTGGCTATTCACACACTCATCCATTTCAATGAGGATATTTAAGATTGCTTCCAAATTCCTATCATATCTGCTTTATCACAAAATAGATAGGTCTGACTCTATAAGGTGTAAAATAATATCTACAGTTTTAAAACCCCAAACTCTTTTTGGCCGATGCTTCTCCAGTTTTCTGAGCCAATATAGTTGAAGGGGATTATGGGAGATGTGGTCCAAGAAGCAATTTTCCAAGATCTGAACCACAAACATTAGTGCACCTGTTGGAGTTGATACCCAAGGAGATTTGGGAAGAGTTCGCTACAGACTTAAGAAGTGGGACAAAACGGAGAGCCTGTAAAAATAGAGCAGTGTCATTTCAAGGTTATTCAGAAAACAGACTTCCTACTTAGCTGCTTACACATGCGGAAATGCTGGGATTCGTCTACGTGAAAGATGAAAAGTTTGGCAGTAATAAGTTTTTTGAAATCAGCAAATGAAGAGTATGCGGAAAACAAGGGACTTGAATTAGATGGTGTACAATTGAGTCTTGTCCCCTTCTGGACTGAAGGAAAACATAAGGGTATTTCCTGAGAAAGAAGAACATCGTACTTAAATTGTCCTTTTTAAAATGAAAATTAAAAAAAAAACAAAAGTAGATACTAAACTCCCTGGAAGTTGAAGACTTCTGGCTTTGAAATTGCCTATTCCTGGTCAAAGGGGCATGCTCATTACTTTTTTCTAAGCATGCAGTGTGAACCTTGACCTCTATCCTATCCCCTCCCTCTCTCCCCCCTCCTTTCCTTCTTTTGATGTTGTTTGTTTGTCCGTCGCTCATTGTACTGTTATCCAGACTTGTAAACCGCTCCGAGCCCACGGGGAGTGGCGGTGATAGAAGTTTGAATAAATAATAATAAATAAATAATAACCTGGGAATTCAATGGGCATTGCTGTTGTTGTTATTTTGCAGATATCAGATTAAGAGCTATAGAAATTCATGGTGTAACTACTACCCTTTCAGTTTTCCAATTATGCCTTAGGGTCTTGCTAAGTTAGAGCAATCTGGATCTGGTGCTACATCTGGCCAGGGAATGGGAGGACACGTGTAAGAGTCACAAGTAGCAGAAGAAGCTTGAGGTGTGTTAAGGTTTTTATATTATGTGGTAATGCATTTTAAGTTGTTGAAATTTGATGTTTAAAAAACATTTATGATATACAATGGTTTCATTTTTTAGGGTATTGAATAGTTTTTACTGTGCTTTGTTTATAATTTGATGTGTATCCTCTTGGGCACCAAACTGGGATAAATAAATAAACGAGAGGACGTTTGTAGTGGGACCCATCCAGGTACTGACAGCATCCCAAGGGTGACACAGAGCAGAATGAGCTCTGAATTCACAGTTTAATCTTCCAAAAAGCTAGCTGGGTTGTCAGTTGCAGTGGCAAAGGATTGGGGGTAAGCAAAAAAGAATCCAGCAGCAGCTTTTCGAATAAGTGGTTTATTTTTAGCCATAAAGGTGCTGCTAGATTTCTTTTCCATACTCTTCAACATGTAACAGTCGAAAACTGGGACACACATGGTCAAGCAACATCCAAATGTGGACAAGATGACAAAAGTTAGTCATGAGGAAGAACACCCACATTAGCTTAGATTGTAGCCATTTGTTTTTGCCCAAACTTATAAGGAAGGGCATGATTCTGCCTCCTCCTTTCTTCTTCTTCTTCGAAAATTAATTGAATGCAAACTCCTTTACAATTTGATCTCTGTTTGCAGCAATGGAAGTAAACTGAAAACAATACAAAAAGTCAGAAAAAATACATTTTAAAAGCAGCTGATAAAGTTGGACCACAGGAGGGGTGCTCACACTTTTTCAGCATGGGAGCTACTGATTAAAAAACCAAGTCCCAAAGATCACCTACCCAGAAATGTAAAACGTATAACTATTTTCTTATTTATTTATTTATTTATATTTATTATTCATTTCTATGTACCGCTCCTTCCTGCAGGCTCGGGGCAGTTTACATAAAATGAAGTTATAAAACATCAAGATTTCAATTTAATAACAACAATATAAAACAGAGCATAAAAATACATCCAACCACCCCATTTCTCCCACACTGCCATATTACCACAGAAAGCCAGAAAGTAAGAAGAGGCTTTTGAACTGCAAGGCCATTTAATACTCAGCAAGGTAAACAAAGGAGCATGCAAAAATACATCCAACCACCCCATTTCTCCCACATTTCCATATTCCCCAACATTTATTTCTCAAGGAACAAAGCAAGCAGAGAGGCTTTGGAGCTAAAATGCCATTTTAACATTAAAAATAAACAAAGAGACATGCCACAGAACAATCAAGCACCCACTCCAAAGTAAAAAGACCGACCTTTGAGATGCGGTAAAGAAATGACCCCAAAGCGTCCTTCTCCTCCTTCATCGTTGCTCCTATTTCCACGCCGCCAGCATGCGTGCCGCCTCCAAGAGCTCACAAGAAGTCCAAGGGGCAGAATGGGCGCTTCTGCGCATGCGCTGGGGCCAGCCATGCATCGCGTCATCCAGGCCCGCCCCCTTTGGTCTCCTACGACTCTTGAGTGGCTGGAGAAGGACGGAGGGAGGAGAAGGAATCCAAAAGAGGGGGTCCATTCTGCCTCTTGGACTCTGGAGCAACGACGGAGGACTTCTTTGCAGCGTGCAGGGGCGCGTGAAGAGGACCAACAGCAAAAAACCTGGTCAGGGGTCTGAAGATCACCAGGATGAGGCCCGAAGATCACCCTGGTGATCGAGATCACCATTCTGAGCACCCCTGGACCACAGGATTAACTGGGACTGTTCCTGCTAAACCTGCATAGCTGGAGGGCATGCATTTTTCCTTTCCCGCTTTCCTTGTATTTACAGTTTGAATTCTGTGTTGCATGAAGAAATACTTCTTTTCATTGGACCCAAGTCCTCCACCATTCAGCTTGAATAGATGACCCTGACTTTCAGTATTTTTTATTATGATTAATATGTTTTTATTTTCAATTTACATATTCATAAAAACAGTGAAGCAAATCTATATAGATGTATATATACACAAACCATTACAATACTTCCTAACATCTATACAATATTCATGTTTGTTTATGCTCTCCCCTCCTCCCACCCCTCCTAATTTAGTGACTTCCTGTCTCTTGGGTTGGAGACATCCATATATAATTCCATTCTTCCTTCCTATTACATTGTTTTACTATTCTTCCTTTTGGACTGATGGTTATTATTTACAAATTCCCTACACAGATTCTAACAGGTTAAATTATGAAGCCTTCATAAAAAGTTTTCCTTCTTTCTTTTTTTTTACTTATTTTAGAAGTGGTTTCCAGTCTTTGATACATTTTTTTTCATTGTTCATGATTGTTAATTTGTCAATTTCTGCTATTTTAAAGACTTCAACTATCTATTCTTCTATTGTTGGGATGTCTGTCTTCTTCCAGAACTGTGTGTATACTGTTCTTGCTGTTATGATCATATAGTGTAATACTTTATAGTTTAGTGATGTTGTTTATTTATTTATTTATTAATCATCCTTGTATGCCGCCACTCCGAGGGCTCGGAGCGGCTCACAATCACAAGCCTAAAACAGATAAAAACATCAAATGAACTATTCTAAATTTAAGTTAAAACTAACTATGCAGGATTACAGAAATCAAGAACTAAATGCCAGTTTGAAGAGGTAGGTTTTACAGGCTCTGCGAAAAGCAAGGCCTGTAAAACTTCCTCCTCCACTTTTCTTTCCCTTCCCCTTTCTCTCCCATTTTCCTTCTCTAAATATTCTTGGACTACAACTCCCAGCAGCCCACTTGATCAATCTACCTACCTACCTACCTACCTCCATCTAATCTATCTACCTGGAGGATTGCTGGGAGTTGCAGTCCAGGAATAGAAATTTGGAAATATGCATGAATTGGGATGCTCTTAAAGAAATTTAAGGAGATGAAAGCTTGGAGCTTGGAAGCAGTGTATTTGGATCATCCTCCTCTCCTAAAGGGCCTGATCTAGGGGATGCTGGGAGCTGTAGTCCGGAAGAGAGTGTGGATATGCTATTGTTTGTTTTGTTTGCCAGGGGGAGTTGTTTTTGCACATGCACTGTAGTGTCTTTTGGCCTTTTTGGCCTTTTAAGTCCCTTCTGTTGTGTTTTTCAGTGTTTTTATTAGTGATGGTCACTCATTGGCCTGATAGGTGTATAGTGTCCAAATTTGTTGCCAATTTGTCCAGTGGTTTTTGAGTTATGTTAATCCCACAAACAAACATTACAGTTTTATTTATATAGATAATGGTTACTTTGTATGATTTTGTGTTGGTGATGGAATGCTTTAACTATGCTGGAAACTGCCCCCTCGGAGAGATAGAGTGGTATACAAATAAAGTTTCATTATTGTTTATTACTATTAGAGATGGACAATGTATGGCCTGTGGACCATATGTAGGTCTCCTGCCTGCCTACCACCACCAAACGGTGGCAGAATGGAGGTGGCAAATAGCTGCAATTTTCTTTGAAAACAAGATGGGGGGGGGTGGTATGCCTTATTTTAAGCCAGAACTGTGTTTTGAAAGCCTCCCAGAAATATGATAATCTCTTGAAACAAGGTGCACGCTTCCCACATGCCACGTGTTCAAGGGAAATTGCAGTTTGTTTTGGTAGCACTACTCCACCCAAGATTTAGATTTTCAGTTGCTTAGGGTCAGGTGGGTCCAGTCCCCAATGGGTTGGAGGGGGATTCCTGCCCCTGTGAAGTCAGCCACCTTTAGTTTTGATCCTCTAGGGTTCTATAGTATTTTGTGACATAAAAATGAAGCTTGTTTTTGTGGAGAGTTTTATAGCGCTAGCATTCCAATGGGCACGATACAAATCCAGACAGCCTTTGCCCCCATGAATACAGCCTGTCTATGAAAGCCACACACACTATACTATGATTATAACTGGGTGTCAGGATATTCCAACCATTAGGGGGCTTGTTGATGTCATTTTCTTTGGAAACTGCCAGTTACCAATTGCATCATGACCATGTATCTGATACCCCAGCCAAGCATGGTATATCTTAGCCGACACTCATTTGTTTCATGGAGGGTATTGTTCCTCTTATATTTCAATGACTTTTTTGTTGTTGTTTTTTTACATCCTGGACCAATCAAATGTCATGGCTGTGGCTGAGCCCGGAGGTCAGACAATAGCTTATTCCGTCTATTCTATTTGCAGGCCTGTAGGAATGGTCAGGCACTTTGTCATGGGGAGACTGGAGGCTGTTTAAAGCAACTTTTCCCACCATTTAGAAAAAGGCGGAATCCTGAGAGGAAAACCCTGTCATAATAATAATCCAGATCCCATTGAAGTTGTCGTCCCCCTCCCCCCGGCTTTATGATTTTATGGGTGGGGTAGGAATGCAGTGTGCTCACCAGCTTTTGCACTATTGAAATAGAGAGCTACAGCGAGTGCTGGGAGCACATTTTGTTTTATTTACATACCTTACAAAATGAGGTGATTTGTATGGTAAATTTCCTGGAACTAGGAACTCTACTGTGCTGTATGTTTGCATTAGCTCATTTACTGTCATGTGGATAAATGACAACTTCGGAGAATAAGAGCAATGATCACCGGGCAGATGTTTGGAGGTGTGTGGGATGAAGTAGAGCTTTGACTGTATAGGAGTAGGGAAGTGGTTCTCAACCTTCCTAATGCCACGACCCCTTAATACAATTCCTCGTGTTGTGGTGACCCCCAACCATAACATTATTTTTTGTTGCTACTTCACAACTGTAATTTTGCTACTGTTATGAATCACAATGGAAATATCTGATTTGCAGGATGTATTTTCATGCACTGGATCAAATTTGGCACAAATACCCAATACACCCAAATCTGAATACCAGTGGAGTTGTGGCGGGGGTGGGGGGTTGATTTTCTCATATGGGAGCTGTAGTTGTTGGGATTGCTGGCTAACCTACAATCAAAGAGCATTCTGAACCCCACCAATGATGGAATTGAACCAAACTTGGCACATAGATCTCCCATGACCAACATAAAATACTGGAAGGGTTTGGTGGACGTTGACCTTGAGTTTTGGAGTTGTAGTTCACCTACATCCAGAGAGCACTGTGGACTCAAACAATGATGAATTTGGACCAAACGTGACACAAATACTCAGTATGTCCAAATGTGAATACTGGTGGAGTTTGGGGAAAATAGACCCTGACATTTGGGAGTTGTAGTTGCTGTGATTTATAGTTCACCTACAACCAAAGAGCATTCTGTACCCCACCAACAATAGAATTGAGCCAAACTTCCCACACAGAAACACCATGACCAACAGAAAACACTGTGTTTTCTGATGGTCTTTGCCAACCCCTCTGACACTCTCCTTGCAACGTCCCCAGGGGTCCCGACCCCCAGGTTGAGAAATGCTGGAGTAGGGTTTTTTTTTTTACAATCCCTGCAGAGCTGGTTCTCCCAACCTTTTCTTAAAGAAACAGTCAAGAGATATTATTGCATGTTTTGCTGACTTTTGGAAAATTACTTTTTGGCATTACAGTTTTTATAATCCTACAACCAGAAAAAGCCTCTGTTCTAGTTGGGGGAATCTGTGAGCAGTTTAACTTGTAACTTTCCCAAACTCTGCTCAGAAATAGTGAAGAATTGGGTTGATCTCAAAAGAATCAAGTGAACGATCTTCTAAAGCCATTGGCTCAGTCTCTGCTTTTTTGTATTCCCTGATGGTTCATCCATTTAGTGAAAACATGCCTATTTTGCAGGTGTGATTTAGCTATACTCTCAAAAAATTGCTATAGTTAATTCATACTTGCCACTTAGGAATTTATGCACAGATTTTGTTTTTTGTAAGTGAAGCACATTTGGGGCTTCTCTGCCACAGTTTCATTTGGAATCCTTAAGAGAGAGATAGATTGGCTATACAGGCACTATGACCACAAATGGCACATTCATGGAAGAAAGCATTATGCGATATCTGCACCAAAATTAGTTACTGAATTGTTGCAGTAAAATGTGGTCATTAACAGATTATTTCCATTATGAATCAAAAACCACATTTGCAATGACCAAGAAGTACAGCAAAGCCAGGAGAGCAACAGTTTTGAACGATAAGGCTGCAGAACATTGGCTAATGCACTGCTGTGATGGTGTAACAGTATGGTGTGATAATACCCTGAGTTGTTTAAACCAGTACTTGGATCTGATGTGGAGCATTAGGAGATCCCCTCCCCCACTCCCGCCACCAGCCAATGTGCCAGAGACCAGCATCAAATGTGGGTTCAAAATAGCTTTTATTTTGCCTGGAAAGTAGCCCCAGACAAGCAATCTATAGCTTGCAGACTGGCACCATTTCATAGCTCGCCACTTTGAGATGCAGTGGCATGAAGAATTCAGTTTATAACTCTCCAATGTCTAAGTCAGAATGTGTCTTTCCAATGCCCAAATTGTCTTAATATTAACAACTGCTATTGTCTTAATTGCTAAAATTAAGACAATGTGAATTTTGGAAAGATGCCTTTTGAGGGGTATAATTGAATTGTTTTTGCCACTGCATCTCAAAATGGTGATCTATGAACTCATGCCAGTCTGCAAGACATAGATTATTGGTCTGAGGTTTGTTTCCAGGCAAGACAATTAAGACAATATTAATTGCAGTCTTAATGTGCATACTCTTGGAAGTCAGGCCCATCTGAAACAGTGGGGCATACTTTTGCATAAGCATATGGTATATGATATTGGGTTGCACATCTACATCTGCATTTCAAAGTTGTAACAAACCCTTAGACAACGCTCTGTCTTTTAAACTAGCTGTGTGATATGAATTCACTGCACGCAGCCTTTTCAGAGGTGAATTGGGGCTGCTAATTATCTAGTCTACCTGCTGCTAATTGCATAAAGTCCTAATTTGGAACAAGATCTTTGGAAGAAGATTATATGATGTTAACAAAGTGGTTTCTGTGTTGACAGGAGCAAATGCCTTGCCCCTGGTTGTTGTGTGCAGACAAAGGAAGAAAGGATGAGTCTTCACTAGCAGTTCTCACCAAGGTTTGCAAATCCAAATGCATCCACAGTGGCACTGGCTGCAAGAACCATTTAGGGAAAGTATGACTTAGGCAACAGATCATTCTGAATGAGTCAGAAGGATGCCACCATAAAAGTAGTACATTGTTAGCATCTCAATTAGTGCAAGGTTTTTTTCCCATAGATTCCTGTCATTTTCCTGCGAGTCTAGTTTGCCAGGTCATGTGCTTGGTAGGAACAATGAAAGCGCAGATCCACAAGGCCACTTGCACCACAGTATAGAGCAGAAGAACAAAGTGGGGGATGAGGTCAGTGTCGCAGCACTTGGTGTGGTGGGAAGTGAAACAGGATGGTGACTTAGCCAGAGGATGTGAATGAAACAGTCATGCAGGGCTTGTGATAGGGGTTGGTATCGCTGGGCACCTGCTGAGCTGCATGTTCCTATAAGTGCCTCACTGTCAGTCCTGGCCCCGGTGTCCGCAGAATCTGGTTACCCCTGCTCATTTAGCTACAGTCTGGAAAAGTTACTTTTGGAACCACATCTCCTAGAATCCCTTGTTTGTATGTATTGCTCTCATGTCTTGTGTGTCTTGCTTCTCTCACCCACATGCCTGCAGAACTTGTGGAAGTTATGTTTGGGGCTACAGCTCTCATAATTAGGGTTTCCATATGTCCCTTATTCTAAGGGACGTCCCTTATTTTGGCCCTAAAATTTGTGTCCCTTATTTTCAGGCCCTGTTCCTTATTTTTGACTTGCAGAACAGGACTGGGCGGGGTTGACCAGAGGAAGGCGCGCACTGTGGTTTCCACGGCAATGCCTGCCCGGGGATTCCAACTCGCAGGGCAGCCTGCATCCCCATTGGAAGGAAGAGGCGATACAGGACTGTTTCAAAGTACACTAGACTAATTAACCGTTACCCAAGGGGAATGTTGGATTATGTTGGATAAAGATCGTTTCTGGTTGCTTGAGAGTTACTCTTAAAATAGGCCTAGCTGTGCATCCCAATACTATACAATGCTGTGTATCCCATACTATACTATACCATTAACTATTGACATAATAATCATGAAGATGTACTGTCTTATATAATTTATTTTATTTTAATGTTTAGACAGTGCACTTTTAAAGTCAGCAAAGTCAAGTACTAAATACAGATGGAGAAACTAAGGAAGTTCCAATAATGTTTTTTTTCTGCATGACAAAGCATGCAGAAACATACCATGTACTGTTAAGAGGATATAAGTCAGTTTCTTTTGTGAGTTTCAATCATTATCTTATTCCGTTAATAAAACTATTTCTACCTAATGTTTGAATTTCAAGTTTTTAATGAAGTGTCCCTTATTTTTGTGAAAAATCCCGTAAATGTCCCTTATTTCTTATATCAAAAAATGGCAACCCTACTCATAATCCTCCGTATTAAGGATGTCCTCTGGCTTGTCCTCCTTGAGCAAGCAAGCAGTGAGAAACTGAAATAACTTATCCAGAACTTATCCAAACTCACAGCAATCCAACTTATCCATACCTTGCCTTCTCTCAGGATGAGTTGATCCACATGGCTCCCAGAAGAAGAGGCTGGAAAGCAGCATTGATGGTGAAAGGGTGGGTAGGCTCAGCTCCATAGCCCAAATGTCAACCTAGCACTGTGCCACTTTCCAATATGTTGTAGCAGAACTACAGAGGTGTTTGAATTGTTAAATAAGCAAATAAAGGAACCTTTTGACTCATGGGTTCATTGTCTCTTGGAGAAGGGGGTAGTGCTCAAAGACTGAGAGTTATCAGCGGGCCTTGGAAATGAGGAACCCCAGGACCTACCCTGGCCATCCGTTAGGACCTTGCTCTGCACTTTACCCACTCCCTCTTTGCACTAGCCCTGGTCCAGCCCTCTCATAGTGCCTAGGCCCACTCTGAAACTCTGGTCATTGATAGTCTAAATTTTGCTCAATAGAATAGTATTGGAACTGGTGTTTAAATGTGTCTGACTGTTTTAATAGTATTATGTTTATGTTTTATAATCGTTATTCTGTATGTTTTTGTTGGCAATTGAATGTTTTGCTTGTTGGAAACTGCTCTGAGTCCCCTTGGGGAGATAGAGTGGTATACAAATAAAGTTTTATTTAATTTATTATTATTATCAAGGGAAAAAGAAGAAAAACTATCTGTTTCAGAATGACGTCGCAGAAGATGCTTTTCTTGGTCAATGAATTGGCACAGCAAGATATCGCTTGGTTAGTTTCTGAACAAAATCAAGCTTGTTGTTTGTAACTCTTCAAACCTGAAATGGCTTGGTTTGAAGATATTTGAGAAAATTGCCATGTCTGCCAGTTGAATCCTCTGGCACGTGTGGTATTGTGTTTATATTGTTTATGTTCACTGTTTATATGCTTTGGACAGAGCCTGGAATATTATTTTGGAAAGTAATTAGCTGATACTCCAAGGCGTCCAAAGAAATCAGTTAAGAATCATCACTGTGATTCTTCTTTTATAAAAATCTTTATCATTATTTTAAAATTAAGGACTTGATCACTTTTAGATAAAAACCAAAACATACCATATTGTTGGCCTACAATAGAAAACACATCCAAGTAGTGAGCCTTATAATGATAAAAGCAGCTGAAACAGTTCCATCCAAACAGAACAAGGTTGTATCAGAGCTTAGAGAAGTTACTTTATCGTACAAAACCTAACATTTCGAGTACTGTTACAGTCATAATACATCTTACTTATGTTACACCATGGAATTCATTAATACTATGACAAGTTACTTCTGAGCTCAGAGTTTTGGAGAACCATGAGTCAAAAAAGAGGCAGTATATAAAGGCTTTCACATTGTTCTTATTCCTGTATGAGCTGAATCTTTGGAAGCTGGCCTGGGCCATTCATAGCCAGTGTTTATCTTGCATCTTTTACGCCGGATGTCGGAACGTTTCCCTCCTTATTTGTGCTCCATCTTTTTCTCACAGTCCGGTCCCTTATGACATCACCGGCCTTCCCTTCTCAGCCTGAGACGCAGAGTGTTTCTGGAGCTAACGGCTTCCTGAATGAGAATTTCTAATTCAGGACAGTGATTGCAAGAGGAACAGAGAACATGGAGTACATGGAGAATTTGTTTCATGCGGAAACATTAAATGAGAAATGCAGCCCTGGGAGAGAAAAAAACGCACACTCCCTTGCACATAGCAACCATCAGCACCAAGGTTATGGTAATTAATTTCAAATCTGTTTAGAAAAGGTTCCTTTTATGTGAGGTTGGTGCTTTAAGTGGCTCAAGAAGTACAGAAAAACAGGAAATCAAACGGCTTCATTAGGAATTGACTCTGGTCTGTAATTAGTGGCTAGGAAAGAAAACAAGGAAAAGCAGGTGGTGAGTGAACTGAAGGCGGCCATGGAGCTTGGGCTAGAAATGCTCATTAGGGCAACCAACCATGTTGGAGATAGAGAAGGAGCGGGTGGGGTGGGTGGGCAGGAGAGCATTTTTCATGCAAGATCACAAGAACCAGACGGAGTAGACTTAACACATGCTTAGCAAGAAAACAGAGACTGTTGGATGTTACCAGCATGAGATTTAATGAATAATAATGAGGCAGTGGACTGGGATACTTTAAAAGGCATCTTTGTTCTGTTCCGTCCAGGTTCCTCTTAGTAAAATCATGTTAAAAGTAATTAGCAAGTGAGGCTGCATTTTGCTAGGACGTCCAGAAGAGATGACACCAGTCATTGATATCAATTACATTTAATTAGGCTGAACTAAATTGGGTTGCTGATGCCAGACTGTACAATCCGTAGGGGTAACCAGAGGCAAAAGAAGACGAGGCTTCTTGGACTGTCAATGGTTGGGGAGAAGATGGAATCTCAGCAGAGGCTTCAAAAAGCTGCTTTCTTGCTGAAACAAAAGAGAATTTTCAGCAGGTGTTCCTTGTCATGCAACCATGTAACAAGCAAGACTTTATCTTCTGTTGTTGTTGTTGCTGTTGTTGTTGTTTGCCTTCAAGTTGTTTCTGACTTGTGGTGATCCTATTATGGGGTTGTCTGTTGTCTGATAGTATGTGATTCACCCAAAGTCACCCATTGCATTTCCATGGCTGAGCAGGGAATTGAATCTTGGTCTCCAGAGTCAACACTCAAACCACTGAAGGTACAGAAGCCATCCCCAGGTTTCACTCTGGCAACTTTACACCTCAGACATATCAAATTCCATACAACCACAGTGGCTATTGAGCCTTATTTAAAAATTAGCATTGGGTCATTTCCAAAGATATTCTACCATTGTATTTTGGTAGCTTGGTGATATTTTAGGACTTCAGCCATGGAATCCAATGGCTCCTATCACACTCCAACTAACTACTTACACAGTGGGCTCATGGCTGAAGTGCTGCCACTGCTGAAAAAATGGCAACAGAAGACAATGGTAGACTTCCTGTCTCAAGCTGCCGAAAAAGGACTCCCCCCCATGTGATGAGGAAGGAGGTAGCTGCAACAGAACAAGGCGTGGGGTGACAGGTCGCCATGCCCCCTGCGTGACTGCCAGCAGGACACAACGATCCGGGACATCTTTGGCAGCAGGTGTAATAAGGTTGCAAGCAAAACCAACGCTGGGGGATCACGGGGTTGCAGTTCCACTAACATCACACAATTTCCACCCCTATTCTGTAAAGGCAAAGAGCATCTGTACACTTCCAGATCCAATGTTGTGATGGTTCAATAACTATGTAGAGGAAACACTTAAATAGGGCTCTTCTAGAAGTACTTTATAGTTGTATGCATTTAGAAATGTTTTGTTTTGCTTTTCTAAAAAACACGTGCTTCCGTTTGGGTTGTGGGGTTTACATTTACACAACATACATTGACTAATAGGGGACGGACCCAACAAACATGTACTGCCCTTTTTGTCTTAAATGCAACTTCATGTGCAGCAAGCAGATGGGCAACGCTTGTATTTCTTGAAGATAAACATGATCAACCAGCTCATAAAGCTGCTGCCATAGCTACAATTGTCCAACAAAATATTGGCAACCTGGACAGATGTACAGGTGCTAAGATAGATGGCACAGAGAAGTGATTAAGTAGTATAGGTGGTATAAAGCTATAAGGCTTTGAAAGAAGTAGAGCAGAATTCAACCAGATCTCTTTGGGCTCTTCCGCACAGCCATATAACCCAGAATATCAAGGTGGAAAATCCCACTATATCTGCTTTGAGCTGGGTTATCTGAGTCCATATATTCCAGTTCAAAGCAGATAATGTGGGATTTTATTCAGCTGTGTGGAAGGCGCCTTCTTAACAAACAGTTTCTGAGGGTTGGGTTTAAAATCTAGATTTGCTGAATGTGGCACACCACCCCCTTGTAGGGCAATGGGTGTTTTCCAGGCCTTGTTCCTGTGCCTTTAACATTAGCTCAACCGGTGGAAATTAAACAGGGCAAATGTTTTCTGATCACTTAGGGCCCTTCCACACCTGAATATAACCCAGAATATCAAGGCAGATAATCCACAGTACAGGAGCCCCCCGGTGGCACAGTTAAACTTTTGTGCCAGCAGGATTGCTGATCTACAGGTCAGTGGTTCAAATCTGGGGAGAGCGGGTTGAGCTCCCTCTGTTAGCTCTAGCTTCCCATGCGGGGACATGAGAGATGCCTCCCACAAGGATGGTAAAATATCAAAAACATCTGGGCGTCCCCTGGGCAATGTCCTTGCAGATGGCCAATTCTCTCACTCCAGAAGCAACTTGCAGTTTCTCAAGTTGCCCCTGACACACACAAAAAAAATCCACAATATCTGCATTGAACTGGATTGTCTGAGTCCGCACTGCCATATATTCAAGTCAAATGTGGATCTAATGCAGCTGTGTGGAAGGGGCCTTATTCCCAAATCCTGCAAAAGTTTGCCTGACTACAGCATGCCTGAACACTGAAACACGGACAAAATAAACAAACCTGGCACTACATTACACAAAACACCAACCAGGAATAATTTGAAAACAGTTTGTAGATTTTTTAAAAAATCCCACAGAATGAATAAAATGCCTTCTCTGTCCAAGGAAAAACAAGGACTCCTCTTTAGTGGGAAAAGTGATTTTGTTCACGGATATCCCCTGGGCAGATAAAGAGAATAAAATTGTTGTGTATTTTTTTTGCAGAGAATTTCTTTTGCGCATCTCAAGCAATAACAAATAATATCTGATCATAAAGGGTGATTATTTACATGCTGTGTATTGTCACGTATCCTCTCAGGATACGGTGTCTTTTGGTAAACAACATTTTTGATTCATTTAGCATGGGGTGACCTTGCGAGACACGAAAGCACATTCTTATAGGCCTTTTTCCTGCTAACGGGAAACAGTTTCACCTGAGGATAGACATGAAATTGTTATTCCCAGTCAGCAATGTGTTTATTTTCAGGGATGGTTCCAGGTTTGTGGAAGAACTTGCGAAGAACTTTGAGTTCTGTTGGCGCTTTCCCTGATGGACTTCAAAACATCAAAACATCAGGCCATCCCCTGGGCAATGTCCTTGCAGACGGCCAATTTTGTCACACCAGAAGCGACTTGTAGTTTCTCAATGAAGAAGCGACTTGTAGTTTTCTGTGAGATCTAGTACTGCAGCCCTTTTGTGGGCATAGGCCACAGGGGTCCACACTCTTGTTACATCTTGTATAGACTACTGCAACGTGCTCTACATGGGGCTGCCTCTGAAGACTGTCCAGAAGCTCCAAGTAATCCAATGGGCAGCAGCCAGATTTCTTACTGGAGTGACATACAGGTAGCATACACCCCCCCCCCCGTTACGTCAGTCCACTGGCTGCCAGTTTGTTACTGGGCTCAATTCAAAGTGCTGGTTTTGGCCTGTAATGCCCTAAATAGTTCTGGTCCAAGTTACCTGTCTGAATGTATTTCCCTTTATGAGCCAAGTAAAGCTTTAAGATCTGCTGGAGAGGCCCTGTTCTCAGTCCCACCCCCCTCTGCAAGTGCAACTGGTGGGGACGAGAGTCAGGGCTTTCTCAGTGGTGGCCTCTCGGTTCTGTAATTCCCTCCCCTGTGCCATCAGGCTGGCCCCATCCCTCCTGGTGTTCAGGAAAAAGCTAAAGACCTGGCTTTGTACACAGGCATTTGGAGAATAGGGTAATATGGAATCTACCTCAACAGCTTGAATAACGACCATGGGGAAATCAATAAGTATGGAAACTAAGGCTGTACATTTTGTTATGTTTTAAAACCTGTTTTATTGCTTTTATGTGTTTTAATTGTTTATATGTTTAACCGTTTTACAGTTTTATATGGCTTGTCTTACTGTTGCTTTATGATGCGGCATTGAATTTTTCCCGGAGTTTGTAAGTCGCTTTGAGTCCCCTGCGGGTTGAGAAAGGCGGGGTATAATAAATAAATAAAAAATAGGATCAGACTAGTGTACCAGGTATCTCCAGAACTGTAGCGCAATAACTCCTATCACGTCACCGTCTGGAGGACCACAAGTTGGGGCAGCTGGGTTAGACTCTGGGTTTTCTAGAAGCTTAGATTGGATGTTCTGGTTATACAGTGCGACTCCTGGAGTAACTGAGTCCCCATGGGAAATTTATTTATTTATTTAAAACATTTATATTCTGCCCTTCTCACCCCACAGGGGACTCAGGGCGGAGCACAACATATATACGGCAGACATTCAATGTCGGGACATGAAACCATAAATATGTACAAACATTAAAATCACTTATATCCATATTAAAAGTTGCTTAAAAACCATCTCAGGACACCATTTTGCCTCATTACATTGCTCCAAAGGCTTGGTCCCGCAGCCAGGTCATCACCATTCTTCTGAATGACAGGAGGAAGGGGTTGATCTAATATTGCCAGGAAGGGAGTTCCATAACCGGGGGGGGGGGGGGCAATCACTAAGAAGGCCCTGTCTCTCGTCCCCGCCAAATGTGCCTGTGGTAGTGGCCGTACCGAAAGCAGGGCGTCCCCAGAAAATCTTATTTTCCACAGTGGTTCATAAAGAGAGATGTGTTCGGACAGGGGCCATTTAGGGCTTTATAGGCCAAAGTCAGCACTTTGAATTGTGCCCAATAGCAAACAGGCGGCCAGAGGAGCTGACATAACATGGGAATTGTGTGCTCCCTGTATGCCGCCCCAGTTATTAACCTGGTGCCTCTCGTTGAACTATTTGAAACTTCTGAACTGTCTTCAAGGGCAACCCTACATAGAATGCGTTGCAGTAGTCTATCCTGAATGTAATGAGAGTGTGGGCCACCGTGGCCAAGTCTTACTTCCCAAGGTACTTCCACATGTTCTTTTAAGTCTGTGAAAAGAGAGCTGTACAATATTTCAAGGTTAAAAACAACACATGCTGCCTCCCCTCCCCACCCCTCCCTCGTTCCCATGTTTGCATGTTTCTTCCTCCTTGTGTTCCTGACAACATGAAGAAAACTGGAAGGGATCCCTGTGATTAATGTGTATACTTAACACACACACACACACACACACATAGTCGCGCGCACACACACAGTTGCACACACAACTAACTGCATGAAACATTCTTGATCTCCCCCCCCCCCTCCCTTTTTCTTCTTTCAATTTCAGGAAGTCTCTTGATGCCCTTTGCTTGATTTTGTTTTCCTTGTTATCGGGACAACTAATATTTTTTCCTGTTAGGGGAGAAAAAGATTTTCCCAAGCAGATTAAAGTTTTTTTAAAGTGTATGAATGGTGACATGGTTCACTTTCGTTGCTGTGTTTATTTTTCAAAAGAGATGGGGGGGGGGAAGGGGGGGTACTCAGCTACCTTGATTTGTTGTAATGTTAGAAGATGTCCATCCTTAGACAAAATGCTCTCAATGCAATGCTTCCTTGCCTTCATTTCCCCCCCTCAAAATCCTATTGTGGTTTCTTATCTAAGTAAAATTCTATGGGTTAGTACTGTGGAGGGAAGGAGAATAAGTGATAAATTTATTCTACGGTGTGCACTGATGGCTTTGGGAGGGGGAGGGAGAAGGAACAATGGAGTTCACAGTGAAAAAAAAATCCCTGTTAAGTTGTGATAATTGGGACAATGGTCTGCTTGGAACAAAAGCTGAGCAAAACAGTTACTCAGGGCATGATGGATGTATCCAAGTCTCATGCAGAGGGCCACTGAAAAATCTCCCTTCTTTACCCAGGTCCTGCTTCTATTATTTTTATTCTGAAAGCAATCTGTTAGAAAATGGTCATTGTCAAGATTTTGTGGATTCAATAAAGCAGAATAGCAATTGGCCAGGTCAAGGCTTTGGAGGAAGATAATTTTCACTAGCATTTTTCAGTTCCTGGCTGACCCAGTTTTCCCATTTCTGTCCTGCCTGCAGGGCCTATGGGAGGAAAAGACCCACCAAAGTGGGAAGAATAATTTATTAAGATATAGTGGTGCTAAGTGTTAGATTAGAAGCCATGGCAATTAAAGTGGGTTTAAGTTTTTCAGCTGTGTAGGCAGGTAAAATAGATATTGTATTAATTATTATTAAAATACTACTGTTGATTGTTGGCTATTTCCAGGCAGAGTAGACTCCTTAAATGAATTATTGAATGGTGACTTAACATATTGATTCAACGATTCTACACTTGGTTAACAAGAGGACATAGGCCTTTGTGTGCAACTGCTGCCTTCTCTTTTCTCCCCCACCTGCAAAACATTTCTTCTTATAGTATCTTCTTCTTGTAGGGTCTCGAGAACTCGCCCTATGAGAAGCGGCTTAAAGAGCCGGGCATGTTTAGCCAGCAGAAGAGAAGGCTGAGAGAAGACATGATACCCCCCCGGTGTCGAATTTGTCATTTCTGGGCAAGGTAGTTGAGAGGGCAGCAATGGAGCAGCTGCAGTCCTACCTAGATGATGCAACTTGGTTAGACCCCTTCCAGTCCGGCTTCCGTTCAGGGCATGAGACAGAGACGGTGTTGGTCGCCATCACAGACAAGCTGCGTTGCCAACTCAATCACGGTGGATCGGTGCTGCTCGTGTTATTGGACCTCACAGCAGCGTTCAATACTGTCGATTATGATCTTTTGACCCACCATCTGGCCGTGGCCGGGGCGAGGGGGACAGTCCTTGATTGGCTGTCCTCTTTCCTCCGGAACCGGCTCCAGCAAGTGAGAAGGGGCGAGGTTGTCTCAGGGCCCCCCCCTTAATTGTGGGGTCCCTCAGGGGGCAATCCTCTCCCCTTTATTATTTAACATCTACGTCCAACCACTTGCTCGGTTGGTACGCAGCTTCAGCCTGGAGTGTCATCAATACGCGGATGACACCCAGCTCGTTCTGGGGATGGAGGGCCGGCCCGACTCCGTACCCGATAATTTCCATCGTTGCCTAGAAGCCGTTACTGGATGGCTGTGAGCCAGTAGGTTGAAGGTGAATCCGGCTAAGACGGAGATCCTGTGGCTGGGCCATCCGGGTACAAGTGAGATCTGGCTTCCAACCCTGGACGGCGCGACACTCCGGCCGTCACCATCGGTTAAAAGCTTGGGAGTCACACTTGACTCCCATCTGACGATGGAGAAACATATCTCCACTGTCAGCAGAACAGTGTTTCATCATCTCGGGCAGGCGAGGAAGCTGGCTCCCTACTTGTCCCACCACGACCTAGCCACAGTGGTCCAAACCATGGTCTTCTCAAGACTGGACTACTGTAATGCTCTCTTCATTGGCCTTCCTCTGTTGGTGATCCGGAAGCTTAAGCTGGTGCAGAACGCTGCAGCTCGGCTGGTGGCAGGCCTTCCATCTCGCTGCCACATCACGCCGGTCCTGCGGGAACTGCACTGGCTTCCAATAGAGCACCGGATCACCTTCAAAGTGCTGGTTCTAACCTTCAAGGCCTTGAACGGTCTGGGACCGGTGTATCTAAGGGACCGCCTCTCCCCATATAGTCCTTCAAGACCACTGAGATCTGAATCATTGAACCTCTTGACGGTACCGAGTCACACAGCCCTCCACTTGACCGCAACACAGAGGAGAGCTTTTAGCGTCATCGCTCCAGTGCTATGGAACACTCTCCCTCCCGCAATCCGTGCATTGCCTGATGTACTGGCCTTCCGAAAGGCCTGTAAAACCTTCCTGTTTACACAGGCGTTTGGGCAGGAGCAATATTAGGGCTTCATGACACGGTCAAGAGCTGTGACCACATGTGGTGGGCATGCGCCATTGTATCACCTAACTATGGATGCAACCCCGACATCCAACCATGTTTTAATATGTACTGTGCACTGTGCTTTTATTGTGTTTTTACTGTGTTTTTAATGATTTGTGAGCGTTTTTATTGATTTGTAAGTCGCCCCGAGCCAGTCGGAAGGGGCGACTAAGAAATCCAAATAATAAATAAATAAATGATAGCTATGTATAAATATGTAAGGGGAAGTCATAGGGAGCAAGCTTATTTTCTGCTACCCTAGAGACGATTACATGAAACAATGGCTTCAAACTACGGAAAAGGAGATTCCACCTGAACATTAGGAAGAACTTCTTGAGGCTGGATGGCCAACAGAGGCTGGATGGCCATCTGTCGGGAGTGCTTTGAATGCAATTTTTCTGCTCCTTGGCAGTGGGTTGGACCGGATAGCCTATGAGGTCTCTTCCAACTCTATGATTCTATGTAGCACTATGTTTAAGTTTTTACTGCCATGGCAAGATCCCATTAATCTACAATGTAAGGAGGGACATTTATAATTCACAGCCATAGAGCAATAATGGCCATCATTGTCACTATCAAATAATAGTGCACATGCCCTCCAACATTTACAGATGAAAACTGGGACGTGTGTGGCCAGGCATCATCAAAGTAGTGTTAAGAGACCAAAAGCTATTAATGAAGAGGAACACACAAGACAGGAAAGTCTGCAGCAGTTTGCTTTTCTCTGAGCCTACTGGGAAACTCCAGCTTTTGTTTGCTCCTCTCTTCTTCTTACTACGTAATTGAGTGTAAACTCCTTTGCACATTGAACTCAGTTTGCAAATGTATTCAATTGCTTGGAATATTTGAGGTAAGCTTAATAAAAGGGGGAAATGTGAGGACGGGAAAAAAACTGGGACATGCTGAAAAAGTAGGGCTGTAGAGAATTAATTGGGACTGTCCCCACCAAATCCCGGTACCGTATTTTCTGGTGTATAAGACTACTGGACATATAAGACGACCCCCAACTTTTCCAGTTAAAATATAGAGTATGGAATATACTTGCCATATAGGACTACCCCCTTCCAACACACACACCAAATATTTTTTTAAAAAACATCCGATTTGATTTCAATACGGTAATTTTCCTATTACCGTACCTCCTTCTCTGCCTCTCAGATATTGCACATGTGTGCCTGCGCCACTTCACTGCAGTCCTTAGGAGCGAGATCTGAGAGGCAGAGAAGGAGGTACAGCAATAGAATACAAGGGCAGGCCAGATGAGTGAAAGAGGTGTGTTTTTCTGGGCACAGTGCTGCTCTATCTCTTTTATGCATACCCCGGGTGTCCCGGACGCCTGCAGCTTGCTCCGCCCTTCACTTACACCTTCCCGGTGAGGCGCCCCCTTACCTCGTCATTGGAACCACATTAAGTCACTTCTTTCCACAATCCTGGTGAGTGGATTTTCTTCTAGCGTACTTGTTCAGTGCCACCCTTGCTGCTTTCATACGGTTGCAATATATGGCGGGAATGCGGCCGTAACTGTTTTTGAGCTCCTCCCACCATATGTGGTGACTGTAGATTCTCCAATCCAGCTAAGAAGTTTCAGCACCTGCCCAATAAGATGACACCTGGTGTATAAGATGACCCCTGACTTTTGAGAAGATTTTCCTGGGTATAAAATTGTCTTATACACCAGAAAATACAATAGACAACATGAGAATTATAATTATATGATGCACTGCATCCCGGTGGCACAGTGGATTAAACTGCTGAGTTGCTGAATTTGCTAACAGAAAGGTTACAGGTTCGAATCCAGGGAGCGGCGTGAGCTCCTGCTATTAGTCCAGCTTCTGCCAACCTAGCAGTTCAAAAACATGCAAATGTGAGTAGATCAATAGGTACTGTTCCGGTGGGAAGGTAGCAGCTCTCCTTGCAGTCATGCTGGCCACATGACCTTGGAGGTGTCTACGGACAACGGCGGCTCTTTGACTTAGAAATGGAGATGAGCACCAACCCCAAGAGTCGGACACGACTGGACTTAATGTCAGGGGGAAACCTTTACCTTTACTTGATGCATAAGTGCCCTTAATCAATCAATCTATTTTGCTCATCACATTAATTTCTGACACACCATGCCTTTTCTGCTTAGCCTCTTTCCTTCCCTTGAAGAATCTTTGAGATGAGGAAGGGCCACAGCTTGAACTGAAAATCCACACTGCGTTGGATGTGAGACAGCAAACTATCCCACTTGTCTACTCACTGGTTCGTTGAGAGGAAATGCTTGGAGTTGTCCTGGCCTGCTGGCCTTGCACTGTGGATGAAGCTACATGGAAATGTTTTTCTTGGCACCGGCCCTGGCATCTAAGAGACTTGCACGTGCCACCTGCTCCCTCTCAACTGCTTCTCCAGTTAAGCAGCACACACTTCCTCTTCTTCAGAAGCTGAGTCTGATTCAGTGGGTCTTCAGGGACAGCTTGGTTTGTAGTTTCTTGTTTTCACAGAGAGAGAGAGAGATTGCTGTTGTGTTAATAAATGTCTTTCCCATCCTATGCTTTTACTTGGAAACACATTGCAAGGAGAGCTATGGGAATTCACACACACACACACACACACACACACACACACATATATATATAGGATATGGAAGTCTGATCCATGCCTCACAGCTGAAAGCTAAAAGAACAAAAGACAATAGTCAGGTAAAACCTCCACAATTCCAATGTAGGCCCTTTCTGCAGATTCTGAGATTGTCTACTGTACACCAGAAAAACAATACAGTTGCAATTCAGGACATTCTGCCTTGGAGCTGCTCTGGATTCCCCTCTTAGCACTACACCTACTTGTAATACATCACACTGACATTGTTTCGATTGCCACAAATTTCCCCCGTTCAAATTCAGATCAGAATCACTTTCCCCCCTCTTTGTCCTCAGGGCTGCTACCTGCTCTCCAGCAGAGCCCAGCCATGAATGAGACCAACACTGTTGATGGACCAAGAGTGGCCTGGATAAAGGAGTGGAAGGGGTGCCAAGCAGATTTTTGGATGACACCTGACTTGGTGGAGTTGCTAATATAAGGACAGATCAATATAGGATTCTAAATCCAGTAATCCGTTTTAAAAGAGGTAGAGTTGAATCGTAGTGCTATAACTGTGTTGTGTGAAGGGGCACTTTATGAAGTAGGTGGAAACCCACATACATTTGTGGCAAAATAAATATGTTTAGTCTTTAAGTTCCAAGAAGACTCTTTCTTGTTACATAAGGAGAGAAGAAAGAGTGGTGTAATTTCATTATACTGTTTAATCTGTAATTTCTCATCAGAGGGTTCTTTCTGTACACACATTGTGATCTGATTACAGATGAAATACATGACATATATGTTAAACATTCCTTTTCATATATTTCTGTGCTCTAGATGAATTGCAGAGGTTTCCTTACACCAGGTCTTTAGGCACTGCACCCAGTGTGCCGATCACCACTGGGACCACATTGACTGGCTTGTGCCAGAGTCTTTGCAGTTCGATTTTTAAAGCCTCATATCATGTCAGCTTTTCCAGGCGACAGCAGGATTGCCAAGGAGCAACTGGAAAAGCTGTCACAATATGAGGATTGGAAGATAGAACGGTAAAAACTTTGGCACAAGCTAGTAAAGGTGGTCCCAGTGGTGATCGGCATACCAGGTGCAGTACCTCAAGACGTTGGCCTGCACTTAAAAACAATCAGCACTGGCAAAATTACAGTCTGTAGGCTGCAAAAGGCCACCCTACTTGGATCTACAGGCATTATTCACCGATACATGACACAGTCTTAGACACTTATTATTTTATTATTATTATCTTTACAATATGCCCACCAGGTTGTTCTGTTTCATACACTGTGGTGTCTAGCAACATGAACCAATAGAACAAAGTGGAGAAAGAGCGTAAGTGGAAAACCTTTTCTCCAACCATCACTGGGGAAAACTATATGCAAAATAAGAACCACACCTGCGGAAAATTCCATAAAGTTTTGTGTTCCTGTTGCATGTTTTCTTGGTCCTTGTAGAGGTTTGAGCAGCTTCAACATGGAAGATAAGAAGTGAGATAAAAGCTTTTAGTATTCACTCTCCCTCTTGCCCCCCTTCCAAAGACAAATATGCCAGATCTCAAGGCCTCTGTCCATAGAACGTCAGCTCTATTGTAAGATGCCCTCCTGGCATCCCTTCCTTGTTGGCAGACTGACTCCTGCAGCTGCTGTGAAAAACCCAGGCACAGTTGAGAGAAGAATAGGACATAATCATTGAAACAACAACCCCAGCCATGGCTCTGTCTTGAGTGGAGGCTGGCTTGAAAGGATGGCATTGCTGCTTCCCTGGGCAACCGCAGGACTGCCAAGGCAGGTGACCTGGTCTGGGGAGAAGCGCTGCCAGGGTGTGCAGAGAGACCGTGGTGTTTGTTTACAATCAACAGCGCAGCCATAAGAGGGAAGGGAGGGACGGCTAGAGGGGGGAAAAGAAGGGCTGGAGTCTCCATGGAGACATTTAACCTGCTGCAATGGATGCCTTTGGGGGATTGGCACTGGCCAGGCCCTTGGAAAGCGCGCCTGGCACAAGACCTGCAGGAGCCTCATTATTACCCACAGGGCACCAACAGAGAAGCAAATGTGTGTGGGAGGCTGCCTCTTGTTTAGCCCACCAGACAAAGGATTTAGAATATCACAGAATTAATGCAGTTTGACACCACTTTAACTGCCATGGCCCAATGCTATAGCTTCCTGGGATTTGTACTTCTGTATGATATTTGGCCTTCTAAAATTGACCGGCCTATTCAGCCAATTTTAACTTGTGAATTTTAACCTGCATTTTATTGGGAATTTTAATCTTTACTTTACTTGTGTATAGTTGCTATATGTATTTTAATTGTGTTCTGTTTTAGCATGTTGTACCTTGCCTTGAGCCATGAGGAGAGGCAGGTAATAAATGCATTATTTAGATATAATTATTTTTAAAGTGCTAACATTATGCAGTGTGGCTACACCCAAATGGAGCTGGTGTAATGTTCAGATAGGACAATCACTACTTTTAAATGACCAGTGATGGTTACAAAATATCAGGTGACATACACAAAAAGGGGAGACTCATGGGACTTCATTCTACAGGTGTCGGGCTCTGTTTCCATGCACTTTGCAAATGGAGTCCCATGGGAAAATACAGTCCTACGGAGGCCATCACATGATGTAAGGGCACTTCTGTTGGGACTCCATGGGGTTCTGTTTCCACAGCGCATGGAAATGGAGGCCTACACCCATCTTCAGAAGTTGCATGTTACCCGACTCCAAATGGAGAAATGTAGGAGAAAGTGGGGGAAAGATGGCCATTGACACGACAAGGATGTGGGAGGGCTGGCCATCCCAGAGGACAAGAAAAGATGTGAGAGAAAAAGATAAGATGGTTTCCGCAACTTTCCCCTGTCCCCCCCAATTATACATATATTTTATAATTATGTTAAATTACAAAACAGCTAAAACATATAAATACAATGCACATCTCGTGGTGCAATCTGGCTCCGCCCCCTAAATCAGGGATTTTTCCAAATGTGACTTTTTCAAGCTCTGCAATATTCTGGATGCAGTAGAAAGCCTAGATGTTTGCTCTTGCTGGGGAGTACCAAGTATTGAAAGGACACTTCTAGGAAAGAGGAAATAATAGCTGATCTTTGCAATGAAAGCAACTCATCCATACATTTTTTTAATAAATGGGTGTGGAGGTTTCTTTCTTTTCCCATTCTGCCGATAAGAAAATGAAGTTGAGAGACCATAACTTGGCAGAATGCCAGCTTTAAGTTTGGATGGAATTGAAACAAGGGGCTGGTTTGCATGTCCATGCTTACCACTTGTTGTCCGTTTACAATGTTTTGGTACAGTGCAAACATCTGCCAGTGAAGTTGTGCTACACAAGCACTACACAATAGACTCTATGGCAGTGGTTCTCAACCTGTGGGTCCTCAGGTGTTTTGGCCTACCAGCTGTTAGGAGTTGAAGGGGGACATCTGGGGAACCACAGATTAAGAACCACTGCTCTATGGACAAGATGTTGGTGGTTCGGAAGTTCATGTTGATGAACTTAGAACCAAATATTTAGGATGAAATGTTACACATGAACAGAGATAAACAATGGTGTGAATGGGTTGTTGTAGGTTTTTTGGGCTGTATGGCCATGTTCTAGAAGTATCCTCTCCTGACATTTCACCTGCATCTATGGCAGGCGTCCTCAGATTCTGTGAGAAAGGACCTGACAACCTCTGAGGATGCCTACCATAAATGCAGACAAAACGTGAGGAGAATATTTCTAGAACATGGCCATACAGCTCGAAAAACCTTCAACAACTCAGTGACTCTGACCATGAAAGCCTTCAACAATGGTGTGAATCTTCTTCATAGGAATGAGGTGGAGTTTGATTCAGTTCACATTTTGACATGGCCTTACCAGGTCTGCATGTCCTGGAATAGCTTCTTATGGATGGCCTATGAGAAGCTGATGCTAGATTCATTCCTTTAGGATCCTGTGTCATTACTGCAATCTGTTCATGTACATGGGCTAAATGGTTTCAACTTGTTTTAAATTACATGGGGCTAAAGAAGCAAAATGCCACCTAATGAGATGGCTGACAAGCAAGCTCTATAGCCAAGGGATAGATCCACCAATTTTGCTTTCTTCCATATTTGCATTTTCTGATTGCTTGTGGATTTTGGTTTTTAAAAACTAAATGGAAGAAAATTGTCGCTAATTCCTGGGGATTACAGATTTGCCCCATTCTGTGGACTACTAGCGAATGTACACACCTGGCTACTCATGCACAAGCTATGTATACTGACAATGTGCATTATTGAGCATATGCAACAATTTCACTCCATCGCCAGCCCTACCAGCTGGATACATTGTCTTAAAAAAGTCACTCTGCAGGTATAGCTCAACTTCTGTCTATGTGCCTATGCTGGGGGAGGTGACGGTCGACAGGGAACTCTGGCGTGGGATGGTCCATGTGGTCACGAAGAGTCGGAAGCAACTGAATGAATGAACAGCAACAAAATGTCACAAAAGGACAATTATTCTAGTTCCCTATTTCTTACTTGGATGGGGGAGGGGGCAGAGTAGGAGAAAGGATACTCACCCAGATCCCCTCCATTGCATCCCCACTACCTTACCTGGAGCATTGAAAGGAGAAAGTCTGAACCAAGGCACCTTGAATGGAGCTTAGTTCTTTGATTTTAAAATTTATCTACTGTCCCTTCCTCACTCACATCAAAAATAAAATTGTGATCGCCAAGGCAGATCACAACATCTAAAATAAACCTGTGTAAAATTACATGGAACTGTTAGATCTTTTGCCAAATGGCAGAGAACATCCATCAGAGAATAAATAGTAGTATCTTTTACAGGGCAGCTGATGAGCTTTGATGCTATACCAGACAACAGATGAAAATTAGGGTATGTGTGGGCACCAAAAAACATTGGGCTGTGATCAGAGGTTGCAGCCAGGCAACAAGAAAGCCAAATATATTAACGACCACACAAAGACCACAAAAAATACTATTTGAAGCAAAAAACTTATGTACTGAGCTTAGGAGTGCCCCCAAAAGTGCAAATCAATAAAGCCAATACTGTCTTTGTATGTGTGTGTGTTATTGTAAAATCGAGATACCTTTATCATATCACAGCTTTCTCATGCTTCCCTTTTTCTGCCCAATGCACATTACAGGTCAGATAAAATCCCAGTTTCCCCAGAACATAACAGTCATGTGTGTAATGATGTAAACAGTTTAAATAGAAATGCAATACATCTCACCATACAATGCAGGAGAATGTGACCAGTTGACATGTGTATTATTTAACCCGCTGTATTGCTGATAGATAATTTCAAGTTCCCTGCTTTCCCTTCTTATTGTCTCTTTATCTTGAAACTGGACAGCTTCCGATAGGTGACAAGTGGACTTAAGTCAAACTACAAATTACATGAAATAAACAATCACATTTAATATCCTTGGTTTCCCCCCTTTGAAGTACAAGTCATGGGGAAGCTGAAGTGATCATATTAGAAGGAGCGGATCTTAACCAAAATAAAATTTTGGGTTACAACTCACAGAATCATGAATTGATACATTATTACATTATATGGTATTAGCAGCAAGAATGCTTTATGCACAAAGATGGATGGCGACAAAACTACCATCAAGAGAAAACTGGATAATAAAAATGATAGAAATAGCAGAAATTGACAAACTATCCAGTATGATAAAAGATAAATCTACATACAGGTGCTTTAAAAAATGGGAATCTTTTAAGACTATTGCTGAAAGGAAAGAAAAAGCAATAAAGTAGAAATTAGGAATTTATATAGTAGTATGATGGTGGGATAATAACTAAATCAGCACTTAAATGTGTATAGAAAAAAGTTGAAAATTATGTTTATTTTATTTTTTCAATTAGGTATCTTTAAAATTATGGTAGTTTTAGAGGGTAATATGGCAAAAGTACAGTAGACTCTCCGTTAATTGGAACTCAAGCACTTGGAATGCTCAAGAAAGTGGCAAAAAACTTTCAATAAGAAAGCTGTTTTTATAATATAGTAAAACAGAAAAATGGTGTTGCATATACAACCTCATCAGACAGGTTTTCCCCATCTCAGCACGCTGCCAGCATGCTGCTGGCACACAGCTGGCACACTGTTGGGATGGAGTCAGCCGGAGCCCATCAAATGACGCAGGGCTACTTTCGGCGGGACTCTGTTGGGCTCCATCCTAGCAGTGTGCTAAGAAGAAGCCCTGAGGAGTTGTGTGACTATCCATCTCCTTACTGAAGAAGCCAGGAACAGCGCAAAAGGAAGCCAGGGACACCACAGAAGTGTCATGGGATGGCAGCCCATGACCCACAACTGTAAGGGGACGAAGCTGCGAGCTGTTCCAGTTTCCAGGGTTCTGGCCCTCTATGCGATGAGATCTGAAGTCTGTATTTATTTGGCTTTATATGTTTTTAATTACTGTATTTCAACATTACTATCAACATTACAATGCAGAGTTTATGGGATGGTATAATATGAAGTATAATATTAGTAATATTATTTACTAATAGTAATAACCCTCAAGCAATCAGAAACTAGATTATTCTGGCATCTACCCAATTTCATGGGTGCTGGTTGACTCAGAGTATTTTGTAATACTAGATACATATTAAAATTGTGAAGAATGTATTATTTAATATGGAATGTATGTTATAATAAAATAAAAATAATTAAAAATAAAAATAAAATAGTATATGCTAGTTGGAGGGATTCTGGGACTACAGACCAAAAAACAAACATTTCTAATATCTGCTTTTAATTCCTCTGACCTCTCCCATTCTTCTATAGCTCCTGTTTGTTAAGGGAAGGAAGCTGCTAGTGGGGCTGATAATGCAAACTAGTGTATTGAAAAGTGAAAATGTCCCCGGTGAAGCCCAGGTCTGATTTCCTGACAACTGGACTACAATAACCCTCTTTACTGAAACCTTAATACACATTCCACTTGTGGTGATAAACTCTGCATTACTTGTATGTGGAAATCACCGAATCCACCTACAGTAAACAAAGGAAATGAGGAAGTGACTTATTGTAAAATGACATGAACCAATGCATACATCTTAGAAGAAAATGAGTGCCAATAGGATTAAGGATTGCCAGCATTGGCCAAAAGGAAATCATGCCCAAAGAGAATAGATTGAGTTGCTCTTCACTGCAGTTTCACTTTCCTGTTTGCAGAACTATAGCCTGTAGACATTAACTTTTCCAGGGATAAGGTTATGCAACAACACAGTTTCTTATCTTTTATGGTCTGGTTCTTCATGTTCATTCTTTACTGCGGGATTACCTAGAGGCTTTAGCATCTCTTGGCAGGTTATAATGCATCTGTGGGTGGCCATGTATGATAACAAATTAATTAAACCCTATTATGCTTATCTTTGCAACTGAACGTGACAGGGCTCTTGTAAAAGTGGAGGATGAAGATCTGCATTATTTCTTATCTGCTGAAAGCATGGAGAGGGGATAGATACGAAAGCTGTGGAACTATTAACGCTCCAGAAATTTGGATTTCAACTCCCAAAAGTCCTAGGCACCATGACTTTTGTGGCCCAAAACATCTGGAGCCCTGGCCCTTTAGCGCTCTAACTGGAGGTCAGCTGTGACCGGCAAAGTGGCAAAATTCAAAGAGGCATGAATAGAGGGTGAAAGGAAGAAACGTGCCAAGAATAAGGCACATCAAGCCAACCCTAACCGGGACCGCCTTCCATCTGGAAACCGATGTCCTCACTGCGGGAGAACATGTGGATTAAGAATAGGGCTCTACAGCCACCTATGGACCCACCGCCAGGGGCGGATCTTAGTGGAGGCAAATTAAGCGGCCACCTCAGGGTGCCACATGGCCAAAGGGCGCATCCAGGGCCGGGTGCCACGCCCCCAGGGGTGCCGGCAGGGTGGGAGGAAGGCTCGTGCAGGGCGAGAGAGGAGGAGGCAGAGGCGCACGCCATTCCCTTCTCCCTGCCTTGCCCTGCACACGTCTCCTCCCTCATCCTGCACATGCCTTTCCCCCCCGCCCCCACTGAGGATGCCTTGCGTAGGGCGAGAGAGGAGGGGGCAGAGGTGCCCGCCTTTCCCTTCTCCCTTGCGCCCCGCACGTCTCCTCCCTCTGTTGCTGCTGCTGCCGCTGGTGCACGAGGGCGAGGGAGGAGGCCACGTGGGTGACCTTACCTGGGGGCCGGGAGCAGGACTGAGCGGCCAGATGAGCCTGCCAGCCAGAGGGCACCTAGCCCAACCCTCGGGCCCTTGCTCCCGAAATTAGCCTAGACCTGATACACACATATATATACATACACACAAAAATAGAATAGGAAGAGGGGAGGGGAAAGGGTGAGAAGGGAGGAAGGGGAAGGTAAGAAGGGGAAAGAGAATAGGAAGGGGGCAAGAAAAAGGGGGAGGAGGAAGGAAGTATGGGGAATGTACAGACCCACACAAAGAATAGGAAGAGGGGAGGGAAAAGGGTGAGGGCCCTTCCACACAGCCCTATACCCCACAATCCCACACTCTAATGCTTTGATATTCTGGGGTATCTGAGGAAGGAAGGGGAATAGATATAGACACACACACACACACACAAAGATAATGAGCAGGGAAAATGGTGGGAAGCAGGGCCATAGCTGCCTTGATGATTCTGGGGGTATAAGAGGGTCTGAAATCTTTTGATTGTTATCCCAATAACCCCATGAATGGGAATATAATGAGCATGGTGATCAGATCATGATATGAATAAACATAACAGTTTAAATAATGTACCAGTAAGGCCTTTTCAAAGACCAATAGGAATAGAGCAGGGCTAATGCCTGGTGGGAAGGAATGTATACAGTATATACTGTATATGGCATGGGCCAACTTCAGTCCTCCATGTGTTTTGGACTTCAACTCCCACAATTCCAAGCCACCAGTAGGAAGTCCAAAATACCTGGAGGGCCAAAATTTGTCTATACACCCAATATGTGTGTGTGTGTGTGTGTTTGTGTGTGTGTGTGTGATTGTTGGGGGGGTGCCAAAATACTGTTCGCTTACCATTTAAAATTACCTAGGTCCGGCCCTGCCCACCGCCAAGACACTACATCTGGAAGACCATCATCCTCGAGCTACAAGGGATCACCTAAGTAAGTAAGAACCATTGAGATGGAAAAGGTATTTATCGTGAATATCTGAGACTTGGCCTGTGTTATTACAACTCCGCAAATGTACGCTGCAATCCTTTATCAACTTATCTGAGAATAAGCCTGATGAAACTCCAGGAGGCATACTTTTAAGTAGACATGAATCCATACTGAATGCAATAGAACCTACTTCCAACTTGGCTTACATAGGACTTCATCATTGATCACTCCCTGATTTATGGTGGAGTGTGACAGAAATATAAATGAAGGAACGAATTGTCTACAGTTGATAACTTGAACTCATACAGGTATTGAAAAACCACAAAAGACCACAATGAGGCTATATTTGTGGCACAATCTATAACTCCATTTCTTCTGAACAGGAAGTTTGTATTACTCAGTGCCCCACAAATGTGAACCTTGTGCCTTCAAAACTTCCTTCCTGTTCGCAAAATTCTGCTGGCAAACAGAACAATGTTGGTAAGTATTTCTCTACAAACTTTTCAGTATGAAAACAACATTCACTTTAAATGAAGTGGGTAGTATTTTTTTTTACATATTACTTAAAGATGACTGATGTATAGGGCATCTTCCAAGGCCAGTGAGATTCAAGTTAGGTACACTGGACATACAACAGACAAAAGAACAAAAATTTCATGGAAAAATAGTTCCACAGCTCGAGTGCCACCTTTGAGAAGGGTTGTACACTGTGTGGCATAATGTATGTGATAGCTCTGTAGATCATGCTACCCTGAGCCATCACATTCAGGCATATAGGGCCTGCTGTTAACATGGCACAAAATGATTTAATACAAATGTATCATATCAGACAGACCCCTTATTGAAATGAATTTAAAATGTGTAAAGCATTCTTGTATCTGATTAAAACTTTATTTGGGATGATTCAATGTATATAGAATACTACAAACATTACTTACCATTTGTTCATGTTTGGAAGGCATTCTTGGGTGTTTTCAGGAGAAACTTGTGATGTTATGGTAATATTGTGTATGAATAAATATTTACTTGGCCTTTGATGAAATACCATATTTTGTATGCCAAGAAGGAAGGCCTCCAGATCCTTTCCCAGAAACAAAACGTATGTTCTGACATGTTTGGGGAAAAAACCTTGCATTGGTCTCTGGTCACTGTCAGGGTGTTTCCCTCTGATCCTTCCACAGCACCAATAAAGGGATCACAGGAAGAAGTGGCAAAATTGTGACACCCATAAGTTTCCTGGTTTTAAAAACATGTAGACAGCTAGCTTTAGAGTAAGTTTAACACTTTCCCCAAGATCTCTAGGAATGTGATTCTTCCATGGGTGGTATGAGGAGGATAGCAAAATTGAGCTTGTGGCATAGTATGTAGTTCACATAATTCCCATGCCTGGTACATTGTGCTCTTAGCTAAATGGGTAAATGGTCTGAGTCAAAACCCTTTCACATCACAATGATAGTGCATTGTTTCCTTTTTAACTAATATAGCAACATCCTACGGCATTCAGGGATATGCTGTTTATGGAAGGTTTTTCAGCCAGAAAGTTCTGGTGCCTCATTAAACTGCAGATAGCAAGGTTCTGTTGTGGCATTTAAAATAGAATCATAGTGATACATATGATTGTGAAGTGTGAAAGCATCCATGCTATAAGCCATGTTTATTTATTTATTATTTACAGTATTTATATTCAACCCTTCTCATGCCCTGAGTCCCCCTCCGGGGGTGAGAAGGGCGGGGTAGAAGTACCGTAAATAAATAAATAAATAAATAAATAAATAAATAAATAAAGGGACTCGGGGTGGATTACAATGCACATATACATGGAAAACACTCAATGCCATTAGGCATACAACATATATAGACAGACACAGAAGCAATTTAACATTCCAGCTTTCTGACATCATGAGGGTATGCTCAATTCCGATGACAGGGAGAACTGCCACTTCACCGAGTCCTTGATGGAGTACTTCCTCATTCTTACGCACACTCCTGGAAGGTTTTATGGTGTTGTAAATTAGTTAAATTAGCCTCCCCGCATAAAGTGGTACCTAAATTTCCTATTTGACAGATGCAGCTGTCTTTCGGGCTGTGTAGGTTAACAGCAAGCTAGACTATTAATGGTCGGGAGCTCACTCTGACCCAGGTTGGCTTCAAACTCATGAGCTCTTGGTCAGTAGTGATTGAATGAATCTGGCTACTAACTAGCTGCGCCACAGCCTGGTTTCTATACCTTATAGTGCTAATAAAGAAGACATTTCAGTGTTCTCCCAGTTGTGCTACAGAGGAATCTCCTTACCACTACCAATGCACTCCAGCAGTCCAATGCAAGAAGCCTTCTGATTGGACCATGCTGAACATGTAGATACCCTGGCTACATGTTAAAATGTTTCAGGTTTTAAAAAAACCCCTGGTTTATTCATGAATTTTAACTGGCTAACCAATTTATTAGTAAACCAGGGGTTTTTTTTTGCCTGAAACATTTTGGGAGGGGTTTTAACCCACCCACCCCTACCCCCACTACAGGCCTGCAAAAAACAGAACATACGTACTCTAACCATTCTGCATTATAGGTTGGTTCCATATCTCATGAGGAAAGTTCAATATGCAAATCATGCAAAATCTGGCAAGATCATGTATAACTAAAACATAAGAAATTGTAGAAGAACCGTCACAGCAGTCTGTTATAGGAAAAAAATCCTAAGAAGCATGACAAGTTAGTCACAATTTGATAGGGTGTTTCCAGCCAGATGGTTCCTAGTGTTGTCAATCAAAAGACACAATGCAGCTATTCATCCCATCCCCCCCATCCCCCGCGAACATTTTTCAGTGGTAAAGACAAAAAGACAGAACTAGTGTTGGAAAAATATGGGAAGGACATAAATGAAAGACAATGACATTGTAATATCTTATAAAATGTCATGCTTTGTGACAGAGCAACCGTACAAGTCTTACCTGGAGGTATCCTTAAGCCTTGAAGATGTCATAGGACTTGGTTGTTAAGGTTACAAAAAGTCTCGCTCTTCCGTGGCAGGAAAGGGATAGTTTTGATCATTGTTTTCTCGGAGTCCTTCCATATATGAGTTTTTGTCTTCTTGTGTGTAATCTTCTTTCCTCTTTCCCCTTGCACTCCAGTGAAAAGAAAAAGCAACACTCAAAGGTTCAGAAATTAACAAGTACTATGAGAGGGAACATAGACCAGCCCCTCACTACAAGTAGAGAAGCTTTGTGACTGTTGCCAAAAATCCTCTTAGCACTGTATAAGGCAGAGCAAGTGTGTTTTCTCAAGCATATGACAATTGTCAAATGTGGGTGATAAGTGGACTATGATAAATCATATGCTAACACAAGGGTGGGAGCCATGTGGTCCTCCAGGTTTTGTTGGACTCCAGCTCCCAATATTCCTTATGACTGGCTATATCTGCTAGCGTGGGTAATAACTGAAATCTAAAAAGATCTTTAGGGTTCTGTGGTCTCTGCTTCTGTTCTAAAGTGGCCTCAGGCTCAGAGGCAATCCTTCTGGATCTCTCAAAACGTACACAGGTCAACAGTCCCCTGGGTCCAGCAGCACCAGCTCCACCATCATTGTGTAGATCAAGCTGATGGCACAATGTTTCGCTATGATCTTGGGACTCTTTCCATCTAATAGATAGCTAGTTATAACAATCCTAAGCATGCTTAAGATGAGCAGCCAGGGGCGGTCCTACAAGGTAGGACAAGTAGGCGGCCGCCTAGGGCGCCATCTGGGAAGGGGCGCCATCCTGGCCCTGCTGATGTTCCTCAGACAGCACCACAGCTGCCTGCTTTTTGGGCCCCGGCCCTGGGCGCTTGGACGCCGCGTCGGGGCATGCGCGGAGGTTTGCGCGCAGGCGCAGTGGCTCCAGAGCTGCAGTTGAGCGTAGGAGCAACGGCACATCCGTGAAAACCTCCGCGCATGCCCAGTAGCTCCCTTGCGCAGAAGCCTGTAAGCAAAGCACTCCCTATCGGGCAGGCAGGGAGTGCTTCCCTCCTTTTGTCTCCGCCCGCGCTCGTTTTGCAGGGAAGGAGAAAAGAATCAGTGAAGGAAGTGTAAGTGAAGGAATGAATGAAGGGCTTTCCTCCTCCTCTGCGATCTCTTCTCTCTCCCTCCTTCCTTTCTTGGCACTATTTCTGTCTAGACCTGAGGGGCCTGAGGCTATGAGGAGTTGGGGAGTTGGAGTCCAAAACACTTAGAAGGAGGGAGGGGCGGGCCCAAGTTTGCCCAGGCCGCGCTGCCTGTATTCGACCTCATTTGAACATTTTGGCTGTTTTCTATTTACATTTACATTGGGATCCTAATTTTGGACTTATGGGAGACTCCTATGAATTATGAGACGGGTGGTAGGTAATATATTCTGATTTTGATGCATTTACATTGCATTTCTTGTTGATTATTATACCGTTCTGCTTAATATTGTCATACAATATAATAAAAATACAATATAACAATAGAATAATGATATATTTTATATTACATGTAATATTACAAACAATATTGCAGTATAGTGGTATTGTACAAAATAGTAATATATAATATTTTATTTTACTTTATTTTGGGTTATTTGAGTTTTAGAGAAGTCATGAAAATATTTAGTAGAGGATAATTTTATTTAAAGAAATAATTTTATTTATTATTTTATAATAATATAATAGAATGTTATATTGTATTATAATGTCAATATAATATAATTATATTGTAATGTAGTATAATATAATTATGATATAATATAGTATGAGTATGGTATAATATATTGTATATACATTGATACAATATAATACTACTAATGGTATTGTGATATTATAATTGTATATTTGTTTTACATGGGGAAATAATGTTTTTTTGGGGAGGCACCAAAATAATGTTCGCCTACCATTTCAAATTACCTCAGACCGCCCCTGTGAGCAGCCCCTTGAATTCCATAGAGACAATGTCTGAATAAATACAGGTAGGATTGTACTGTGTATCTTAATGATGTGAAATAGAATTTGAATTAGTGACTAAGGGTGCATCTACACTGTAGAATCAATGCAGTTTAGCTGCTATGGCTCCATGCTATGGGATCCTGGCATTTGTAGTTTGATGAGAAAGATGTGAATGCTGCAGGTCCCATGATTCCATAGCAATGGCACACTGCAGTTAAAGTAATATTGAACTGCCTTAAACCTACGGTGTAGATGCAACCTAAGTATCTCCAGTATTTTCAGGTAAAACCAAGTGTCCCCCCCTCTCTACCTTCAAATTATATGCCGACTTAAGATTTGTTGGTGGTCTCCTATCTAATGACCAGGACCAGGTAAAATCTGGTGCCATTGGGAAGGATATGGTGATGTTCATGTATATAGCTAAAAGTTTGGGATAAAAAAAATGACGAGTCTTGAGAGAATGTTTTGACTTAATTCCGAATCAAGGAAAGTTTGTCTATCATTAATGTGCACTGTTCTTAACATAAAATCAAAACTGAATCTTAACACTAAGGACCCTGCCTCCTAACACAAGGCACATGCTTATGCAGTGGCCAGAATTAGGACCACACAGGAGTTTCTGCGGAATTGAGAGAAGAAGTAAAATCTTAACACTGCAATATTTTATGCACATACCTGAGAATTAGCCCATAGAGGGACATTTACAAGGCTTAGTTCTGATGTTTTTGCATTTTAGTTGTATTTTCCTATATGGTCATATAAATGAGTTAACATAGTCAGCCGCTAAGAAGACGATGGATATTTGATGGCACCCTGGTTGTAGAATGTTCTCCTTAGACAGACAGGTCTTATGGTCTTTGTACCACCTGCTAAATATCTTTCTACATTTTTAAGCTTTTACATTTTTTTACTTCTTGCCAGACTTTGGACACTGCTATTTCTGATTTTATTCTAACACTGTTTTTTATTATATGCATGTTTTATATGTATTATATTTTATGGCTAACATTTTCTTCTAATATCAGCCAAAAAAGTTCAGGAAGCAATCAGTAAATAAAAAAATGATAATAGGTAATTACTAAACATTATATATATATATATATATATATATATATATATATATATATATAATCTCATCATAATTAAAAACTCTCTATGAAGCATAAGGATCAAACATAAATAGCTTACTGGATTTGAGCTCAACTTTGTTTCCACTGGCCTTTATTTCCATGCTTTGTGACTAAGATTACTGAATAATCTTGACCCAATTACACATCCCGACCCTGGCCTTATAACAATAACAACAATAATAATAACTTTATTCTTGTATCCCGCCACCATCTTCCTGGGGGGACTTGGAATGGCTTGCACATGGCACAAGGTGCCTAAAAACAAAACATGAAATGAAAACAAATTTAAAATACAATTAAATACAACATATGAACATATAAAACATCCACTAACACTCAATTAATAACAACGGTCATCAACCGATGGTGGCAAGCTACTATAAATGTGTCCAGGCTGTAAACAATTGAACTGGGAATGGGATAAGTGCAACGATGTAGCCATGAGAAGAGGACATGGGAAAAAGTGCAAGGCTGCATAACTATTGCGTAGATAACTAGGGACTAGACGTTTTCAAAAGCTTGTTTGAACAGCTAGGTCTTCAGGTCCCTATGGAAGGAGGGCAGTGTGAGGACTTGCCTAATCTCCCTGGGGAAGGCATTCCAGAGCCAGGAGGCTACCACTGAGAAGGCCCTCTCCCTTGTCCCCACCACCGGTGCTTGAGATTGTGGCAGGACTGCGAGGAGCCCGTGCGGTTCATAAGGGGGGGATGTGGTCATGAAAATAGAACCTGAGCAGTTGGCCTTATCTGACAAGTGTGTTGTCAGAAAGAGAAAATGTGCCAGGGGCAAAGTCATAATAACTCTGAAAATGGGCGGGATATAAATCTAATTAAGAAAAACCAATTTACATAGCCCTGGTTGTATGGGACAGTCTGGTCTTTGAGTACTAAAGGCACCAGATCTTGACGAAGTTTAAAAGCTAAGCAAGGTTAGTTCTGTTAATGAGTACAAGGGACCATAGGCTATATTTCAGAAGAAGGAACTGGTAAAACCACCTCTGAGTATTCCTTGACTAAGAAAACCCTATGGAATTCATGAGGTCACCATTAAGTTGATAGTGAACTTGAAGCCGCACACAGCACCAAGCTAATTTAGTGTTCTTGGCTTCTGTTTCCTTTAACACTACACAAATTACCTGCACATAGCGCCCACATGACAGAGCAGACATATTGTGGACGAGGAAGCTGAATGTTCTTTAAGTGGAAAAGTTGTCACTAACCATCTGCAACCCTGAGACTGTCTTATTATGATGCATCAAGTGTCAAATGCCATCTGTATACTTAAACAAGAGGTGACAGTAACTGTTCTAAACTCTGAGTTATATTTACAGGGTATTGGCTGAAATGCAACCAAAATGTTCATTACTACAATTTCCATTCTGTACTGTTGTTTAATGTCACTAGTTTGCATATGGCATATTTTGTCATGGAAATCCCGTGGCAAGAGGATGTAGTTGCCTGAAGAGGGGAATACACAGAATGGCATGAGCATATGTTTCAACTTCATTTGCCTAAACTTTCATAATTTACAAAATCAGCTTTGTTTTTCTAATCTCTGGAGCCAGAAGAAAGTTATACATGGCAGGAAATCAAAAATCTTTCTGTTGATGTCTTCCTGAGTATAGTCCTTGGTCTTACTAAAATTTAGTTGTGTTATTGCCCCACTAGAATGATGATTTCTTGATATGGAAACTCTTAAGCATTTCTCTTCTGAGAAAGTTAAAGCAGTGACCATGAATGTACTGTTTTGGCAGAAACTGATCTATAAATTATTGATGGGACAAAAGAAAGTGGGAGGGAAACACAACATGGGTTGATATTATAAAAGGTAAAGGTAAATGTTTCCCCTGACATTGCGTCTAGTCCTCAAAACAAATAAGTCTCAAAGAGGGTGGTTCCCAATGAGAAGAATTCAATAAGCAAACAAGAGACCAAAAATGGTTTCAATATGTAAATATATTCCTTTAAATCATTCAACAAAGTATTTCAAGTGCAAGAGAAAATTATATCCTGTAAGAGTTATAGTCCAATATCCTGTAGTAAGGTAATAGTTCCACAGTCAAAGCACGGAAGATCCCAGAGTAGGCATCCAAAATAATATGATTCAATATAATCCAAAAGAATTGTAATCCATCCAATGTGTAGATGCCTTCGAACTCTGTTGCGGTCGACGGAAAATAAATATGCTTGCGCAGATCCGTTTCGCCTAATTCGGCTTCCTCGGGACCATGGACACTTTCGTGATGAGGATAATTCAAATTGCATAGAGTCCGAGATATTTCTGTAAATATTGTGTAATAATATATATTATATATTTTAAATAAAACTCAAAACCATTCTGATCATTAGTATGCTTGGACCACCATACTTACAATTCAATGCAGTGTCATATATTTGTTATTATAAAAATTATATACAGCAATCTAACACACATAAGATAAAGACCCTAGTTCAAAGGGACCCCCTTAGAATCAGACCGAGTAAAAAGAAATACATACCAGTCAATGTAAATAAGAAATATAATATGTGGTCATAGCCACTGCATTCAAAGTGATCTACGGACAAACTGTGAACATTAACAACTGAGTTTTATAACCATGAATTACAGAGAGGCACAAGATTACAGGAGAAGCTCATTTAGGGATAATTTATCATTCAAGTCTAAAGGCGATTCGGTTCTTAGATTGACGATCCATTGTTTTTCTAATTTCAACAGGTGTTTTTTGTATCCATGTGTGGGGAGGGCTGGATTCTTTCAAGGACTTTAACTGTAAAATCATCAAAGGAGTGATGGTTCTTAAAGTGCTGGTATAGAATAGAGCTATCGTTGTGTGTTTTAAAGCGAGATCGATGTTCCTGCATGCGGTTCTGTAATTCTCTCCCAGTTTCATCCAGATAGAGATTTCCACAACCACATTTTATACAATAAATCAAATTTTTAGATCCACATGTAGCCCTTACCTTCTCGCAAAAGCAGTAGTTACTGATCTATTCACATTTGTATGTTTTCAAATTGCTACGTTGGCAGAAGCTGGATCTAACAGCGGAAGCTCCCCCCGTTCCCCGCCAATCTTTCGGTCAGCAAGTTCAGCAGAACAGTGGTTTAATCCACTGTGCCACCAGGGGGCTCTGGGTTGATATTATCTTAGCTTATAATTATAATTATAGGGAAATTCAGGGACATGAAATACCAAAACTAGTATAGTCATACTAGTAGAGTTCAAATTAACTGATTGTTAGGATTGATTAATCAAAATGATGACTATAGTATTTTCCAATTCAATTATATTTGTTACATAATATGGATTAAGATGTATAGATATATATTAAGAATGGAAGCTTCATAATGCGTGCTTTATGGGAATTGTGGGGAAAATGGCAGCATCAGATGTATCGCACATCTGAGCAAAATGGTGATTTTTTAATCACTATAAATAATTCCATTAGGACTACTAAAATATAAATTCAATTATTAATCTTAAACAGAGTTCATCCATGAATAAATGGAACTTTAAAAAATATGAATTTACTAAGTTTCTATTGACTTAGTAGAACATAAGAACATAAGAACATAAGAAGAGCCATGCTGAATCGGACCTCAGCCCATCTAGTCCAGCATCCTGTATCACACAGTGGCCCACCAGTTGTACACGGGGATCTCGAGCAGAAAGGAGGGCAAAACCCTCACCTGCTCCCGACCCCCCACAACCAGTACCCAGGGAAATCCTGCCTACCTCAACCAACTCCGAGGTGGCACTTGAATGTCCTTTTCAGTAACTACCGATACACTTGGTATCCATGAATCTGTCTAATCCTGCCTTGAAGTTGTTCAGGCTGACCGCTGTCACAACCTCTTCTGGAAGTGAGTTCCATAACCCAATGACCCTCTGGGTGAAGAAATATTTCCCTTTGTTAGTCCTAACTTTCCTACCTTGGAGCTTCAGGGAGTGCCCCCCTAGTCCTAGTGTTGTGTGACAAAGAAAACAGTTTTCTTTATTCACCTTTTCTATCCCATGCATGATTTTATACACTTCGATCAAGTCACCTCTTAAACGCCGTCTTTCAAGGCTGAAAAGACCAAGGCGTTGCAACCTGGTTTCATAAGGAGCCGCTCCATCCCTTGGATCATTCTTGTTGCCCTTTTCTGTACCTTTTTCCAGTTCCGTTATATCCTTCTTAAGGTGCGGAGACCAGAATTGTACACAGTACTCCAAATGTGGCCTTACCATCGATTTGTAGAGAGGTAATACAACATTTGCTGACCTATTTTCGATTCCCTTTCTGATCATGCCAAGCATAGAATTTGCTTTTTTCACTGCTGCTGCGCACTGGGTTGACATCTTCATTGAGCTGTCCACCAAGACCCCAAGATCCCTTTCCTGGTTTGTCTCGGAAAGCTTTGACCCCATCAATTTGTAGGTGTAGTTGGGGTTCTTTGCCCCGATGTGCATGACTTTACACTTGTTTAGGTTAAAATGCATTTGCCACTTTGTTGCCCATTCACTCAATTTCGAGAGATCTTTCTGGAGCTCTTTACAATCAGTTTCATTTTTAACTACCCTGAACAATTTAGTGTCGTCTGCAAACTTTGCTACCTCAGAATTCACTCCTACATCCAGATCATTAATGAATAAATTAAAAAGTAACGGACCCAAAACTGAACCTTGGGGTACGCCACTTCTCACCTCTTTCCACCCAGAGAAATGTCCGTTTATTACCACCCTTTGTTTCCTACAGTTTAGCCAGGTTCCAATCCAGGACAAGACCTGTCCCCTGATTCCATGGCTGAAGAGCTTATTTAGGAGCCTTTGGTGAGGGACTTTGTCAAAAGCCTTTTGAAAGTCAAGGTAAATAATATCAATTGGGTCCCCTTTATCTATGTGTTTATTTACACCCTCAAAGAATTCTAACAATTTAGTAAGACATGATTTGCCTTTGCAGAAACCATGTTGATTTTCCTTCAGCAATGCCTGTTCTTCTATGTGCTTAGTAATTTTTTCTTTAATAATGGTTTCCATCACTTTGCCTGGAACTGAGGTTAGACTAACTGGCCTATAATTTCCTGGATCACCCCTGGATCCTTTCTTGAAGATCGGAGTTACATTTGCCTCCCTCCAGTCCTCGGGTACAGTGCCTGATCTTAGAGAAAGGTTATATATTTTGGCTAGAATTTCAGCAATTTCACACTTGAGTTCCTTAAGAACTCTGGGGTGGATGCCATCTGGCCCTGGTGATTTGTTGACATTTAGTTTAGTAAGGCATGTGAGAACATCTTCCTTGTTTATCTCTATCTGGTTTAATTCATTTAATTCCCTCCCTGAAAAACTGACTCAGCTGCAGGCATATGTTGTCTGTCCTCCTGTGTGAAAACGGAGGCAAAGAAGTCATTTAGCCGCTCAGCAATCTCCTTGTCTTCGCGGATTGTCCCCTTCGGACCAGTGTCGACGAGTGGCCCAACTGCTTTTCTAGTTGGGTTCCTGCTTCCGATGTACTTAAAGAAGATTTTGTTGTTTTTTAAATATTCTTTGCTATGTGTGCCTCAAAATCTCTCTTGGCTTTCCTGACGGTTGCTTTGCATTTAGTTTGCCAGAGCTTGTGTTCCTTTCTGTTCTCCTCGGTAGGAAGAGCCTTCCATTTCTTAAATGAGTTTTTCTTCTTCCAATCACATCTTTTACTTCATTTGTAAGCCATACTGGTGTCCTTTTGGACTTTCCATGCCTCTTTCTTTTTATTGGAATGCATTTTAGTTCGGCTTGTTTTAAGGTATTTTTAAACAGTTTCCAAGCATTTTGGAGGATTTGATTTTTTTTTACTGCTCCTTTTAGTTTGTTCTTTACAATTTTTCTCATTTTGGTGAAATTCCCTTTGTGAAAGTTTAATGTCTCTGTGTTAGTTTTCACTGACAGTTTGCTATCCAAACTTACGTTGAAGGTTATTGTGTTATGGTCACTGGTACCTATGGGCTCAGCTACAAGGACATCTTGAACGAGATCTTGTTCATTAGTTAGCACCAAGTCCAGGATCCCCTTTCCCCTGGTTGGTTCCATGACCATCTGCTCAAGGGAATAGTCAGCTAGCATGTCGAGGAACATGCTAGTAAGTTTAGTTGAAACTAACTGTTGGATCTAGAGTACTATTTTATCATATGGTGACGTGATACTTACCTTTCTTTTATCTCCTTCAAACTAGACATCTTAAAATGCATTCTGAATACTATAAGAGCACTTATCAATTTTGAAACATTAGCAGTTTTTTATTTGGAAATTTATTTGGAAATTATTGCATTCTTCCATGCAAATACATTGACCAATATCAACTGTGCATGGTGAAATGGGTGGAGAGGGGAGATTGGTAGAAATACATACTGTTGTGTGACATTTGTAATTCTTGAAAGTTTCGTTATGTACAGTTTGGCTAGCAGAATAGATTTTCTAAAGCAAGCCATGCAATGGCACTTAATTTTGCAAAACAGATGTGGCATATCTTGCAAAACTCTTAAGGTAAAATTTGATCTCTGCAATAATTTTACACATTCCAATATTGTTTTCATTGATTGAGACATGGATAATGTTTGCAAAACATTAGAACAAGACTTCTGCACCTAATCAAATCCCATGGTATGGAAACGTTTGGGTTTGTTTTTCCTGGTTAAAATTACAATGTAATTGTAAATTACATGTATGGAATTTACTATCGGGTATAGAAGTTCAGTCTCACTGCAGTCAAGTGTGACCAATCTGACTGGGCTTGGTCCATTATCAGCTGGGTCACTGTACTGATAAGCTAAAATGCTGAGACATGGAAGAGATAATAAGATGCATGAGTCATGGCTCACATTTTTGATTGAAATAAGTTGCAGTTATAGTTGCAAACATAAGTCGTTTCATGTTCAGTTTCGTTTTAGGTTTGTATCAGCTCTTGCCCGTAAGACTGGCCTCGGAAAAGAGCAATGTCAACAAAAGATAGAAAATGAATGAAAAATGAAAGTAAAGTCTTGTAGAACGTTATGCCACTTAGATCTGTTTAGAACAGGAACAATGTAAAGATTCAAAACACAGCATGTTAGCATTTTCTTTGTGGAACTTTATGTTGTGATTTCAATATTTTTATTTTCCTAGAAAACGTCGACCTTTTTTTACACAAGAAAACTTTACAAACTGTGAGAGGTTTTTTTTGAGGCAGATATGATGATTCTGCAATCTCTACGATTAATGACTTCATCAGACAAGAGGAATTTAGTGTCCTAGGAAACTTTCTCACCATCTTCTGGATAGAGCCCCACGCTGGCCATCACACAACATCATGTGACTTCCAGCAGAGGCCCCATTCCCAACCAGGGTGAATGCATGGGTGGCAGCTTTCTCCACAACATGGGAAGCTTCCTGTGTTGTTTCTCCATGTAATGGGGAAAGTGTCACTAAGAGGGGTGACAGATTTGCCCCACTGCCCCTCTCCTTTCGCTGCAAAAGGAGAGGGGCAGAAATGGGATGCTTCGCCTGGCCTTTGTGATGAGGACCTAAGAGATGGGGAATGGCCTCAGCATTGCAATGATTCCTTTCCTTTCTCAGTTCCCATTCAATGGTCTTATTCACTCTACTGGTTAGTAAGGTTAACCAAACTCCTTAAGCAGAGTTTGCAAACTACTCTCAAAATCCAGAAATGTCAAAACTCTAAGAGGCAGAACACACCAAAACTGTGAGGTTGCCTGCTTTAAAGCCCTAATCTGATAAAGCTGTTATACTCGTGTAGAAGTCCTAGAAATGTTAGCCAAAAAAATCAACCTCCGCCCCAAGACTAGGTCAACTTATCTATGGGTCAGTGTGAGTACTTTACCTTAACTCTTGTCAAAAAAGGAACCAACCCCTTCTCTTAGGACCTCATCACGAAGGCCAGGGAGAAAAGAGGGGCAGCAGGACAAACCTCCTTTTCAGTAAGGCTTTCCCCATCACATGAGGGAAGTGATGCCCTTCTGTGGAGGATCCATGTGGGCTCTATTGGAGCCAGCACAACCGGGGAAGCCTCCCATGTTGTGAGGAAAGCCTCCGGTGATGCTTTCACCTGGTTGGGTGCAAGACCTCCGCCGTAAGTCACATGGCATCTTGTAATGGCTGGCATAGGGCTCCATCCAGAAAACAGGGTGAAATTTCCCCCTAGGATGCTAAATTCCCCCAAACTGAGATTCTAAGCAAATGTTCTCAAGTAGCTCCCAAGCAACGCTGGCAGTGCAGAGGGACTCCTCTTTTTGAGTGTGGAGAGAGGGGAATTACAACTTCGAGGGTTTATTTGCACTACAGAATTAATGCAGTTTGAGACTACCTTAATTGCCATGGCTCAATGCTATGGAATTGTGGGAATTGTAGTTTTACATTGTATTTGGCCCTTTTATTTGCCGAAGAATGCTGCTGCTTCACCAAAGTATAAACTCCAAGGTTCCATAGCATTGAGTCGTGGGCATTAAAGTGATGTCAGGCTGCATTATTATACCTGTACAGTGTAGAGCCAGCCCCAGAGGTTCCCAATCACTAGAGGAATTTTTGGAGTTAAAATTCAAACAAGGAATATTCCTAGCTCTGCTCCACAGCCATTTAGAAAACGTTTAAGTAGCAACCTGCTAGCAAATGAAGAACCTTTTAAAAATAATTATCTCCTAGTCTTAAGGAAGCATATGAAAGCCATAGGTCTGCCTCCGTCTTTCCTGGATTAAGTGTTTATGTGAAGTGTGGCAGTTTAAGTTAGAATCTCTTTGTGCCACAGATCTTCTGGCCCCATGCCCCCCCCTCAACCCATTGCCGTAACCTCAGATTTTGCCATGCTGCATATAGAATTGATCGGGACAACTTTCATGACTTCCTGGATCACTACAGAATTATGAAGACCTCTGAGTTCATTGTATAAATTATGGGTGTTTCCTCCTCTTTTTTTCCTGTATGGAAACCATGGCTTCCCCATATGGCTGTGGCAAACTCTCCACCCGCTTTTTGTCTAAATTAAATTTCCTTAATTGAATTTGTGTCCATTTTATCAGCTGCCGCTTCACAGCATTCGCTCAACTCCCAGGGGCTCAAGGCACGCTTGGTAAGTGAAGAGCTGCCTCCATCCAATCTCTCATTTATCATAGTGACAGCATGTGGTAAATGAAGGGTGGAGAAGCGAGCTGGATTGTGATGATGGATACTTTTCCCTTCATAAGCATCTCCCGGCTATCCCCAGGCATCCTAACAACTGAACTTGGCTAGAAAGGCTGCTCCGTCTCCATCGGAGGCATTTTCTCCTTTGTGGGAGCTTCCTCTCAAAAGAATAATCTTGGGTTCAAAGAGATGGGGCTAGCTGAGTGCAGACAAATGTTGAACAGGGAAGCATCCAAGACAGTCTGGATCTCCCCTCTGATTTCAGATCCCATATGCTGAGGGATTACAACTTCCACAGGCCGGGGCTCTGGGGATGGTGCCATCCCTGCTGGCTAGCAGGTGGAGGGGAACCCACAGGGAAGAGGGCAGGCCTGCATCTGGCAGCAAAGCGTGGCTCCGCTTTTGTTCTCCTGAAGGATTTACAATTGTTGCATCTCCACCTCCCTTTGCACTGACATTCTGGGGCATCGCTGCATCGGAGTCTGCAGCTGCCGGAATAGGTTCTCTGGAAAGTATAACAGCAGGTGGCTCACCCCCCATCACCCCCCCTGACTTCCACAAAATGCAAGCATTTTTAATAAGTTCATTGTTGTGACAGAAGCTCGTCTCTAATTAAGGGCATCTTCAGATATCTCAGATATACTTCTCTAGCACAGGCTTTATGCTTTATTAGAATTTTCTTTCATATCTCACTGATGAAAATTGTGATGAAGAAGAAAATGGCAATAATGAGAAAAATTAATAACTGAGAATAAAATAAATAAATAGAAAATAAGAAAGTATAGTTATGAATGATGATAATGATGATGATGATGAACTTTATTTATAACCTGCCTTATATGGCCAAGGGGACTCGAGGTGGTTTATAGACATCAGAATCAATAAGAGAGAAAGGAAAAAGACTATGAACTATTAAAACCTACTAACTAAGATTAAGTGCCTCCAGGAAAACAAAAACAGCCATGATTCTAGTGATGGTAGATGGTTTGGGGGCAATTCCAAATGGACTGACAAAACCTCTGAATGAAATTGGCATAGATAGACTGGAAGACAAAGTGCAATGACAAAAGGGGACACTTTTTGGAAAGAAAACAATATTATCGAATGGCACCTACCTGGTTCCCTCATTCTTTGATAAAATTCGAATCAGTGATGGTCTGAATCTCCATTTAGTAACACTCATTAGACTATTAAATCAATATAAGGAGAAGCCTAGATTCATTATCACAAACTTCTTTTTTTCATCCTTCCATATCTTCATGCCTTGTGAAAACTGGTGGGTTTTAGATATATCTGGAGCAGGTTGTATGTGTGGGAGTAGGGTACAATTTAGGGGACTGGATAACATATGTGATACATACAGCTCTATCCTCCATCAAAGAACACCCAAAGCATTTACAAGCCATTGCTGCCACCTAAGTATTTGCTTACTGAGGCAGTTATTTCCCTGTCACTAATGGGGTCCACTCCTGATGTTCATAAACTTATTTATTTACTTATTTATTTATTACAGTATTTATATTCCACCCTTCTCACCCTGCAGGGAACTCAGGGCAGATTACAATGCACATATACATGGCAAACATTCAATGTCAATTAGACATACAACATATTTAGATAGAAACAGAGGCAATTTAACTTTCAAGCTTTTCCAGCTTTATGAGGGTATGCTCAATTCCGGTTCGATTCCAGCCATAGGGGGAGCTGCTGCTTCACCGTCCATTTGCGACACCGAGTCCTTTGATGGAGTACTTCCTCATTCTTCTGGAATGGTTTTATGGCATCATAAATTAGTTAAATTAGCCTCCCCAAATAAAGCGGTACCTAAATTTCCTACTTGTGAGATGCAATTGTCTTTCGGGCTGCATAGATCGACAGCAAGCTAGAGTAATGGCCAAAAGCTTGCTCTGACCCAAGCTGGTTTCGAACTCATGACCTCTCGGTCAGTAGTGATTTAATGCAGCTGGCTATCAGCTAGCTGCGCCACAGACTGGTCCAACTGGAAAATCAGAACAGAAAGCAACAGATAGCTCTTTAAGAACCAGCGATGTACGGTACTATTTTCCAATGTAAGGAGCATCTTAGAGTGTGCTGAACTTGAGAACTTCTGTAACATAGTTATGAGAGTTTTCAGAAATACAATTGTGAGACCATGGAATGGTGAATCGGTGCCATTCTGCTAATGAAGAAAGATATCACATCAAAGGTTCTCAACACAGTATATATCCACCATCTATAATATGGTTCGGGTCCAGATTTATTTGAGAAACCACATCTCCGAATACCAGAGAAACCAGCAGGAGCACTGAAGTCTGCAGAGGAGGCCCTGCTCTCGGTCCCACCCCAGTTTCAAGTGCAGTTGGTGGAAATGAGAGAGGGGGCCTTCTTCATGGTCACCCTCCACCTCTGGAACTCCCTCCCTCACTAAAGAACTAAAATGGCCCCCTCTCTCCTTTCCTTTAAAAAGTTCTTAAAACCTAATTATGCACCTCAGCTTATGGAGAAGGGGACTAGTATATTTTATATATCCTCACTTAGATATTGGGCACTTACATCAGCCTGTTGGATGTCGTAAACAATTTTATGTTTTAATGCCTTCTTAGCTTAACTTGTAAGTTTTATTATGTGACAAATGTGTGTGAGGTGCTATTTTATGCTTATTTAAGTTTAATTTTTTTGTTAGTTTTGTAAGTCCTTATTGAGATAGTTTTATCCACTGTTTTTGATTTGATTTGTTATTTGTTTGTCTTGGCGTTGAATATTTGCCACTTGTTTGTTGGAAACTGCCCTGAGTGACCCAATTGTTACAGAAAACCTACACACATAGATAGATATCTACATAAAAATTCCAACCATCACCAAAGTAAAAAAAGAAGCACAATTAAAGCCCTGGCAGACCGCGCAAAAAGAATCTGCGAACCCCACCTCCTCCAAGATGAACTGAACCACCTAAACTGGGCTTTACAGGCCAATGGATACTCCACCTCAGACATCAGAAGAGCTCCAAGACTGAGAACAAGCCACGAGAGTAAAGACAAAGATCCACCAAGAGGAAAAGTGTTCTTGTCATACATCAAGGGAACCATTGACCACGTAGGGAAGCTGATGAGGAAACACAACCTACAAACTATAGACAGACCCACCAAGAAAATCCAACAAATGCTATGTTCAGCAAAGGACAAAAGAGATCCTCTCACTTCTGCAGGAGTCTACTGCATACCATGCAGTTGTGGACAAGTGTTCATAGAATCAAGGAACATGAAAGGCACTGCAGACTACTTCAACCAGAGAAGTCAGCCATAGCAGAGCACCTGGTGAACCAACCCGGGCACAGCATATTATTTGAGGACACAGAAATGCTGGACCACTCCAACAACCACTATGTCAGACTACACAGAGAAGCCATTGAAATCCATAATCATGTGGACAATTTCAACAGAAAGGAGAAAACCATGAACATGAACAAAATCTGGCTACCAGTATTTTAAAAAACCTCTAAAATCATAACAGTAAAAAACACTCAAACACAGGGAAACTCCAGAGAGGATATAATCAGAGACAGCTAATCATTCTCAACAAAAGATTCCCTGAGGCACTAACAAGCCACACCAAAAAACTGCCAGGCCATCAAATTCTAATCAAGGTGGCCATTTGAAACATTCACACCTAGCTCCAACAGACAAGAGTAATTTCTCCCACCTGGACATTCCACAGATATATAAACCCAATTTTCCTAGTTCCAACAGACCTCACAACCTCTGAGGATGCTTGCCATAGATGCAGGTGAAAGGTCAGGAGAGAATGCTTCTAGAACATGGCCATATTGCCCAAAAAACCTACAACCACCCAAGTAACTTGTTGTTGTTACAACAACAATTGTAGTGGAAGAACAGATAGATGTGATAAAATCCTTAGATGTGTTTATGACACTTTTCTTTTTAAGACTTATTTAGAACAAACTGTGCAATGAGATCCTGCAATTTGTAGTTCCAAGAGGCAAAATATATTGTGTAACTATTATATCTTTTCACCATCATGGATTTTTTGCAAAAAGGAAATAGAGCAGGGGAAAACATGGGAAGATTATACACGTATAAGATGAAACTATCTGAATTTCTCTCTTGTAAATTCCCTGAATGAAGAGCAACTGTTCAATCATGCAGAAGAAAGAACCAAGTAATAGTGAATCTTTACCAATTTCCCCTCCTGACATTGAATGAAGCATAAGGGAAACAACAGTAATCTATAGTCATCACTGTAGCTTTTGCCACTTAAATGCCACCGCAGATCTACTGTGAAACACTCGCTTCTTCCTAATTTCCTCCAACAGTTTCCAATTTTTAAAAACATTACAGACAGGATGGAGTTCAAAGGATGGGAAACATCTTTCACAAGATTAAAACATAACCTGAAAATAAAAGAAAGGTTGCATTTTTGTATGTGGCTGAATAAATGTTATGTCTAACAACCTAATAAGAATGTTGCCCAAAAGATCTGGAACGGAGTTTAGCAAGGCGGGAGATGAAGAGAACCCTTACCAAAGAATATCAGAATGCATTAAAGAATTCCTGTGTTGTATAATAGTAGATTTCTGTCACTGTTGATAAGAACATAAGAACATAAGAAGAGTCATGCTGAATCGGGCCTCAGCCCATCTAGTCCAGCATTCTGTGTCACACAGTGGCCCACTAGTTGTACACGGGGATCTCTAGCAGAAAGGAGGTTTTGTGGAAGTTTTGCAAGTTAAATTAATCCTGGGCCCATACTGAGGAGAAAATGCCAGTAGGGGCATGACCCCAAAAGCCTGAGTTGGACAACCTCTGATCCTCCAGATGGCCTTGGAATGCAACTCCTATTTCCCCAAGCCAACATAACCCATAGTGAGGGATGAGTTGCAATCTAGAGCCGCATATTGCTCATTCCTGCTCAATTATGCCAGGTTGGAATATATTTGTCTGTTTTTATTTTGGGATTTGTTGTTGTTTATTCATTTAGTCACTTCTGACTCTTCATGACCTCATGGACCAGCCCACACCAGAGCTCCCTGTCAGCCGTCACCACCCCCAGCTCCTTCAGAGTCAAGCCAGCCACCATCTATATTGCCCTTGATCGACCCCTCTTCCTTAGTTAGCCAAAATCTCTGGAATATAATAAAAGGAGTACCCTATATACAGGCAGTCCCTGAGTTGCAAACATCTAACATACAAATGATGCATAGTTAAGAAGGTGGCTGAGACAACAGAAAGTGAGAGAAATCTACCCCCCCCCCCAAAAGGGAAATTCACTCCTGAAAGAGTTATCAAGGGGAAAAGGTGTCTCCATTGAGACTTTATCCCCAATCCTTGTTTCCACAACAAGCCAATTTTTTTCAAAATCCAATTATCACAGTGACAGAAAGAGAGGTGAAATCTTCTGAGCAGCGGCATAGGCAGCAAAACAAATACCACAGGGGTGTGAACCCTTCCCCATGCTATCCAAAGCTACAAAATGTGAATATTAGGTTGGAGTTACACTTTAAAAATGTATCTGTTCCGACTTACATACATATTCAACTTAAGAACAAATCTAAAGAAACTATCTTGTTCATAACTGCTGGTCTGAGTCCCTCTGCTGAGGTTGAAAAGATCGGGGTACAAAAGTTTTAAATAAATAAATAACTTGGAGACTACCTGTACTCATATATATGTTTTAAAAATTTAGTCAAAAAGTCATCCTTCCAAAACTGGGTGAACCTATCCCCGAGGCAATGTGAGTGCTGTATTTTTATCAAAAAAGGAACGATCCCCTTCTCCGAGTCTCACGTTGCTGGGTCCTGGCCCGGCCCCTTAAGCACACACACAGAGACAATGATCAATTAACTATTTATTGAATAATAAAGAACAGGTGAAAAAGGTAAATTGTCCAATTAAGAATTGTCAAAAAGTCCAAAGTGAAAGCACATGAAGTTCAAAAGGCAAAAAGCATGAAACCCAAAAGCAAAGTAATCCGTGGCAAGGCAAAACAAGGTCCGTGGAAATACAAGGTCCGTGGCAAGGTACTTAACAAGGCAGCCAAACCATGGCTTCAGGAACTCGATCGCTACACTTCCTTCAGATCAGAAGTGGCCGATCAACTGAAGAGCCGTTCCCAGGAACCTATACTTAATCTCCCCCTTTGGGAACCCAACGCTTCTCTAGGTTTCGTTTCCATTCCCTGCGATGGGCCTCAATGCTTCGTCTACGATCAAAACATTCCCCAGGCCAGTCTGCAGCTGGGTCGCTATCTCTCTGGGAACGTTCCTCCCCTCCGGTTTCCATCGACTCGTCCTCCACATGTTCCCAGATTCTTTCTTGCGACCCGAAACCACCTGGCATTTCATAACTATCAGAATCTGTCTCATCCTGACCTTCTCCGTCCAAATAGGCCTCGGGCCAAGCGTCATCCCACTGCAGACTATCAGTAGGAGATGCGGGCCCAAAAGCCCCATCATCCTCATCACCTGAATCTATAGCAAGTGGGTCTAAAGCAATTGGCACCCCCGGGGCGGGTCCCTGCGGAGCAGGTGCCTGCGGGGCGGGCCCCTGGCCCCCCAGCTGGAATGGAGGCTGGGTTGCTACACTGAGTAGAACAGCGAAAGGCAAGAGCTTAGTTCATCCCAGGAGAACCTAAATGAAGCACCAACTCCCCCTATGCTCTTCCCATGGCACCACTTCTGGTCTTTTTGAATACCTGCATGGCAGCCGGGTTCAGCTAACTAACCCCTACGGTGACATTGGTGGAGTAACCATTTCTCTGTGGAGTAATTCTTGACTAATCAATGGGCCATATCAAAATCCATATTTTTTGCCCCAAACCTCTCTTCATACATGACATTGAATTATATATGTGTGTTTATGTGTGTGTGTGTGTGGTAATAAGGCTTCTTCTGTAAGTATCAGTAAATGGAATAATGTGTGAATCATCATCATTATTATTATTATTTATCTTATTTATAACCCGCCCTTCTCTACCTCCAAAGGTACAACTACTGCTGGTGCTGTCTCCTGTTTCCATGATACTCAAAGCTATTGGTTGTATTGACCTTCAAGTATTATCTCTACAGGAAAAGCAGGCATTTGTATTTTTAATAAAATCATGCTTTTCATAAATGAGAACAATCTCATATGCTGTTCCTTTTTTGCATTGTTAGAAGAAAGATAGTTTTCCAGAACGTGAGTTACCGACTAGGCAGAGCCGGCCTTTGCGATTCCGCAATGTAAGCGGCCGCGTAGGGCGTGACCAGCTGGGCGGGGCGTCACCTCGCCTCCGCCTCTGCCGCCGCTGCACAGCCGGCCCCACGCACCGGCTGCGGCGCGCCTCCCAAAGCACAGACATTTCTGTGCATGCGCAAATGTCCGCTGGGTCCCGAGCGCGCCTGCGCGCTGGCTCCAAAAGCCGCAGGCGCTCGGGACAGCGGACATTCGCGCATGCGCAGAAATGTCCGTACGTTGGGAGGCGCGCCGCAGCCGGCGCGTGGGGCCGGCTGTGCAGCGGCGGCAGAGGCGGAGGCGAGACCAAGTGACGCGGCGGCCGGGGGGGGGGCGCCAAAATTTTCTTTGCCTACCCCCCTGGAAAAGGTCAGGCCAGCCCTGCGACTAGGGGCCTCATCACAAAGGCCAGCAAAGTAGAGGGACAGCAGGGTGAATCTGTCACTTCACGTGCAACTCCCTCTTGGTGACGCTTTCCCCATCACACAAGGGAAGCATCGCCCTTCCACGGAGGACCTGTGCTGTCTCTATTGGGAAGCCTCCGTGTTGTGGGGAAAGCCTCTGGTGATGCTTTCACCTCACCAGAAGTGAAATGACATCAGGTGATGACCAGTATGGGCTCTGTCTAGAAGACACTCACTTTTTAGGTGCATGTGATGAGATGGAAAGTCCAAGGGTGACCAGACCTCTAAGAAGCCAACACAGTTCTCAGCTATTGTAAAAAGCATCTCTTTCATTCCTCCTAAAAGACTTCCCAGCACTGAGATCTTATAGAGTTTATGCTTAAAGAGACAGTAATCCTGAAAGGGCTCCTGTGCTTTTAATGGTTGTAGAAATAATAAAATGTTGGCAGCTATTGCTTGTTACCTGCAGTCAGGTGAGCTATACTAGTGTTATGCACATGCACTTCTGAATAGTGAGAAGAGTGGGGGCTCAAGTGATCTGTTTGCTAGGAAGGAAACTTCTGGCTGTTCTCAGCCAGTACATATGTGGCTGATCATAGATAGGGATTATATACATGCCATCAAATTTCTAGGGAAGTGGTTCTCAACCTTCCTAATGCCACGACCCCTTAATACACTTCCTCATGTTGTGGTAATCCCCAGCCATAACATTATTTTCGTTGCTACTTCATTATTTATTTCCGTTGCTACTGTAATTTTGCTACTGTTATGAATTGTAATGTAAATATCTGATATTTTTATTTATTTTATTTATTTATTATTTCGACTTATATACCACCCTTCCCGAAAAGGCTCAGGGTGGTTCACAGCAATGAACAACAAAACACAACATACTTGAAAACATAATAAAAACAGATTAAGACCAGAGTAGGGGTTAGAGATTGAATGCCTGATATGCAGGATGTGTTTTCATTCACTGCCACAAATACCTGATATATCCAAATTTGAATGCTGGTGGGGTGGGGGGATTGATTTTGTCATTTGGAAGTTTTAGTTGCTGGGATTTATAGTTCACCTACAATCAAAGAGCATTCAGAACTCCACCAACAATGGAATTGAACCCAACTTGGCACATAGAACTCCCATGACCAACAGAAAATACTGGAAGGGTTTGTTGGGCATTGACCTTGAGTCTTGGAGCTGTAGTTCGCCTACTTCCAGAGAGCACTGTGGACTCACACAATGATGGATCTGGACCAAACTTGACATGAATCCTCAATATGCCCAAATGTGAACACTGGTGGAGTTTAGGGAAAATAGACATTGGCATTTGGGAGTTGTAGTTGCTGGGATTTATAGTTCACCTACAATCAAAGAGCATCCTGAACCCCACCAACGAGAGAATTGGGCCAAGCTTCCTATACAGAACCCCCATGATCAACAGAAAATACTGTGTTTTCTGGAGGTCTTTAGTGACCCCGCTGACCCCCAGGTTTTGCCATATTATATCCTGCAGAAATCCAAATCTGGCATTAGTCAGATGTCTAGGTGAATGTATTGAGATATGGCAGTTAAAGTGGCATCTTATGGCTAGGTAAAGAAAGGTAGGCCTTCTTTCAGGACAGTTTATCTAGGATGATTTTTCTGAGGATAGTCACCATTAACAGCAGAGAATCTGCATGGCTAAACTTACTTGATATGCTCAGTCTATTCAAGCAGTTTTTCTTCACAATTATAAACTAACATGATCGATGAGAATCATTGTAAGATAGTTCATATCACACACACACCCTTTCTAATATTTGCATGAAAACTATGTGATTATCAGTTAGCTCGTGTAAACAGTCTTGATTACAGACATTTACTCATAACGATTTGCATGAAGCAAGGTAATCATTTTTCCCACAATAAAATTGCTTCTTTTTAATTTGAAAACACACGTTCTTCCCGTCTTCTTTTAGAAATTCAATTTGGAATGTTATTATGTGAGCATCTTGGGCATGATATCCCAGGTGACAAATGACACCATCTTCCCTCCCTTCCATTGGAATAAAATCTGCATATAAAGTGTTCCAAAATTCCAATGTTTTGACTGTGTGGCTTATGGGCTGGGTATGGCTTAGCTCTCCGGTAGTGCTATAAATTGGCTTTCAAAATGCAGCAAATAACTCATTTCCCTTTTATCTTCCCCCATCTGTAATCTTGGACTAATTTTACTGATCTAATCTATACAATTGTGTGCTGTATTCTTCAGACTGACCCGTAACACCAAAGAAGGCACAGAACAGGTAAAAATGGCTCTGGCTTGACAGTTGGAAATGGGCTAGAATGGCACCCAAGGCCTTACTGGGAAACTTTTCATGTGCCCAAAGGTGAGGCACAAAATATTTGGATCTGCAAATGCTTTGGTTTTTGATGGTTAAAACTTGTTTGTTTCCAGGCTGACTGTATCTGATCCCATTGATCACCTGCTTAAAGGGTGCGCATGGAAGAGGACGATTGCATTTAAAACCTCTTTGTATTTTCTTGATTTCAGAAGGTGGTCAAAGTTGTCACTAACCATCTTGTGCTTTATTTTTTTTAAAGGGTGGACAAAGAGCATAATTTATACATCCAGTCAATCAGTCGCTAATAAAGGTGCTGGATTTGTATGCATAAGTCCATCTTTGAACAGAGATACTACATTGTCATATAATCCCGTTTGAACTACATTATAATAGTCAGTGTAGACTCATATAATGGAGATTAAACTGTGCTGAACTGGATTATGAACTATGAATCTACATTGCCATAAAATCCAGTTCAATACAGTTAATTTGCATTCTGAAACTGGTTTATATGGCAGTGTAGATGGGGGCCTTAGTTTGCATCTACACTGTAGAATTAATGCAGTTTGACACCGTTTTAACTGCCATGGCTCAATGGTATGGATTGTAGTTGTGTAAGTCTCCAGCATTCGTAGACAGAGAAAGCTAAAAACTTTGCACATGACTTCAGAGCATTAGAATAGTGTCTAACTGCACTAATTCTATGGTGTAGATGCGCCCAAAGACAACAGGTAAGTTAAGATGTAAGTGTTAAGATAAAGATGATAATGAATGGAATGGTTTTAGGTAACCAGAGATAAATAATTCTTAAGCAATGGCTTTTCGAAAATCTTTTAGCAAACTGTTTGCTCATTTCACTTTAAATGCCAATTTTTTTAAAACAAAACAAAACAAAACCATTATCTGCTTTAATAAATGTCTTGAAGAGAAAACAGAATTTGTTTTGACTCTTGTGCCTAGTCTGAGTTGGCTTCCACGTGCTGGCCATGCGAACCTGATTGGTACAGAAACTTTGAAAAGGAGTTCCTCCTAGACAAGATACCATCTGGAGCCCCTTCTGCACTGTTGTTCAATTTCCCTGGGTGCTCCATTGTTCAGCTTCCCGGCTTTTCTTCTTGTTCCACACTGTTCAAGCTTTGTTGATGTGTGTCTTCAAGTCATTATAGCAACCCTATCACATGATCTTCTGGGCCTGAGAGTGTGTGGCTTGCTTAGGGTCACCAAATAGGTTTTCACAGCTGAACGAGGATTTGAACCCCATTAAGGCTACTGGACATGATGATTTTTTTCTCCCCCCTGTCTTATCCTGTGATGGGAATAAAGAAAACAAACAGGTTGTTCTGTCTTTTCCCTCTTTCAATATCACTTTTTACAAAGTTTGTGATGAGCTGAGCAGTCCCAAGACCAGTTTTGAAAGTTGAAAGACAGATCAAGTATATCACTGTACTAGCTTAGGTACCTGGTGGTGCCCGGGTTATTTGAAAAAGGCATTGTTTGTTTTGGGGTGTTAGGTCATATCATTTTGTTAATTTGTAACATTATTTACTAGGAAAAAGCCAGATTGTGATTTTGTTTTTTATTGATGCTCCCATTAGAAAATACATAATGTGGGTGAACTACAATTCCCAGAAATGTGGGTCAATCCTCCCCAAACCAATCATGAATTGCACAGTTGGCCATGTTGGGTATGTGTGCCAAGTTTGGTCCAGATCTGTAGTCGTCTGGGTTCAGTGCTCTCTGGATAAGGGTGAACTACAACTCCCCTATGCCAAAAGCAGTCACCCCCAAATCCTGCCAGTATTTACATTGGCCTCAGTTCCCCAAACGCCTCCAATCTGTTCAGTTGCTGATCAGTTCCTCGGTGTTTGTTGTGTGCCATAGGAAAGGGTAGGAAAGGGTTAAGGGAGAGGCGGTTGGTGGGGTTGTCATTTACTACTATAACCCTATTTAATCGAATTCTACGACCCCATTTTTAAAATCAACAATAGGAAACAATCCTGGTTTTTTGTACTCTAGCACTTCGGCATAGCACTTTAATACCCGGGCATTAACTTGCAATCAACCTGGCACTTTACCCAATAATTTTATCTTTTTGCACTCTCTCGCACTTTATATTCCTGCACCTTATAAGTTCCCTAAACTATCCATCATCCCTATGCTGCTCTCCAGCCCATTGCACTGGGCACTTTTGGTTGCATTTTGCTGGGGCTGGGGGGAGGTGGAGAGACTAAAGGAATGCAGGGTGGGGGAGGAGGTAAATGGGGAGGAGTGCCAAGCTTCAATGAAGATCTGGGAAATCAATTGGTTGCCACTATGCCATGGGATGATAGAAGAGAGGTTGGATGTTTGGAGAGAGATGTGGAATGCCCTACCTAGGGATATAAGATCGGCCCCCTCCCTGCTGTCTTTTCGTAGGCAGGTGACAGGCTGCCTATGAAAGTGCAGCATAACTATTTGAATTTACGGAACGACCTGACGATGAAATTGAACAATGGCATGACTGGTAACGCTCACGATAATGTTTTTAAGGCTTGTACGATTTTCAATGTTTTGTTATATTTTTAAATTTAATTTTATACTGTATGTTACATGTTTTAATGCTTTTTATGGTTGTTTTTAAATGTTGTTCGATTTGTGGCATTGAATTATTGCCAATTGTAAACCGCCCTGAGTCGCCCTCGGGCTGAGAAGGGCGGTATAGAAATACTGTAAATAAATAAATAATTGTGCACATTCCACACAAGGCACCCTGGAGAACATTGAAGAGGACATTGGCAGCAGTATTTGGGCTACATGTTCATGGCACTTGTTATAACCTGCAATGTCAGTTGAGAGAGTGCCTTTGGAGGCTTCTCAGCACTTGCAACTATAGTCTGTTTGTGGGGGCCAGAGGCTGTTTGTGTAAGTGGACACCTCCATCACATACACATTTTTCACTTTTATTATGTGTATAGGAGATACGTAGTATAGTACAGTAGAGTATATTTCTCTCCCCGCCCTCCATCCCTTCAAAGTAGGTACTTCTGGTATCAGGCAAAGTACCTTGTTTAAAGTACCCTTTAATTGGGACTGCAGAGTAAAGTTCCTGTGACACCTCTACTATCTTCATCGCTTCAGTGCATCTACTCTGTAGAATTAATGCAATTTGACACCACTTTAACTGCTATGGCATAATGCTATGGGAATAATGAGGTTTGTAGTTTGGTGAGGCACGAGCACTCTTTGGCAGCAAAGCTAAAAGACCTTGCAAAACTACAACTCCCTAAACACATCTGGGCCATAGTCTTGTTAGGGAGCTATTAATGTTGCCAGGTTTTCAAAAAGGGACAGTGGAAATTCATGATAAGCATGGTTCATAATCAGGAAGTTGCCATTAACAAGTTTGTGTTCTCCCTAAACATCAAATGAAAGTACTGATTTCAAATGTTAGCCATGCATTCTCTGTAAAATTAATATGCTGTCCTCATTCACAAATTACATGATGCACACATTTCTGTCCTAAAAAGTGGGATATTTTTGGACATATTATTCAGTCCGCCCTGAGTTTCCTCCGGGGTTGAGAAGGGCAGGATATAAATATGGCAAATGAATAAATAAATAGTAAACAGGAAAACTTTCTAACCCTCCAAAAGGGGACTCCTGCTAGACCAGGCTTGGGCAAACTTCGGCCCTCCAGGTGTTTTGGACTTCAACTTCCACAATTCCTAACAGGCAGTAGGCTGTTAGGAATGGTGGGAGTTTCAGTCCAAAACACCTGGAGGGTCTAAGTTTGCCCATGTCAGTGCTAGACCTGTAAGGGATGAGCTTTCGAGCATTCAGACGTGCTTTGTGAGCTCTTCCTTTGGTTCTTGAGGAGATGGAGGCTTAGCATGACAAAGGCAAAGTTCCTTTCTTACCTTTATTTTATTATTTACTTTATTTATATTCCGCACTTCTCACCCCGAAGGGGACTCAGAGCGGATTACAGATACACATACTTAGCAGACAATCCCTGCAATTTCCACATACACAACATATAGGCGAACATATAGGCGAACATAGGCAAACTCTGGCCACCAGGGGGAGCTGACGCACTCCTAATCTCTCAGCGTTCCCAGCATCCCTTGTTGTTCCTTCCACATTCCTCAGCGTTCCTGGAGTTCTTTAATGGCCTCATAATTCAGTCAGAATTTGCCTCCCCACTTAATGGGGGGGGGGGGGCAGAAAGCGGGAGGTGAACTTTAAATCCCAGCAACTATAACTCCCAAATGACAAAATCAATCCCCCCCCAACCCCACTAGTATTCAAACTTGGGTCTATCAGGTATTTGTGCCAAATTTGGTCCAGTGAATGAAAATACATCCTGCATGCCAGATATTTACATTATGATTCATAACAGTAACAAAATTACAATTATGAAGTAGCAACAAAAATAATGTTATGGTTGGGGTTCACCACAACATGAGGAAGTGTAATAAGGGGTCGCGGCATTCGGAAGGTTGAGAACCACTGCCATAAAGCTTCCCTTTGGGGAATGGTATCTACTAGTGCAGAGTTTGCTGCAGTATATACAACACACCATTTTTGCTGTAGAAATATAGTAGAACACATCTTGACCTACTTGGGCTAGTGGGTGGCTGCCTGGATGGATATAGTTAGAAGGAGAGACTGACATTCTTGAAATGATGTTTGGCAATGTGTTCACCCTTCAGTTTTGTCCCTTTGACATACTTTAAAGTGAAGAAACAACACAGAGTCTTTCATTGCAAAGTCTGTTTACAAAACACTTCCCCCGCCCCCCAAATTGACAGCATAAGCAACAAGCTGCTTTTAGCGTGATCCAGCATAAACAAGAGCATTTCCTAGGCTGACCAGCTTTCAAAAGAATAGACATGGTGATTACTCTTTAGACTTTAATTATTTTAGTAATATCCAAAATCATACAACCATAGCAATAAAACAACACAGCTGTGCGTCTGGTGAGCTGCAATAAATGGGAGAGGTTCGTGCTACAGAAGTGTTTATATGGTGAAGTCTGGTGCGGAATAGAATACAGTTAATGACCTCGACCCAGTGCAAGTGGTTGGTGCTGCTGCTGTGCAAAGTACAAAGGGCTATATTATACCATTTCAGATCATTGATCCAACTACTGTTTACTTGGAGAAGCTCAGGCTTTCTAGCACAGCTGTGGCATTTTATTGCCCCCTGTGTGTGGGTTGTGTATGTCGTGTGTGAAAGCAAACACATTGAAATCTACAAGAGGTCAGCAGTGTTTACTTGGACCGTTAGCAGAGGCTTCTGTCCAGCCACCCAGTCTTTTTTTCAGGTGGAAGCACATATATTGAATCAGGAACATGATCCATGTAAGGGACATGTCCTACTATTGAGCAACAGTCCTCCTAATCCAGTCTTGAGAGATGGGTGCATGAAACACTATTGTATCTCTTTTATCGGCTGGACCAAGTTATTTTAGTGTCTATAGAAAAACAGCGGGTGCCATACACTCATCTCTCAGGCCACTTCTGCCCTGCCATATAAAATACATATTATCTACTTTGAACTGGATCATATGGCAGTGTAGACTCACATATTCCAGAACTGGATTAAATGGCAGTGTAGACTCAAACAATCCAGTTCAAAGAAGATAATGTAGATCAGTGCTGTCCAACTTCTTCCGGCCCAAGGGCCGGAAGAGTGTCACTGATCACCTGGGGGCCGCAGGTGATCAGTGAGCGGGGCGTGGCCACTCCAGGGGCGTGGCCACTCCGGGGCGTGGCCGGCCTCCTGCGCGGCCTGCCCATTTTCAGGAGGGTTTACCTGGGTGACGTTAGGCTGGGCGCGCTCGCTTTCCCGCCAGCCTTCCAGGCTTCGGGAGGGTTTTGCCCGGCTCCTGTGTCTCTCTGAGCAGAGGGACATGGGAGTTGGGCAAAATCCCTCCGCCAGCCTGGATGGCTGGTGGGAGAAGCGAGAAGCACCGCTCGCTTTCCCGCCAGCCTTCCAGGCTTCGGGAGGGTTTTCGCCGGCTCCTGTGTCTCTCTGAGCAGAGGGACACGGGAGTTGGGCGAAAACTCCCCGCCAGCCTGGATGGCTGGTGGGAGAGCGCCCACTCGCTTTCCCGCCAGTCTTCCAGGTTTGGGAAGGGTTTTCACCCGGCACTGGCATCTCGAGTGCCGTGTGAAAACCCTTCCCCAAACCTGGAAGGCTCGCGGGGGAAGCGAGCGCCGCTTCTCGCTTCCCCCGCCAGCCATCCAGGCTGGCGGGGGAGTTTTCGCCGCTGCCGTGATGCCTTGGAAGGGAGGGAGGCGCCGCGTGGGACCCCCCTCCCTTCCAAGGCATTGGCTCTGGAGAGAGAGGGAAGAAGAGGGCAGTGCAGGGAGGAGGAGCTAGCTCTCTTCCTCCTCCCTGCACCTTGTCCCTTCTCGCCGGCGCCGATGCAAACCGGTTTGCATCGGGCGCTGGCGAGAGAGGGAAAAAGAGGGCGGTGCAGGGAGGAGGAGCTGGCTCACTTCCTCCTCCCAGCCCCGCCTCCCCTCCCCTCCCGGCCGCCATTTAAATTTTTTTTAAAAAAAATAAAATAAAAAATGGCGGCCGGGGGCATAGCGGGGGCCGGAGCCAACAGGCTGGGGGGGCGTGTACGGCCCCAGGGCCGCCAGTTGGACAGCCCTGATGTAGATAATCTGGATTATATGGCAGTATAGAAGGAGACTCAGACTGGATCAGAAGGGGTGTTACTTGATAGCCTGCAGGGAGGAGCAGAATACAAGACCGAACAATAAATAAATAAATAAATAAATAAATAAATAAATAAATAAATAGTAGGACATGGATCGCATTCCTATTCAATCTACGTACATACCGTGGCTCTAAATTTGGTTACAGATCAGCATCCTGAAAAAGTGTGAATGCCACCAGGATTTTTCTGGTGGCAATTGTAGATGTTTACATATATAATCCAGATTGTTTTTGTAAACCGTTTCCAGGCCTGTGAGGACAAAATTAGAGGTGAAATACAGTTGTGCAAAACAAACATATTATATAATGTTTAATAACGCAGTGTCTTAAGCAGGTGTATTCTGGGGCCTCAAGCAATGCTTCCAGCATGATGTGGCATTATTTCCCCTAAAGACTAGGATAACTGGAAAAGAGAAAGGAATGCTCGCACCATATGGCAAACTCCTACTTCCTTTCAAATAATTCAGCTGCATTCACCGTTCCCTCTTTAAATTATGAGGGTGGTTCTCTACTCTTTTTTTACTACTACAGAGGTAGAGCGTTTGAAGGTACAGTCTAGAAACCTGTAGGTGACTGACTAATTTTGCAAATGGCTTCAACTTTTACTACCTTGAGTAAGGAGATCTCTAAGGACCTCATCAGATGCAGAATCACCCACTTACATTTCTTCACAATTTAGAAACAGATTAAACTTGGGCCCATCCTATGACGCAAAACTAATTCTGGCTGTTCCCTGTGGGTCTCCATCTTATAATGTGTTTAAAGTGTGTAGAAACTGACATTTTAGGAGTCAAGTAGCAATTATTGTCAGGGTTCCTGAGTCACACAGAAATGGATAAAGGCACTTATTTACAAGTGGGATAGGAACTGTCAGTAGTCAGATTACAATTAGATTATTGTAATGACATTAAGGACTGGGCATTCCTATGGTTTGTCTTGAAACGACCCTTGATGGTGCTTTTGTGTGGCCGTCCTCAGTAACCCCCTCAGGGGTGAGAAGGGTGGGGTATAAATATAGGAAATAAACAATAGCTATATTTCCTCCCTTTTTTAAGACCTAGATTTTGGATTTCCACGATTGCAAGGTTTTCAAAAAAAGAAAAAGAAGAATGTGGAATGAGCATGGACTACACTTGACTGTGTGATAACTCTGAATGTGGAGGATTACAGTAGAAGTAATCCCATGTGATGGGGTGAATATATTATCAATTTTCCTTATAAACGGAATGGAATGAAATGCTATGGTAAGAAGATGATACTCCCTGCTTTCCCCTCCTCATGGGATGAGGTCCTAAGTCTTCCTTACATGGGCATTCTCCATGCTGCCCAAGCGTCCACTCTTCCCCAGGAAATAAATATAGGCACCATTTTGTTTCCCCCCAGATAGTTCTCTTACAGTCACATGGTTTTAAGTCAACATAGCATTATGCAACACTGTCTCTCCATAGCTTCTTAGCCAAAAGAAGCAGCCCTTCATTAAATTGTAGCTCTTGTTGCAACACTGATGCCTATGTGTTTCCTAATGACACCATAAAATAATTCTTGCAAGACTGTGCTGAGGAATAAGCACAGCCATTGCTGTGCAAAGGTGACTGTATAGATATTCTAGTGAAGAACTCACCCTAGTCCAGCATGGCCAGTAATAAGGGATTGTGGAAATGACCCACCAATGCCTCTGTAGGTCATTGGGTCCCAATTCCTGACATATATGCACCAGCACATATCTTGATATTTTGGTGGCCTTGTGTCTTTACTAAGGATGGTTCTCTGTTTGAAAGGCACTTTGTTTGAAGTCATCCTCTTTTCAGAAAACTGCATGGGGCAAGATAAGTTTTAATGCAATGTGCCACATGAAGGGAGAGAAGGAGCTTTGAAAGCTGCCCATCAGTAAATAGAAATTGGCCAGTACAGTGAACAGGAAGAATCTAGTTATGGTTACAGTCTTCTCACCTATGGTAAGACCAGAACCTTTGGACTACATTTCCCCAAATCTGTATGACCAAATTTAGAATTAGATGGACTGCATTCCTATTTAAATCATTGTAATAATTATTTCCAGACTTGAATTACAAATTAACTCGTGCACTTTGTGTGTGTGTGCAGCTCTGGAAATAGTGCAGCTTGTTTGCTGCAAATATTTTCATACCTCAAACAAATCTTGTTTCCTCAATGACAAATAAACATTTGACTCAGAAAAAGGTGACCCTTTTAAAAATTGCTGCATGAAAGAACTATTTCACATCATTATACAATAAAGCTATCCTTGTTGCAAGAGGCAAGAGATCCAGGGCACTACTTGTGGGTTATATTTATTTCCATGATAATCCTGTTGGATAGATTACACAGAAATGTCCAAAGCCACCCAAAATATATATCACAGATAAACAAGTATTATACTGATAACTCTGTTTCAGGAGTATGAATTCTGTGGTTGGTGAGGCCATCTTTTTTGCGTGCTTGTCCCCAAGCTGGTTTTGCAGCTCGGCACACCAAAACAACAATTTGTGTGTGTGAAAAACCGAATCGCTGTTCTGGGAAGACTTTAAATAAATTGCACACTTCATCACACATTTGCTTTTAAAAAAATCAGAATAACCACACAAATCTTACCAAGCAGAAATGGTCTTTTTGGGAAACTTTGTCGTCATCCCCTCCCCAAAATGGAGGATGTTTAGATTTGGCACCAAGTGTGCACTGTGCAGGAAATTGGTCTAGCCCTGTTCTTTCTCTACCACATGAATATAATTATTTCACATAGTGGAATCAGTAGAAGAGGCAGTGTGAGGTGCTTTGTCTAGTTGCCTTCATTACTTTCCAAAGATGCCTGAGCACGAGTCTTCCTATGCCCCTCCAACCACCAGGCCTTTATCTGCTACCCATAGCCAACATCCTGGAGCTTATCACATGAATAAATCTGTTAGTCTGAAAATTTGTTTTGGTCATCGCATTATATTCTATGGTAACTTCACATTGTCGGAATGGCAGGTGCGCGCAACTGTGGAAGGACTGTATTGACCCTTAGAGGCAAATGTATGGCAGCACCGATTGAGGGTGCATCCACACTTTATAACCAAAGCAGTTTGACACCACTTTGGCTGCCATAGGCCAGTTCTATGGAATCATGGGAGTTGTAGTATTATAAGGTTTTAGTTTTCTCTGCCAAAGAGCGCTAATGCCACACCAAGCTACAACTCCCATGAGCCATGGCAGTTAAAGTAGTTTCAAATTGCATCAATTCTACAATGTAGATACACTCTGAGCCTGGGAAACTTATCTTCACCCATGCTTCTGGAAATTCATAACAGTTTGCAGTTGGCAGCATTTTCTGTAGTCTGGACATGCATCACCAAAAAGGTGACGAAAGGAGATACAGATTGGTGCAAAATTTGCATACATTCATTTATATGTTGAGACGCCAATTTAGGAGCAGTCACTCGATGAGGCACATTTGGGGAACTGAAGATGCCAAATGTAACCACAGCTTTTCTCTATCATGTGCCGCAATTAACAATGAAAAAAGGAAAGAGATAAGGGGAAGGAAGACTGAGCGGGGGGCAGAGGAAGTGCCAGGGTGGAGGAAAGGAAGAGCAGAAAAAGTGAGAAGGGTGGAGAGAATGCCAGGATGGGAGAGGAGAAGGAAGGGGGAAAGCAAGAGGAAAGAGCAGAGGGGTGGGGAAATCAGGGAACATGGATAAGGTGGGAGAGTGACAGAAAGACTGCAGAGAAAGAAAACAAAAAGCAGAGAACACTGGACTGGGTGCCCCTGGCATAACTTTTTTTGTCCCTCAATCCTGGCAGTACCTCATATCTCTTTCCAAAGACAGCCTTTTGTAAAGTGGGGCACAGGCTCCCCACTCTCCAGCTGACTGCCTTACATGAAGAAAAGAAACACGTCTCTTTCATCCATGCTCCTTCCAGGTGGAGGAATTTGTGCAACTGAATTATTTGTAGCACCCACTTGCTGATCTTTCCTTGCCCCTGTCTTACCAAGTCCTCCCCAAGAAATAAGAGGGACATGGATGTGCTGTATTCACAAAACCAGCTTATCTCCTCAGCCTCTGCATTGCCGGTTCCTGGCAGTGCTGACCCATGGCCTTTCCCCCTTATTTAGAGGCCAGGATTTTGATTGGAGGGGGGCTGAGTCTGAGTGAGAGAGGATCTACCCTAGCAAACCTTTTGCATCATTATCCCAATACCCCCATGCATATGGGATATATTGAGCATGGTGATCAGATCATGATATAAATAAACATAACAGTTTAAATAATAAATGTTATTTATTTACTTTCAATAACAAAATGTTTAGAATACTGTTTGACTTATTTTTTTTTACTTTATAGCAATAGTCTTTTTTAATTCTCCCTGGCCATTTTGTCAATTACTTTTTCTGGTTTGATAGTGGTGTCCCGATGGATGGAAATCATTGCTAGTCCACTAAGTCTCAGGTCTGTCATTAAACTTCTGGATACACTTTTCACTCTCTTCATGGTTGAAATCAATCTTTCCACACTGCATGTCGTTACTGGTAGAGTAGCTAACACAGTCAAAAGGCCTTATTGCGGACAACCTTTAGAATTGGGGTGGGGGGTGGGCTGAAGCCCATCAAGCCCCCCCGCTACATGCCTGGGGCTGACTGTTAATAATAAAGGCTTTGCCAATGCAGCATCCTCTGAATGATCACCTAGGTCTCCTCGAAAGAGGTCTGTAGAGGTTGAGAGCATCCTAATGCTCTTTCTCTTCTACCTGTGCCCTCCTTACCTTGCAGTTGCCTGGCAACCTCCTCCTCTTCCCAGTATGTACCACAAGCCCAGCTTCTCCCTTCCAGCTTCTATTTTGCTCAGGGCAGTTGCATTGTGTCCTCTGTGTTTACCTTGTGGAAAAGGTCTCAAAGGCTACACAGGGTCAGAATTCATATATTTATGGGTTGAGGAAGGGAGGAAGTCCACAGAGGAGTCAAGGCAGAAACCTGGATGACAAATTCAATTTGTGGTAAGTTAGAAACATAGTGCTGAAAGGCCATCTAAAGTTCATCGATTTTACGTTGTAGAATTAATGCAGATCGACACCCCTAACTGTCACAGCTCAATGCTTTGGAATCACGGGAATTGAAGTTTTACAAGATCTTTAGCCTTCCCTGACAAAGCATGCTGGTGTCTCACCAAACTACAAATCCCATGATTCTAATAGTATTAAGCAATGGCAGTCAAAGTGGTGTTCAACTACATTCATCATCATTATATGCCATCATTCACCCTCAATATATGCTTTGAGTGTACACCCTCTCCCCCTTTTATGAATGCCCTTTCTTGACCTCCTTTTGAAAGAGTTCTCTCCCTCACAAATAATGTGCCCCACTGCTATCTCACTCCCTGTTTTTAACCTATTTTAATCTGTACATGCGGCCTGCTCAGTGTTCTGTGTCATAATTGGTTTATTTTATTGTAATTTGATATTGGTTGTACTATTTTGTAGTTAATGTCTTATGTAATTGATTATGTTGTTTTTTATTGCTTTTATTGTGTTGCTGTGTTGATGGGCCTGGCCTCATGTAAGCCACCCCGAGTCCTCATTGGGGAGATGGAGCGGGGTATAAATAAAGGTGGTTATTATTATTATTCATTCTACGGTGTAAAGCAGTGTTTCTAAACTTGGGAGTCGGCCTTGCTTGGCACAGCCTCACGACCGCACCTCCAGGAAGACGGGAGGCTCAGAACGAAGAAAGGATTGAGTGATAGGAAGGGAGAGGTAGATAGATAGGAGGGAAGGAAAGGAAAGGGTTTTCCCAAAACACTCTGGTAATTATTATAAAGACTAGTATCATTGTATAATTATCATCATTATATATACCATTATTATTATATAGTAAAGAAAAATGTTTTCCCCTGACATTGTCCAGTCGTGTCCGACTCTGGGGGTTGGTGCTCATCTCCATTTCTAAGCTGAAGAGCCGGCGTTGTCCGTAGATACCTCCGACGGCCCAGAGAGGCACGACGATGTCTATCCGACCATCCAACGTCATGACAGGGTGGCAAATTGGCGGCCTGGGGGAACTGTTAAAGCCCCAGAGGCCACAAGAAAGCCACCAGGGAAATCGAAGCTCAGAATCTTTTGAACAAGGACCTTCTGGGGTCTGACCCTGAGCAGCTGGACTAGATCTGACTCCAGCATGTTCAAGCCCGACTTCCCAGAGAGGACCATAGGCCGAAGAATCGCCCCTGTTCCTAAAAAAAGGCAGTTTGTCCTCTTTTAAGGTTGATGCACATTGGACACCCTCTGGTTGGAATTACCTTTGTTTCTGTAGATTAGTCCCGGTCTTTGTCGTTTGTCTCCTTTATTTCTTTTAACATAAGAACATAAGAACATAAGAAGAGCCATGCTGAATCGGGCCTCAGCCCATCTAGTCCAGCATTCTGTGTCACACAGTGGCCCACTAGTTGTACACAGGGATCTCTAGCAGAAAGGAGGGCAAAACCCTCACCTGCTCCCGACCCCCACAACCAGTACCCCGGGAAAATCCTGCCTGCCTCCATCAACACAGAGGTGGCACTTGGATGTCCATTTCAGTAGCTACTGATTCCCTTGGTATCCATGAATCTGTCTAATCCTGCCTTGAAGCTGTCCAGGCTGACAGCTGTCACAACCTCCTCTGGAAGTGAGTTCCATAACCCAATGACCCTCTGGGTGAAGAAATATTTCCCTTTATTAGTCCTGACTTTCCTACCTTGGAGCTTTAGGGAGTGCCCCTAGTCCTAGTATTGTGTGACAGAGAAAATATTTTTCTTTGTTCACCTTTTCTATCCCATGCATGATTTTATACACTTCGATCAAGTCACCTCTTAAACGCCGTCTTTTCAAGGCTGAAAAGACCAAGGCGTTGCAACCTGATTTCATAAGGGAGCTGCTCCATCCCTTGGATCATATTTGTTGCCCTTCTTTGTACCTTTTCCAGTTCCGTTATATCCTTTTGAGATGCGGTGACCAGAATTGTACACAGTACTCCAGATGTGGCCTCACCATAGATTTGTAGAGAGGCAATACAACATTTGCCGACCTATTTTCAATTCCCTTCCTGATCATGCCAAGCATAGAATTTGCTTTTTTCACTGCTGCAGCGCATTGGGTTGACATCTTCATTGAGCTGTCCACCAAAACCCCAAGATCCCTTTCCTGGTTTGTCTCAGAAAGCTTTGATCCCATCAGTTGATAAGTGTATTTGGGGTTCTTTTCCCCGATGTGCATGACTTTACACTTGTTTAGGTTAAAATGCATTTGCCACTTTGTTGCCCATTCACTCAATTTCGAGAGATCTTTCTGGAGCTCTTTACAGTCAGTTTCATTTTTAACTACCCTGAACAGTTTAGTGTCATCTGCAAACTTTGCTACCTCACAATTTACATCTACATCCAGATCGTTTATGAATAAATTAAAAAGTAACGGTCCTAAAACTGAACCTTGGGGTACGCCACTTCTCACCTCTTTCCACCCAGAGAAGTGTCCATTTATTACCACCCTTTGTTTCCTACAGTTTAGCCAGGTTCCAATCCAGGACAAGACCTGTCCCCTGATTCCATGGCTGAAGAGCTTATTTAGGAGCCTTTGGTGAGGGACTTTGTCAAAAGCCTTTTGAAAGTCAAGGTAAACAATATCGACTGGGTCCCCTTTATCTATGTGTTTATTTACACCCTCAAAGAATTCTATCAAGTTAGTAAGACATGATTTGCCTTTGCAGAAACCATGTTGATTTTCCTTCAGCAATGCCTGTTCTTCTATGTGCTTAGTAATTTTTTCTTTAATAATGGTTTCCATCACTTTGCCTTTTAAAATATTGAATTTTTCATTGTAGTCTGCTATTCTGTTTATATGCCCACTGGTTTTCCAGTGAACTTTGTAAGTTGCCCCGAGCCATATGGGAGTGGCGACTAATAAGTTCAAATAAATAAAATAAATTTTGCCTCACCAAACTGGATTTCATACATTCAGATATGGCAGTTTAAAGTGGAAGGAGCCCCCCGATGGCACAATGGGTTAAACTCTTGTGCCGGCAGGACTGCTGACAGAAAGGTTGGTGGTTCAAATCCAGGAAGCAGAATGAGCTCCTGTCTGTCCGCTCTAGCTTCTCATGTGGGGACATGAGAGAAACCTCCCTCAGGATGGTAAAACAACCAGGCATTCCCTGGACAATGTCCTTGCAGATTGCCAATTCTCTCACACCAGAAGTGACTTGTAATTTCTCAAGTCACTCCTGACATAAGAAAAGTTCTTGCAGTAAAAACACCTTCTCCCTAATGTTTAGGTGTGATTTGAACCCACTGGTTTGTGTTCTAGTATTGGGAGCAGTGGAAAACAAGCTTATTCCATCTTCTACATGACATTTCTTCAGATATTTAAAGATGGTCTTCTGTTTGAAAGAGTTTCCTTGTAATATATCCCACTCACTGATTTTGAGGACTTCCCAATGGCTGGTCTTCAGAATTAACATTGACAGTTTGATTGCTCAGTTGTTTTAGTATGTGTACAGAGTTCTAGCAACACTGCTTTGAAGAAGGCAACTATCCCCACAATAATATGTCCCTGCTGCTGTCATTCCTGCCATAGATATGCCTGGAAGCAGAAATCAAGAATTAAACCCAGATTCATAGTAAATGCTCTTGTATTTTAACACATTGGTTTCAGAAATGGATTTTCTTCAGTGCTACCTGGAGATGCTTCACACTGACCTTGGTAGCCTCACATTGAACTTGGGAGCTATTCATATCTTTGTACAACTACCTTCAGCTTTCACCATAGCCATGCATATTGAAATAGCATACGTTGACTGAGCTATGTCCTCATTATTTATTTATTTATTCAATTTTGTATACCACTCCTCCCTGCAGGCTCGGGGTGGTTTACACACAATCAATTAAAATACACATAAAATACATAAAATACATATAAAACATTTGGTCAGATAAAGGGCATTAACCTTTACCCTACTTTCCTTTTCATTTTTAAAAACTTTTCAAAAGCTAATACAGTATAGTAATGGGTGTGACTAAATATGTGAGTTGGAAAGTCCCTGGCTCGTGAATTCATCAGGAGATCTCAACCTTAAGCTTGTTGTTTCTTAGCTTCAGCTCCTTGTATCACCATCAACAAAAGTAACAGCAATATTCCAAAAAGTTGGTGACAGGCAACAAGGGGATCCGTTATTTTAGATCTGGTCCTAACTAATAGTGATGACCTGGTAAATAGGGTGGAAGTGGCAGGTTCCTTAAGTGTGAGTGACCATGTCCGTCTAGAGTTTGTTATACAGTGAAATGGAGAAGTCAAGCATAATGAGACGTGTTTTCTAGACTTTAGGAAAGCTGACTTCCGTAAACTTAGGAAAAAACTGAGTGTGATTCCAGGGTCAGATATACTAAAAGAGACAGATCTTCATGATGGATAGAAGTTTCTGAGGTACTGTTCCATTATCCAGGTGGAGGCCATCAGTGGGTACTAAAGGGAGAAGGGTAGTCCATTTTATAGGGGTGGACTGTAAGTGGAAGGAGGAAAACTATTTCCTCCTGTTTTGTTGTTAATCCTCCCACCCATGTCTCCTTCGTGGAAGCAATCTTTGTTTATGACATGGGAAGGGGGGTGGGGGGAAATAACCAGGGAGAATGGGGAAAATTGTTTTCCTCCTTCAACTCCACCCCTGGGAAATGGACTAACCTTCTCTCTCTAGCGCCCCCTCCTGGCCTCCACCTGGATAATAGAATAGTACTGTTTCTGAAAAGTGAGGTGTTGGAGGTACAATTACACATTGTTCCAATGAGGAGGGAAAATAGGAGGTGTCTAAAGAAACCAGAATAAATGTCTAAAGGACTTTCAACTGAGCTAAGATTTAAAAGGGAAATGTACTAGAAATGGAAAAAAAGGAGAAATCACCAAAGAGAAATTCAAACAAATAGCCAGCATGTGTAGGGAGAAAGATACAAAAGCTGAAGTACAACATTAGCTCAAGCTTTCTAGAGTGGTTAAAACAATTAAAACAATTAAAAGGGATGTTGTTTTTTGCCATGTCCACAGCAAAGGGATGCACAAGAAAATGATAGGGCACTGTGTCCAGATGATGGTGAAATGCTAAAAGGGTAGAAGGAAAAAGAAGAATTACTTAACACCTTTGCCTCAGTCTTCTCCAAAAGGATAAACAGTACTCATCTTGGGAATAAAGAAGCAGAGGATGCAGTAGGGAAAATGCAGCACAGAACAGGAAAATAAACAGTACAGGAATATTTGGCAATTCTAAATGAATTCAAGTGTCTGGGTCTGATGAATTCCATTCAGTGGTATTAGAAGAACTGGCAGAAGTAATTTCCGAACCACTGGCATTTGTCTTTGAGAATTCCTGGAAAACAGGACAAGTTCCAGTAGAGTAAAGGAGGACATTACATGAATTTTAAATGCAAGAGAAGGCTGTGTTTAGAGCTCTTGTCCCGGGTTAGAGCAGATGGACTCTGTGCATCATGTGGATGCAACAGAGTCCATTCATCACTGCCTGGACTCATTTGGTTGTATAGTAAACATAAAGGTTTCCCCTTGACATTAAATCTAGTTGCATCCAACTCTGGGGAGTGGTGCTCATCTCCATTCAGCATTGTCTGTAGACACTTTCTAAATCATGTGGCCAGCATGACTGCATGGAGCGCTGTTACCTTCCTACCGGGCAGTACCTATTTATCTACTCACACTTGCATGTTTTCAAATGGGAGCTCACCCCAACTGCCAACCTTCCAGTCAGCAAGTTCAGTAGCTCAGCGGTTTAACCCGCTGTGCCACCACAGCCCCCTAAGCTGTATAGCCCTTGCTTAAAATCTATCCACTAACACCATTCTGTGTTATGTTGATTGCTTAATAATAATAATAATAATAATAATAACAACTTTATTTGTATACCGCTCTATCTCCCCTAGGGGACTCAGGGCAGTTTCTACATAAGCAAAGCAACACAGAACATACAGAGTAGCCATTTAAACTATAAACATAAAACTATTAACACAATCATATATATCTTAAAAACCAGTTCCAAAACTATTTCGTCATGCAAAATAAGCTACCAGTGGCCAAAAATTCAAAGTGGGCCTAGACAGTTTGGAAGTGCTGGGCTGAGGCTAATGCAGTGGTAATATAGGGTCGGGGAATGGGTTAATGGCCAGAGTGGGGCCTGAGGCTACTCATTTCCAGTGCCTATTGGGCAACTATAAAAAAGGTCTGGGCCAGGGCTAGTACCATGAGGTGACAGAGGACTGGGGAAGTGGGTAAAGTGCAGAGCCGGGTCCTAACTTATGGCCAGGGGCCTAAGACTAATAGTTTTCAAAGGCCATATGGAACCACCAAGACTTCAGGTCCCTGAGGAAGGAGGAAAGTGATGGGGCCTGTCTTATCTCTCTGGGTGTTGAAGAAGAGTGTTAAGCACCCTGCTGAGTCACACAAGAAGTTTATAATGTATGAGAAGTATCTCCATTCTCTATTTTCCTGTTAGTTAGCAGATCCTAGAGTTATATTCTCCAAGCAGATATTCAATCATGTCCTTCAGACGTATTGGACTACATCACATCTGGGAATGATTGATGCTGTAGCTCAATATTTCTGCTCAGTAATAGATTAAAGAAAGATGACCTAAACAAAATGGGTGATCTTCTAATACCATCTGATCTCTATTTTCCCTGTTGCCATTTCTGTGAAGCTTATAGTAACACTCCAGAGCTATTACAGATCAAGAGCCTCTCTTAACACATGTTTGCCAAACCAAGAAGAGGTATTAACATGTCCCTCCTAATGGTGCTTTAAAGTGTTTTAGAAATAGTATGCCAAAAAGCCTTCTGGGCTAAATTTCACATATAACACAGTGGACACATGTGCAGGTACACACATCATGGACTAAGCATATTTGAATATCAGTTGTTTTTCATCCTATCTATCTATCTACCCAATTTTCCTAGTTTCCAACAGACCTCACAACCTCTGAGGATGCCTGCCATAGATGCAGGCGTAACGTCAGGAGAGAATGCTTCTAGAACATGGCCATATAGCCCGAAAAAACCTACAACCCACTGTCTTTTTCATGTTTCAAACTAAGTAGGGTTTGGAGCAATGCATCTTGATTTGGGCAAGTGTGTGCATGATTTCACACTTTCAATTATTGGTGTTTTAACATAAAGCTAATTTAGTTGGCAGGGAAAGGGCACTGAGTGATATGAATATGTATCATGTAGCTTCATCTCTTGATGTTGTCCCTCAAAATCTAGCACATGGTATTTTTACACTGTTGAGGATCAGGAGGACAAGCAAGGATATATCCAGATCTTTTCTTGTAGCTAGATGCACTGCAACAGACATCACAGAAACATTCAGGGTCTTCATGGATGATCTCTATCGATGACATCCTGTGTCCAGCTATAGATAAACAGCTGGCTGTCCCTCTGTTCTAAAAAAGAAAGGAAATTGTTATGTTGCAAACTGCTTTTTTGGCCGGGGGTGTTGCAAGTGCTGTAAGATGTATATCTCAGAGGAAAGAAATAGAAAAGCACCTCCTGAAAAATCTATGCCTTAAAATCCCGTAAAATTCATGGGACCCTCTTAAATTGATAGGTGACTTGAAGGCACATATACAGAGAAGAGTTCTGAGCTCTGCAGTAACCAAAACAATGCAAAAGCATAATAATCCTAATTTAATAGCAAGATTTTGGCCATTGCTTATTCAAAATATTATCATGTTTACTTTTATAGTTAGTCCTCCATATTCACAATGCCCCTGGTGGCGCAATGCGTTAAACCCTTGGACTGGCAGGACTGAAGACTGACAGGTCAGAGGTTTGTATCCAGGGAGATCACAGATGAGCTCCCTCTATCAGCTCCAGCTCCCCATGTGGGGACATGAGAGAGGCCTCCCACAAGGATGGTAAAACATCAAAATATTTGGGCATCCCCTGGGCAACATCCTTGGAGATGGCCAATTCTCTCACACCAGAAGCGACTTGCAGTTTCTGAAGTCACTCCTGACACGGAAAGAAAATTCACAGATTCTGCATTCATGGCTTCAATCATTCATGGATTGAAAATACTTTTTTAAAATTATGAAAAGCAAACCATAATTTTTCCATTAGATATAAGGAGCTCCATTTTGCTATGCCATTGTGTATAATGGAACTTGAGTAACTATGGATTTTGGTATCCACAGCGGGCCCTGGAATCAAAGCTCAGCAGATACCAAACCCCCACTGTATCTTGTTTTATCCTTGTTGTAAGCTGCCTTGGTAAGAAGAAAGGCAAGATGTCAATAAAGAAAAGAAAGACAAGTATGGCTAGTCTGCCTCAGATTGTAAAATCTTTTGAGGTGATGTTTGGCTTCCTGCTTAGTCCTAGTAGATCCTGGTTTGCTTTCTATAATTTAGTAGAGCGCTACTAAAAGGCTTGGTTCCAGGACATCCTTGCTCTAATTGTGGAAATTATGTATTTTCTCAAATCTAGATTTTCTCAAGTACGGAGCATAACTATAGACTGAATCACCTCCTTTATCTAGACTGCAGTGATGCATAACTTGGAGAAAGTGCTCTCAGTCTCCCAAAACCACCACCTTGGTGACCTCTGATGCTTTCTCAGAGTTTCTCAAAGATTCCTCTGGCCTTTACCTACTGCTTCTCTTTCAGCAGTGTGGACAAAATCAGCATGTACAGCTCCGAGACTGCCAGCCACCTCCCTTTACTCTGACATATACTTTATACAATGAGCAGGAGCAAAACCCACACCGCAGGACAAGGGTGCAAGGTGGCGCCTGTTCTTGTTGAGGGATCACAGTGTGTTAATTTGGGGATCACGTTCTTGGAGCCCTCTGGGTTTGTTTTCCTTTGACTCATTAATCTAACCAAAGCTTTGCTTGCCGCAGATAATGCAAGGATTAACTGGACAGCAAAACAAACAGAAGCCTGAATAACTGCCCAGGTTATCTGCTTTTCCTTTCCACCAATAAAATTCAAGAGAAGATTAATAAAGGGGCATACTAAATCTTACTCTCGCTACCTGACTGCTTTATCGCTAAAATTCCTTGCAGGATTTCATTGTAGAGAATATCGATCAGACTGTCAGAAAATACACATAAATGAGCACAAATCATTATCCTGCGCCTGGTCTCTTATCTGTTTTAAATGAAATGCATGAAAGTTTTGAAGATAGTATTTTAAGCTTTATATGTATCTAGAATAAGGTAAAAACAGTGAAGCATTGTGCTTAGAAGACCATACAAGACTATTTCCCCCAAGATTTAATCATTTTGGATGCATGTAGTATGCTTTTAGTCTTCAATGGAGGTAGGTTGCAGCTTGTCTCCTTTCAGACTTCAGTGAGTACAGTTATATAGTCTGGGCCATATCTATATGCTTCAAGATATTGGACTAAGGACTAGTATGCTGAATATATACAAGAAGTTTGTTAGTAAATCTGAGATGTTATTTTTAAAGAAGACTGCCTTGTTTTTGTCTCTTGGGTACATGTTTAAAACTAAAGGTTTTCAAGGGAGAGTAGATGGGCAACTTCAACTTCAAAGAAAAAACCATTCTCTGCTAATTAAAAAATATTTTTATCCTTGACAGTTTAAAGACATGGTTCTTCAGTTTAACAATGGAGATACCTGTGTCCCATTACATGAATGCTTATGAATATCACTTGTTCAACAAAATTGACTTCTAACAAGGCAATGCTTTTCTTGATTAGTGGTTTTTAAAAGGTGGTCTCCACATGTTCATGGAGATTCACATTTGCCAAACGTATGTGACATCATTTTTACGTTTTCAATAAGGTTATGATGCACTTATTTCCAATAGGTTATGGAATTTCCAATATAACATGTCTGCACAGTTGCCAAATAGTATCAAATATACAAGACATTATAGGGCAAGTCTACATGGGCAAGAAAGCCCTAATACATCTGAAATTAACTTCTGAAATGTGATCTACTCACATTTGCAGTTTGAAAATATGCAAATGTGAGTAGATCAATAGGTACCACTCTGACAGGAAGGTAACAGCACTCCATGCAGTCATGCTGGCCACATGACCTTGGAGGTGTCTATGGACAATGCTGGCTCATCAGCTTAGAAATGGAGAGGAGCACCAACCCCCAGAGTCGGACACGACTGGACTTAATGTCTGGAGAAAACCTTTAACTTTACCTATATGGTGAGCATAAGGTTGGTAATGTTATCAATGTTGATCAGCTGAAGTTTATATCAGAAAATGGTAGATATATGGTAGATATATGTTTTCCAGACTTACAGCCCAATTTTACACTCTGTGCATACATATGTGCAGACTGCTGGCACAATCAAGGACCTGGAAGAAGCAACAGGTACATGTGATACTCAAAGAGGAAGGTAAGGCTAAGAAGGCTCTTTCCACAGGCCAAGATCTTCAGGAAAATATTTCCAAGTATCCTGAACACATAGGACTTTACCAAACAAATTTGCTATTACATTACAGTGGTATTCTTATTGATAGTGGCTACAGACTGCATCAAGAACCCTTGATACCTCTTTTCTTCAATGCTGCAATTACACCAATTCACCAGTTCATAGTGAATTCCACACACCTTCATAACTATGCTTTCCCACACTATTTTTTTAACAATGGCACAATTCTAGCATTAAAAAACCAAATATAAATATAAAATATAAATGGCAAATTTTTAGCTTGGCCATAGGAAAGGGGAGAGAGGAGGAGGAATAGAGAATCCTGCCCCTGGCATCACTTTACTGCCAGCATCCAAAAGAGAAGTGGAAGAGACCTATCACATCAAAGTAGGTGTTGGGAACATTGTGGGATTGTAAACTATTGATGGAATGCTCACAAATAACAGGTAGACACAGCATTATGTGATGGGCACCACCATCAAAGATGATGGTCCAGCTGCTCTTCTAGTTTGCTTGCTTTGTGTGATAAAGTCCATAGCCTGCATAACCACACTTCCCCATTTCTCCCAGTTTTGAAAGGGGAGAGTAGGATTCATGACTTACTTCAAAGGTTAGAATATTCCGTTTCAAGTAGTGGGTTATTTTGTTACCATTGCAGAATATTTAGAAAAGAAAGAGACTCATCTTTCTTTATCAGTGGTTTCAATAATTAGGAGACTATTCTAGAGAGTAGAAAATAATATCCAGAGGGTCAATAATACTGAGACTGCGCTAAATTTTGTATTGTGCATGTCTGCTGTATTTTAGACATGTTTTATGTTTTATGTATAGACTTTCCAAGATCCTACACAGTAACATAGTTACCACTTTTTCCTTATTTCCCCACCCAAACGAGAACAAGAGAGGAGAAAGAGGAGAATAAGTGAAGAAGAATGTATATTGATATGACCACCATAACATCCTAAATACCGCAGTGGGTTTAGGAAACTAAGCAAGATTGGCCCTGGTTATTATTGGATGGCAGATGGCCAAGGAATACCAGTGATCATGAAGAAGAGATAGGAAAGAATTTTATCTGAAGTCTCAGAGAGCCATTGGCAGGCAGATTGGCAATACTAGGGTGAACCAATGGCTCTATTCAGTATGTACAATGAAACTATGGAAGGATGAATGTTGCGATGAAACTGTGGCTGGATATATCTTTCCACACTGAATGTTATAATGAAACTATGGCAAGATGTAGCTCCTCAAACAGAATGTTACAATAAAACTATAACTGAACGTTACAATAACAATCATATGCTGAACGTTACAATGAAATCACGGTTAGATGGACTGGGCTGTGGTGCAAATAGTTAGTAGCCAGCTGCATTAAATCACTACTGACTGAGAATTCATGAGTTCAAAGCCAGCTCGGGTTGGAGTAAGCTCCCAGCTATTAATAGTCTAGTTTGCTGTCAACCTATGGAGCCCAAAAGACAGGTGCATCTGTCAAGTAGGAAATTTAGGTACCGCTTTATGCGAGGAGGCAAATTTAACTAATTTAGGTAAATGTTTTCCTCTGACATGAAGTCCAGTCATGTTCAACTAACTTATGATGCCATAAAACCTTGCAGCAGCATACAGAAGAATGACGGAGTACTCCATCAAAGGACTTGGGGTCACAAGTGGATGGTGAAGCAGCAGCTCCCCCTGTGGCCAGAATTGAGCCCTCATGAAGCCGGAATATTAAATGCCTCTGAGCCTGTCTATATATCTTGTATATCTAAATGACATTGAATGCTTGCCATGTATATGTGCATTGTAATCTGCCCTGAGCCCCCTGCAGGGTGAGAAGGGCAGAATATAAATACTATAAATAAATAAATAACTTCCAAACCAGACAAGGAACACTGCTCATTTCCTAGCCTGCTGATATTTCCCTAGCTTGCTCCCTCTTGATTTTACCAAGACCATTTCAAAGTCTAGCCAGAAAGAGAAAGATTTAGATGACATTTACAGCTGTTATAGAATTACAATGGTGAAGGTTGGAAAATTAAAAAGGCTGTAAGTGATAGCAGAGAGCTAGTGAGGTAAGAAGCAATGGTGAGACTTGGGAAGAGGAAGTATCCTGGCAATCATGTCAGGGTGGGTTGGGGTGGGGTGGAAGAGCTCCCTGCAATGTTAATAACAACTAGATGCATAACAGCAAGCATATTATATGTAAATAGCTACATTTTATTGACTCTTCTTGAACCTGCTAGTTTTGTTGATTAACATATGTGCTCTCACACTACAATAAATTGTGGAGAATGACCTAAGCCATCATTATTGTTGATTCTTCCCATGTTGCCTACAAGCAACATAAGAGGAAATGCATTGGGGAAGTCAATGATGAACCATGGCTGGCAAAGCTGGAAAAGCTAGACTTTCAGACTCATTAACAGTGGCTGACAGTTATGCCTGATCATCACTCCAGTATCCTGGACACTCAAACGCAGGATGAGGCTAAGTCAGAAGAGATGCAAGGCAGAGGCCAAAAGAAACATGCAGCTTAGTGGGAAGCCAAGAACAAGGCTCCTTGGCTTCATTCACTCTGGAAATAAAGCTGGATCAGTAGTTTACATCACTTTAGACAGGAAATGATAACTGGGCTCAACTTGTTCAGACCAATGTGCAAACTTTACTCTGATCATTTCATAGTAGTAGAGGACTTTAAGGATATACTCAATGAGAGATGGCTTACAGATTGCACCCAGGTCTAAACATAAAGTTCATTTTTGTTTTCTATGTATCATGTACACATTGCCAGAAGGCAATTTTGTACAATATTTTAAATAGTTTTGTACATGAAACAAGCTTTGTGTACCCCGAGCTATCTGAAAAAAAAGATGTTACTATCTCAACCATCTATGTGGAGGGCTTTGGAGTACAGGCGGTCCCCAAGTCACAAACTTGTTCTTTAGTTGATATTGATTGTAAGTTATAACAGGTACATTTTAAAATGTAACTTCAGCCATTAGGAATGTGTGGAATTCTGGAGATTGATTAGGAATTCAGATAACTTTGGCAATTCAACAGCCGAACTGCTGAATATGAACCGGGAAGGACCCCCTTCGAAGCCTTACTGGAACAAAACATGAGCTGACAAATCTTTTGGCTAAATTTGGGAAAGATTCACTGATTCTGGCTTATTTTTCATCATTATTATTCTGACTGTATGTTTGTTTTGCAAGAACAAGTAGCAATCTCTCTGTGGTGGTGACAATGGGGCTTGTTGCATCATGTTTCTCAGTCAATCACAAGCCTAGTTCTATCCATTTTCCTCCGCTCTTGTGGTACGTGCTGGTTTGGACTTCAAATCCCAGAAACCCCTCTTGTGGTTTAAAAAAAGTTATTGGTAAAAACTTTAACATTTTCCCAAAAATCAGTGGATTACTGAAATGGTTTGAAACTTGGCAGGCTTGCAGTCATAAGTGTGTCCTACAATTGTGGCAAGTTTCATCCTGATAGCCAGAAAATGACTTAATCAAACCACCTAATCTCCTGAATTTTCTTGAAAATTGAATGAGGGGCATTTGAAAATGGAACCAAAAATGGAATGGATTTCTGCTGTTTCACTCTCTCTCTCTATATATGTGGGTATGTATATGTATATGTGTGTATATGCTTTGGATAGCACAGAGAAGGGTGAACACTCCTGTGTGTTTGTTTTGCTGTCTGTGCCCCTGTTAAGAAGATTTCTGCTCACTTTCTGTCCCTCTGATCATTTGATTTTGAAAAAAAATGGCTTGTTGAGGGAACAAGGATTGGTGAGAAAACTTCAGTACAGACATCTTTTCCCTATGATAACTGCTACAGGAGTGAATTTGCCTTCCTAGGGGTAGATTTTTCTCACTTCCTGTTGTCCCACCTCCATTTTAAACTATGAGTCATTTGTAAGTCAGATGTTTGTAACTCGAGGACTACCTATAGTCCAAAATTTCAGATAAAAGCTGTCCAACTCGTATTCTACACAAACTAGATCTTAACCTCAACTCTCTCAAGACCTACTACAGGGCCTGACACTGATTCAAGTCCTGACACTGAGTTTCATTTCTATATGACCTGCTAAAACTGGAATCCTACACACACCTAATAGGAAGTCCCATTCAAAGCAATGTGTGCCCCCAACCTCATTGTGGAGGCAATGAAAAGAAGTTGTACAATGTGTTTTCAATAAACAGGCCAAGGGGCTGTAGGTAATATCCTTACCATTGATTAGTCCTGTCACTGGTTTGCAGGGAAATACCATATTTATGGGAACTGTTTCCTGCTACAAGATCTCTCATGAGTCACGGCACTCTCCTTCCTTTCAGGATGGAATGTAGAGGAAAGCACCTTATTTGAGGGGCTCTATTTGATTGCATCTTTTTGGTTGCAGAGGACATGCTGGCTAGGCAATTTTGTCTCTGTAAAACAGTCCACACTCCATATCCCGCAATGTTTCTATAGTGCCATGGTAGTAGTAGTAGTACTGCTGTGGTGTCAACTACAAAATAACAAAAGTTTCTTTTTAAAAAGAACTGGCGCTTGTTTTAAATAACCTTAACTAGTTTTTTGGCCAAATTCAGCAACATGGTTGTTAAAAAGGGGCCTAAGACATACAAATTGAGTTGGGGTCCTTGATTATCACATCCCTTGAGGTAGAGAAAGGCCGGGTATACATGGGGCAAATAAATAAATGTTATTTACTGCTGCTCTGTTGGATCTCAGATCCAGTTTAAAGATTTGGGTCTCCTAAGCCATTTTGAGCCTTTTGTGGAGAGAAAAAGCAGAATAATAATAATAATAATAATGGACCACAGAAGTCAAGATTAATGGCCCTAATATTGTCTATCAGTACAGATATAGCTTGAATGTGTTTTAGGCATGTCTTCTTTAATAGGAAATTTGATATCAGAGGCAAAAATAATATGGGAAAACAGAGAGAGGTTTCTACTCCACAAAAAAGTCAATGCGTTTCAGAAAACAAATAAAAAGGTTTGAATGAATTAACAAAAAGATTTTGAATCTCCAAGAGACCACATGAAGTTTTCTTCCCTTATGCCTCCAGGTGAAAGTTATTTTGGGTTGTTGTAGGTTTTTCGGGCTGTATGGCCATGTTCTAGAAGCATTCTCTCCTGACATTTCACCTGCATCTATGGCAGGCATCTTCACAACCTCTGAGGATGCTTGCCATAGATGCAGGCAAAATGTCAGGAGAGACTGCTTCTAGAACATGGCCATATGGCCCGAAAAACCTACAACAACCCAGTGATTTTGGCCATGAAATCCTTCGACAATGCAGAAAGTTATTTTCTTTCACTAGCCTCCATACTTGTTATGATTTCCATTTTGGTGACCAGACATATTTATACTTTTTTAACCTGCTGGAGAAGGCTTATCTGCTCCCACTCTTTCCATCTGTAAGATGGTCTTCTACTCTTCCTTCTGCCTTCCCAAGCATAAGTGTATTTTCTAGTGAGTTGTGTCTTCTCACGATATGGCCAAAGCTGTTGAAGTCTCTTCTTTTGGCTGACTGCAACTGAATTATTCGTTCTTATATATGTTTTAGCCCCAAATCATATCAGTTGAAGTTATGTGAATGTCTTCTTGTGTAGGTAACAAGGTGAACTGTGCAGCACTTTTATTATTCTTATCTTAGTGCAAATAGTTCCTGCATAAATGCTATGACTTTCTCATAGTCTTTTAGGTACTTCCACTTCTGATGCCAGCTAAAATCAGGAAGTGCCACAACTGGTGGAAATGTGTAAATCTGCATCCCTTGAGATGAGAGCTGCAAGAGGGAGCATATGCCTGAATTGGGTTTGTTTCATGACCACTTTGAGCAATGCCACTCCAAGCTATTCCCAAAGGGACAAAGCTTCTTCCTTCACTAACTTCATAAGTGATGCTCAACCACACATGAGGAAGTAAACAAAAGGGACTCATGAGGGCTTTAGCTTTATTATAAAAAAATCGGAAAGGAAAAATGCAGAGGTTGCCAAATGGAAAAGGTCTAGGGAAGGAAACCTTATTGTGAATCATTCAGTACAAATGTTACAAACAGCATAGACTAGAAACTGGAAAACTAGCATAAACACAGAACTACTACATATCTTAAAGTGCAACTTATCATCAAGCATTATCTTAACAATACATCTAAATGCACAAGCAAATAGTCTCAAAGTAGTGTTCTACCAATGGTGGACTACCAATCGTATTTTCACTTAAACTTTTATTTAGGTGATTTATTGTAGCAGTGCCTGTTGTAGTTGATCCTGAGGCTGAGAGAAAGAAGCTTGTAGTCTAAAGACCCTAAAGGCACCATATCCTGCCTGACCTTGGAAGCTAAGCAGAGTCAGCGCTGGTTAGTACTTGGATGGGAGACCACTAATTGCAGCAGAATAAATAATGAAATAGGAAGAATGAACACAGAATAGCTAGACAATGCTGCTGGATAATGATTTTAACAGGACAACACTGGTGATTATATGTTTTTAATGGTTTTATACAATTATTATAATATTAAGTTGAATGTTTTAACTGTACTTTTATGAATATATGGCATCAATTCTGCCAATTATGTAGGCCGCCTTGAGTTGCCATAAGGTTGAGAAAGGCAAGCTACAAACGTCATAAATCTCTTTAAATAAAAATGTGCAGCACATATATGGAGTTCCCAGTGGCGCAGTGGGTAAAAGCGCTGAGCTGCTGAATTTGCTAACCATAAGGTCACAGGTTCGAATACGGCAGAAGCTGTTAGCCCCAGCTTCTGCCAACCTAGCAGTTCGAAAACATGCAAATATGAGTAGATCAATAGGTACCACTCCGACAGGAAGGTAAAAGCGCTGCATGCAGTCATACCGACCACATGAGCTTGGAGGTGTCTATGGACAATGCTGGCTCTTTGGCTTAGAAATGGAGATGAGCGCCAGAGTCCCAGATTCGTACATGACTGGACTTCATGTCAAGGGAAAACCATTCACTTTACATATTCACACATATACACACATATTCACACAAAAACACATATACATGGACTAGGCCACAGCAACTCGTGGCAGGAGATGGCAAATAAATAAATAAATAATTTGGGTTGATGTGAATTTTTCGGGCTGTATGACCATGTTCCAGTAGCATTCTCTCCTAAGAGAGAAGAGAGAATGCTACTGGAACATGGCCATACAGCCTAAAAAACTCATAGCAACCCAGTGATTGTGGCCATGAAAGTCTTTGACACTAATGAATCTCCAAATAGTGTGTGTCTTCCCAGGAAGTACTCTCCACTTTAAATTAGGGCACATTCATTCAATCATTTCAGACTACAAGCCCTTCCACACAGCCCTATATCCCAGAATATCAGGGCAGAAAATCCCACATTATCTGAGTGTGGACTCAGATAAACCAGTTCAAAGCAGATATTGTGGGATTTTCCACTTTGATATTCTGGAATATAGTGCTGTGTGGAAGGGACCTGACTTTCTCCCAGGAAAAGACCCAAGGTGGCTATCTGGCTACCTTTCACTCCTTAAGTCAGTGTTTCCCAACCTTTTTTGAGCCGCGGCACACTTTTAACATTAAAAAAATCTGGGGGCACACCACCAACCAAAATGACACAAAATGACACTCTAAGACAGTAAAGAACAGCTGGGGGTTGGTGGCCTGCTGGGAGCAGCTGCTGGGAGTGCCAAAGCCGGGAAGGGGTGGAGCCAGGCTGTGCCATGCCCCGCCCCCTACCCCCGGCTTCACCTCTCCCAGCAGCTGCTCCAGCCTTGAGGGGGCAGTGCCAAGCCAGCAGTGCCAGAGCCAGCACAATGCTGGCTTGGCACTGTCACCTTAAGGCTGGAGCAGCTGAGAGTGCCGAAGCCGGGGGAGGGGGCAGAGCCAGGCCGCGCCATGCCCCACCCCCTCCCCCCAGCTTCAGCTCTCCTACAGAGGAGGAGCATGAGCGGTGGACGGGCTTCAGTGGGAGGGGCTCCTCCTCCACACGGCTTCAGCGAGCGAGGGGCGAGAGTCATGGTGGGAGTCATGGCGGATTGGAGGCTGGCTGGGGAAATGGCTGAAGGAGACGGCGCCCCGGTCCCTTCTTCTTTTTCTTCGCCACTGCTTGGCCCTTCCTCCTCCCCCAAGCAGCAGGAGTTTGGCAGGAGGGGGGAGGGAGGGGGGCAGAGAGCTTTTCTCACGGTACAGCAGGAGGTCCGTCACGGCACACTAGTGTGCCACGGCACACTGGTTGAGAAAGACTGCCTTAAGTGATACATGATGGTTTAGAATTTGATGTCAAAGACTCCAGGAACAATGGTTGCAGGCAATTATCCATACAAAAAGACCACTTCATGTTAGGCAGGAAAAAACTTCATGGCCAATGTGCCAAATGTGGGGATGTTGTAACTCATGATCAGCCTGACACACACAGCAGGATCTAATTTTATTTATTAAAGGAAGATAGTATTAAAATGTGGTATCTTCTTTATAAACTCATTTCCTGTTGAGATTTCAATTTGCAGTTGCTGCTTCACTCAGAAGAGATGGACCCATAGGATGGCCTGCCTTGAAGGCTCTATCTAGGGCCCCTTCCACATAGCTAAATAAAATCCCACATTATCTGCTTTGAACAGAATATATGGCAGTGTGGACTCAGATCACCCAGTTCAAAGCAGATATTGTGGGATTTTCTGCCTTGTTATTCTGGGTTATATGGCTATTTACTTCCAAACTAGCAGGGAGATCTGATCCAGTTAAAGCATGCTTTATTTTAAAAGTACATAATGTAACAAGTAGTTTGGTCCCAATGTTATTCTCTCCAAAACCCATGGGAATAATCTAAACTTCCTTTTACGTAAAATAAACTCATTTTATTATTTCCTTTCTGACAGTGGTTAAGGTAAATAATAGACCACTGTAAGAAATAATCCTTAGATGTTGTGAGACTGGTCGAAATTGATTTTTATATTTCCTTGAGTTCCATACATCAGTGATTTTTGAGATGGCAGCCATCTGAAGATGCTAGCCCCCATCTCCTCCTTCCTCTCCATGGCTTCCATGCCATTGTTAGAAAAACACAGCTCTTGCTTGAACAATAGTGTGTACTGGGGGGTGGGGAGAGAAGAGCTGGCATTACAAGTTCAAAACTGCAAACAGGAAACACTCTACATGTCTTCAAAGCATTTATAAACACTGGAAGTCAAGCAGAACTGAGGAGAGTAGCTGTGCCAATCCAAGTGCGCTTGTCTAAAAGCTGCATATGCTGTTGCTGGACCAGAAATTTGCAAGCCAGTCCTTGTTGAGCTTGTTTTTGCACAGAGGCATTCACATGAACTGAATGTTATGTTGTACCTGATACTGCCTTCTTAATTTTCAAAACCTATTTCTAATTTCTTGAAGAAATGAGAAACAGAAGTGAACTAGCAAAAGATACATTTGGGAACCTTAAATCTGCTACTGAAAAGTCATTTTTTGGCTCTAGCAATGACAACAACAGCAACAACAACCACATTTTTATTATCTGCCTCTACTTTCACTTCTTGCAGCAGGTAATGCTGCCTCTACTTTCATTATTGCGAAAGGTAATAAAATAAGCATATTTACTTGCTCTGTTGTCTGTTTCAGTTAATATAACTGTTTTATCATCCTTCCTGCTCCTCTTTCATATTCTTCAGGTTAATGTCCCAGGCAAGTTGTTGTTAGCTGCCCTTATGTTAACTTCAACTTATAGTGACCCTACGAATAAGAGACCTCCAAGTCATGCTATCTTTCCCCAGTATCCCTGCTCATGTCTTACAGATTCAGAACTGTGACTTTTGGTCCTAGGCCAGAGGCAGGCATGTAGCCAGGGGGGGGGCTAAGGGGGCTTCAGCCCCCCCCCCCAAATTCTCAGGGTGGTCCGCGAAAAGGCCTTACTGGTACATTATTTAAACTGTTATGTTTATTCATATCATGATCTGATCACCATGCTCATTATATCCCACATTAATGGGGTTATTGGGATAACAATACAAAAGGTTTGCTAGGGTAGACCCTCTTCCACCCAGTCTCAGCCCCCCCCAACCAAACTCAGCCCCCCCGTATCAAAATCCTGGCTACGGCCCTGGCCAGAGGAGAATGTAATTCAAGATTTCGGAATATAAATTACACAGTAGACTTTATGGAAGACACAACTGACTTAGCAATAAGCAGCACATCCCATATACCCTGATCACGAGTGTGGTCTACTCCATGAGGTTATGACTGAATGAATAAACAATCATTTTTTTGGAGGGGAAAAAAGCTGCCTTGAGTTGCCTTCGGGTTGAGAAAGGCGGGAGAAAAATACCATAAACAAATAATATAGTCTCTTAAACACAATGACTCTTACGACCTCATCAGATGGGCCAATTTATGGTACAGAGCCCTTCATATGACATACAGGCACTTCCAGCCGGGTTCTGTGCCGAAAAGGGAGATGAAGCAGAGAGCCTTCCTCTGTTGCCTTCCCTTCAATGGGGAGAAGCCGGGCAGCAACGCTTCCCCCCATTGGTTGAATAGCACAGTAAGGTGGGTGTTCTTGAACAGAAACAGAGACAGGAATAATATGGAAATAATTGAGATAGATCCAACACTACAAAAAAGAAAAGCAACTTGAGCATGGATTTAGTAACACATTATGCACATGTTAAATGAAACAACCAGGTAAGGTAAGACTTTCATAAATAAACAAAAATATTTGGATTCTTTTAGAGGCCACTTAAAGTTCATCCAGGAATGATTTTTTCCCAGTTTCCACTTTTCTAATAATGTCAATATAGATGACTAATTGTACAGATCTGTGCTTTTTCAGACACTAGGGAGGCTGGTGATGATGAGGTTTATCTTCTCTTTTCTCTGTTTGCAATTTGGGACTCTTCTGCACGTGGTAAAAAAATACAGAAGTAATCATGTTAAAAGGTGTGTGTGTGTAGCTAAACAACGTTTAGCCAAATTGCGGGCGGAATCAGGTTAACAGCTGAAAAAGCATGTGTTAAAAGATGCGCTTAAAACCTGATCCCGCCCCAAAAAATGTGCACCTTTGCATGACTGTGAATTGCTGCAGTCATGCAAAACACAAGCTTTTTAAAAGCCTGAAACAGCTGATCAACTGACTGGGCTGTCAAAACATGGAGCCACAGGCACACAGGTGGCTCAAAGCAAGCACAAGTGGAAAGCAATTAGAACTATTTGAAACTCTTAATTAAATTTTTATTGAGGTTTACACATAGAGTGGGGTGTACACATAGGTGGGGTGTGGGGGAGGGTGAGGAGGGATGGACAGGAGAGGGGGGAGGGGGTGGGGAAGGGGGGTCAGTAAGGAAAGGAGGGAGGGGGAGGAGAGAGGTGGGGTGGCTTCCAGTGTCCCCTTTAAGTTCCGTTTGTTCAACTCAGTTCGTGTTAGAGGAGAGGGTATGTTCGGCTCTATGGGGGGGGGGGAGGGGGGGAGAAAAACAAGCAGAGATTGCAGCGTCTTGAGAGTCCAGATCTATTAGCGGATGTTGGCCCCGATAACACGTCGGTTGATTTAAAGGCGTTGGCGTGATTCACGGGCCCTCAGATAGTTCAGAAAGGGTTTCCAGTTGGTTCTTTGCACCCCCTTTCCCCCTGCGTCGCACATGTAGTATGACAGTTTGTCCATGTTCATGATGTCTTGGACTTTGCTTTCCCATTCCTCAGTCCGGGGTATGTCCATTCTTGCGGCTGTGGATAGATACCAAAACAGCCATTCTGTGTCCTTGTCCGGGAGTTCCTCTTCCTCCAATATTCCCAACAGATGGGCCTCCGGTGTCTTCTCCATTGTGGTCTGCAGTATTTTTTGGATGCAGATATGGATTCCTTTCCAGTATCTCGAGGCTTCTGGACAGGACCACCACATATGGAAGAAGGTGCCTGGTTGGATACCACACTTCCAGCATTTGGTCGGAGTGCCGTTGTACATCAGGCCCAGCTTGTGGGGTGTCATATACCACCTGAAGAACATTTTGTACCAGTTCTCCCTAATGTCGATGGCATATGCAGCTTTTATTTTCTTCTTCCAGATCCTTTCCCATTCCTGCATGGTAATTGGGCGGCCGATGTTTTTCGCCCATTTAATCATGCAGGATTTCACCTGTTCGGTCTCCGTAGACCACTCTAGGAGCTTCAGGTAGGCCTTCGAGATGAGTTTCTTTTCCTTGCTCAGGAAGACTCTCCAGAACTGCTCCCCTTCCTCAAAGCCGGTCCGCTCATCTTTTTGGAAGCAGGACTTAAGATGTAGGTATTGGAGCCATGAGAGGGGTTTACATTGGGTTTGTATTTGGGTCTTTGACTTCAGGCTCCTCTTTGTCCCTTCCTTTACCGTCATTTCCTCATAGGTCGGCCATTTCGTCCATCCTAGCAGATTCCTTTGGTGGGCCTCTATGGGAGATAACCACAGAGGAGTCTTGCGGTAGAACCTCTCCTTGTATGTTTCCCATACTTTTAGTAGGGCAGCTCTTAGTGGATGTTTTCTAAAGCTGGTATCCGTCCTTGATCGCCCGTACCAAAGGTAGCTATGCCAGCCCGCAGGAAGATCGAATCCCTCTATCGTCAATAGTTCTTTATTTCTCAGGTCGATCCAGTCCTTTATGCAAACCAAGCCGCAAGCCTCATAGTACAATTTAAAGTCTGGTAGTTCTAGGCCGCCTCGTACCCTCCTGTCAGTCAAGATGGTGTGTTTGATCCTCGCTCTCTTCGAGTCCCAGATGAATTTGAGAACATCACTTTTCCATTTTTCGAATATAGTATTGGATTTGACGATTGGTATGTTTTGAAAAAGATACAGTAGTCGCGGCAGCACGTTCATCTTGATTGCTGCTATCTTGCCCATGAGGGAGAGATTAGCACTTTTCCAGTTGGCAAGATCATTTTGGATCTTTTTCCACAGCACCTCGTAGTTGTTTTTTTGTAGGTGGTCATTCTGTGCTGTTATATGGATGCCCAAGTACTTAATTGATTGGGCGGTTTGTATGCCCGATATGTTTCCCAACTTTTCCTGGCGGCTTTTGGACATATTCTTCGTTAGGATCTTTGTTTTCCCTTTGTTGATCCTCAGTCCCGCCAATTTGCCAAACTTTTCTATTGCTGCTAACCATGACTGGATGGTGTTTAGTGGCCTTTCGATGAAGCATATTATGTCGTCCGCGAATGCTTTGACCTTGGTCGGATGACTGCCGATTGTTGGGCTTTTTAGTTGGCCGTTGGCTCTGATTACTCTCAGTAGGATCTCTATGGAGAATATGAAGATCAACGGGGAGAGGGGGCATCCCTGTCTCGTTCCTTTTTGTATTTTGATTTTCTCCGTTGGTTGTCCGTTGACCCAGACCTTTGCTGTTTGATCTTTGTAGATCGCCCCTATGGCTCTTTGGAAATTGGAACCTAGGTTTACCTTTGACATTAGTTGTTGAAAAAAGTCCCAGTTGAGGTTGTCAAAGGCCTTCTCCGCATCCAGAGCCAGGAATGCTACCTCTTTTTGTGGATTTGCCTCGTAGTAGTGGAGGAGGTCGATGACCGTCCTGACGTTGGTTTTGGTCTGTCTGCCCGGGAGGAAGCCATTTTGGTCCGGCGTTACCCATACACTAAGCCAGGACTTTAATCTTTCCGCTAATATGGCAGCCAGTATTTTGTAGTCTGTGTTGAGGAGCGAGATGGGCCTGTAGTTAGCCACATTGGCATCGTCAGCTCCCTCCTTGTGGATTAGCACTATGTTTGCTTCTCTCCAAGAGTCTGGTGTTACTCCCTCGGTGAGTACCCTGTTGTAGATCTTCTTCAGGAAGACAATGATTTCCTTTTTCAAGGCTTTATAGAATCTGGCCGTTAGTCCGTCAGGCCCAGGGGCTTTGCTCGCATCTAGCTTCTTGATTGCCGCCTCTATTTCGGTTTCTGAGATTTCCTTGTTAAGAATATCCCTATATTGTTTCGGAATTTCTTCTAGGTCCTGTTCCTCTAGATAGCCTGTAATGTCTTCCTTCTTTATTTCTTCTACGGCGTAAAGTTTGGAGTAGAAGGTTTGGAATTCCTGTCTTATTTCCTCCTCCCTCAAAATCAGTTTGTCTTCAGACCTGAGTTTGGTAATGTATCCCCTTTGCTTCACCTTCTTGATCTTCCTCGCCAGCCACCTGCCTGAGGATCTGGAGGGGCTAGAAGAAGGGGATTGTGAGGTAGCAGGGCCTTCTTCCCCCCACAGAAAGCCTGGCCTGGGATGACGGCTGGCCGGATCCTTACGAGTGGCCGGACGGCCAGTCGGAATTCGAAAGCAGTGTTAGTGAAGATTATGAACGGCCGGGGCGAGGCTCGCAAGAAAGAATGTGGGAAACAACCGAGGGAGAGGCCCGAGAAGCAGAAGGGGAGTTTGACTCTCACGAAGATAGGGAACCAGGTGCTGGGAGGCAAGGTCGAACATAGAAGACGGAGCATTGAGGCTAGCAGGAGGGGTTGGTTCCACAACCTAGACCGACCGAGGGCTCGCAGCACAGATTGGAGGAGGAGAAGCCTAGAGCATCGGGGCCTCGCCAAGGGATTAAGTATAGGATCCGTGGGAACGGATCCTCAGTACTCGACCACGTCTATCCTATACAGATGTGTAGCGAAGCCAAGACCACGTAGCTAAGTTTGGGGCTAGGGGGCCTGCCAAGCAGAGCTTGTGTACCTGCCTGGTTTGTTGGCATTCTGGAAGCACTTCTGTTTAACGAATTTCAGATCCCTGGATATCTGTTCCAGGTCTAGGCTGTGTTTCTGTTTTTGCAATGACGCCAGCCTATTAGCCGTGTCCCGGTCCTGTGGGTGATCTTTCAGCCTCCTCTCCTCTTGTTCAATTTTGTTCTGAAGCTCTTGGCGTGCCTGTCGCTTTGCTCTATTTTTACCTGCGCTGTGCTGTATGAAGTGTCCCCGGAGCACCGCTTTGCAGGCATCCCAGACTACTTCCGGACTCGTTTCCGGATTGTCATTGTGTTTGAAATAGTCCCTAGTTAACTCTTTGTATTTCTGAACATCTTCCTCCTTCTTTATTAGATTATCGTTGAGACGCCATCTTCTGGTTGGGGGCTTGTGGTTGAGCTTCATTATAATTGGACAATGGTCTGACATGTCCCTTGCCTGAATCTTTATTTGTGATATTCTCGCCACCAGGGAGCTGGACACCCACACCATGTCTATCCTTGACCAGCTGTGGTGTCTGTGTGAATAGTGCGTGTAATCTTTGTCTCCCGGGTTGTGTAGCCGCCAGGCATCTTGAAGGGAGAGATCTGTTTTGAGACGTAGGAAGGTCTTCGGGAGGACGTTGAAGGGGACCTTTGCCGTTTTCTTGCTCTGTTTTGTTGTCTGGGTTCTGTCCAGCTGGGGATTGATTATGCCGTTAAAGTCGCCCAAAATGACCAGACTATCATAATCCTGATCGTCTATGAGCCTCGAGAGGGTTTGTATGAAGCCGGTTTTTGGCCCATTCGGAGCATATATGTTGCAGACCAGCAGACGGGCCATTCCAATCTCAAGCATAACCCCTACTATCCTCCCTTCTTGGTCGGTGAATGCCAGTTTGGCCGGTAGTCTCTCACTGACATACGTAGCTACCCCTCGCTTCTTTTCGTCTGCTAGTGAGCAGAATAGATTTCCCATGCCTTTGTTTACTAAGTGCTTCTCATGATCCTTTTTGACATGTACTTCTTGCAGTGCCACTATATCATAGTTATTTCTTCTCAGCAGATGGAATACTTTCTTCCGTTTCGATGGCGAGTTCAGGCCGTTAATATTGTTGGCGAAGCATGTCAGTTGTAGTTGTGGATCATACATCCCGCATCTCCTCTGTGTGGTCCGAGTCGCCAGTCTTATTCTCCGTGTTGCGTGTCGTCATGTCCTTCACCGCGCATCGGGGTTCTTGATCTGGTTGGTTTGCTTCGTTGGTCGGGGAGTAGAGACGTCGTCGTTTTGTCTGTTCTTTCTGGCCAGCTTGGACACCTGTTCCCTGATCTGGGTTTTTCTGCAGTTTTTTGTAGAATTCCGTCGCCTTCTCTACTGTGGTTAACCAGTGCTTCTGGTCCCTGTAGGTGACCATCACCCCTTCCGTTTTTTCCCAACGAAATCTGATTTTCCTATTTTTCAATTCCTCTGTGAGAAAGAGGTAGTTTTTTCTTTTGTTGATTGAGGATGCAGTAAATTCTTTCAGGATGATCACCTTGAGACCTTTGTACATTGCCGGTATCTCGTTTTTCTTCCTGAGTACCTCATCCCTGGTTCTTGTATTACAATAGTGAACCACCACATCCCGGGGCACGTTGTTTTTCCTCGCGTATGCGGAGGGTACTCTGTACGCCTTGTCAATTTCTTGCTGGATCGCTCCCTCTTCTTTGCCTGTGATGGCTGACGAGAGCTTGCCAATAATTCTTTGGAGATCTTCTTGCGGGGTTTCCAGCAGGTTTCTAAATCGGAGCCTGTGGTCTAGGGCGTTCTGCTCCAACCTGGCTTGTATCAGTTCTAGTTTTTCGTTCCTCACTTCCAGGCCTCTTATTCGTTTTTGCATCTTCTCTTGGGTCGACATAATTTTATCCTCGCCTAGCCTGAGTGATTTGATGTCTTCTTTCATAGTTGTTAGTTCTTTCGTTAGGTCTAACTTAATCTCCTGCAGTTGGTCCTGTACCTGCTTGTGCTGCGCCTCCTGCCTCGCTGTTGCTAGATCCATTTTCCTTTGTGTTACTTCCTGCTTTTCTGAAAGTTTCTGGATCTCCTTTAAGATTTCTTTCAGTGTTGTTTCCTCGGTAGTGGCTTGCCTCTTCTGTATGCCCTTGGCATCCTTAAATATTTTCGGGGTTGCCATTGACCTGGGTTTAGTGTTACCAACCCCGGGGTTGGTCTTTGTTGTCTCTTTGAATGCTGTTTGCAGTTCAAGCTTGTTAATGCCGCTTTGTACTGGCGGATTGTTTTTCGTCAGTCCCCGGTCTTTTTCGTTGCTCTGGGGCTCCCTCGACACCTTTGCACACTTATGGGGTTAGTCTGCACCTTGTGTATCTGTGGCCGGTGTGTGGTACTTCTTGCACAGTCCCTACTTTTGCAGGGTATTGCCAATGCTTTCTGTACCCAAAGGCTTAGGTCGTTATGATTGCTCCCCTCTTGGTCCCCTTCCTCCTGGCTAATCTTTATTTTTGAGACTCCCTCCGGCCTCCCAGACAGTAATGTGTCACTTTCCTCCTTCAAAATGGCGCTCCCGCCAACACTTCTGTCTTCCTCCCCCTCCTGGTTCTAGAGGGGAATGTCCGCCATATTGGAGCTCTCTGTACCTGTTTCTTCCCCTTGTAAATTCTTTTTCTGGAGCAGTTGAATGCCCCCAAACGGGGTCGTCCTACGGGGGGTTTATTTTCCTGTTGCTGGGGCCCGATTCCCCCCCCCCCTGGCGAGGCTCCTGAAGGGGTGCTGCGGGTCCCGTTGGACAGGGGCTCGTCTTCCTCGCGGCGCGAATGGCGCCTCTCTTTGGCGGGGCTGGATGCTGCTGCCCGTACTCACAGTTGCTCCCGCTGGACTTCTCCTCTCCTCCTGTTCTCCGTTGGGGGGGGAGGGAGGAAGGCCGGACTGGGCCGGCAGTGAGTGCGGGTCGTTGCCCGCTTCCTGTTCCTCGGCCTGCTTGCCGCGGCGGCGTTCCGGGCTCGCTCGGCCCCCTCCCCTTGAGGGGGGAGACCTTTGGAGCCAGCGGAGCCTGCCCGATGGCTTCACGATCCCTCCGGACGCCTTTGCGTCCGTGGGAGGAGGGGCGGATCGCCCTCCGGCCAAGGAGACAGGAGACACTCCAAGGAGCCTCAGAGTGTCCGTCCTGCCGCCATCTTCGCCCGACCCACCTCAGTTACCTTGCCTTTTGGAAGCAGACGCACACGGCTACAGTTGGATACACTATAGCAGAATTATTTTATTTTCCTACTCGAGATTTATTGCACTGTTTACAACAAGTTAGCCTCTGTAACACAACACTGAAAGGCTGGATTTCTTCAGTCTTCCTTCACCATCTTCCCTATGCTGGTGACAATGAGGAAAAGAGAGGTTGGAACAGCATAGAAAGACTTTGTAAAAGAAACTGGATGTGTAACATTGGATGTGCAACACAGCTGTTTAACCTGCTCTACTGTTTGTGCTCTGGATTTCCCCTGCCTCTGTTAGTTGCAGATACATGAAAAACAACAAAACCACACTAATTAGAGAAGGGGGAAACCTTTGTTATTGTCTCTGAGCTTCTGTAGCCCAAGGTTCCAGGTTCCCTTTATTCCCAGCTGCTGGATTCAGAACGCTTTTCCTTTTTAAACTTCCTGTTCACACAGGGTGGGGGTGGGGGAAGTGGGAGAGGGAGCTCAGGCATTGAAGAAAAGGAATTAACCATTTCCCTGCTCTAACCTTTGGAAATATCCCTCTGTGGAAGTGACAGTATGTGCAGCTGAGGATTATAAGTGATGTGACAAAGCTGGGAGGCAAAAGAAATTGGGGCAGAGAATTACACAGGACCTTGGGTCAAATAGACTAGATTGGCCTCAGGAAAAAACAAGGGCTTGACAAAGTCACTGTCGTATCCTCCAACCTATATTGAACCATTGAAGAGGGCAAGGTTCTGCCCTTCCTCTCCTAATCTCTTTGCAGAGTTTACGAAGTGCACTGTTAGGTGGATTTGTAATTGATATAGGATGGGTGACATTTGCCTTGAAAACTGTCCATGCAAAAAAGGATTTAGGAGTCATAGCAAACCACAAGCTGAACATCAGTCAACAGAGGGATGCAGTAACTAAAAAGCCAGTGTGACTCCAGACTACATCAATAAAAGTATAATGTCTAGATTGAGGGAAGTATTAGTCCCACTTTATTCTGCTTTTGTCAGACCTCACCTTGAAGACTGTGCCCAGTCCTGTTCAGAGAAGGGTGATCAAATAAGCTAAGCCCTATGAGGAATGACTTAAAGAGCTAGGTATGTTTAGCTTGCAGAAGAGAAGGTCGAGAGGGGATGTGATAGCAATACTTAAATATTTGAAAGGATGTCCCATTGATGAAGGGGCAAGCTTGTTCTCTGCTGCTCTGGAGACTAGATCTCCTTCCGTGCAACTGTATAAAATCCATACTGAACTGGATTATATGATGGCATGGACTCAGACAACCCACTGCAAAGCAGATATTAATAATAGAATCATAGAATTGGAAGAGACTTCATGGGCCATCTAGTCCAACCCCCTGCCAAGAAGCAGGATAATCATGTTTAAAGCACCCCCAACAGATCCAGCCTCTGTTTAAAAGCCTCCATAGAAGGAGCCTCCACCACACTCCAGGGCAGAGAGTTCCACTGCTGAACAGCTCTCACAGTCAGGAAGTTCTTCCTATTGTTCAGGTGGAATCTCCTTTCCTGTAATTTCAAGCCTTTGTTCTGCATCCTAGTCTCCAGGGCAGCAGAAAACAAGTTTGCGCCTTCTGCCTTATGACTTCCCCTCACATACTCTATTTATGCATGGCTATCATGTCTCCTCTTAGTCTTCTGTTCTGCACGCCCAGCTCTGTGGATTTTCAGTCTTGATATTCTGAGTTATATGGCTGTTTGGAAGGGCCCTGGGACATAGAGCAATGGATTCAAATTGCAAGAAAAATGATTCTATCTAAACATTAGGAAGAGTTTCCTGAGAGTAAGAGTGGTTGGATAGTGGAATATGCTGCTTTGGAGTGTAGCGGAGTCCCTTTCTCTGGAGATTTTTAAACAAAGGCTTGATAGCCTCTTGTTTAAAATGCAGGACTGCCTCTGAAGACTGCTCAGAAACTTCTGCTGGTCCAAAGAGCTGCAGCCAGATAGCTAACTGGGGCTGGTTGCAGGGAGCAGACAACATCCCTGTTGGGTTGTTGTAGGTTTTGTATGGCCATGTTCTAGAAGCCTTCTCTCCTGACGTTTCGCGTGCATCTATGGCAGACATCCTCAGAGGTTGTGAAGCTCCTCCCTGTTGAAGCAGTTCCACTGGCTGCCAATCTGTTTCCGGGCACAATTCAAAGTGCTGATTATGACCTTTCAAGCCCTAGATTGTTCAGGTCCAGGCTATTTGGCTGACTACATCCCCTCGTACAAACTTGCCCCTGTCCTGATATCTTCAGGGGAGGCCCTTCTCTCAGTCCCACCTCCATCTCAGCCATGGTTGGTGGGAATGAGAGAGCAAGCCTTCCTTCTCAGTGGATACCCCTCAACTCTGGAACTCTCTCCCCAGGGAAGCCAGAATGGCCCCCTCCCTGCTGTCCTTCTGGCAGCAGACTAAAACCTTTTTATTCAGGTAACCTTTTAAAGATAAGGATGCTTAGGGCCATCAAGGGCTGCTGTGATTTTGTGATATGATTTTATATGTTTTTATGGTTTAAACCTGGAATGTTTTAATATTAATGTCATTTAATACTGTTTTAATATCTGTATATTTTAAGTTGTATTGAAATGCTTTTAGTTGTGAGCCGCTTTGCGTCTCCGTATGGAGAGATAAAGAGGGATATAAATAATAAAAAAAACAACAGCTATCTGTTGGGAGCGCTTTGATTGTGTATTCCTACATTGTAGTCTTTTCCAACTCAGGGATATATTTTGGTGGCACGGAAGCTTTCTGGCTGGCTGTAACTCCTATGTTGTTCTTGTGAGCCTTTAGGCAGGGCTTTTTAACATTCAAACAAGTTAACAACACATAACATACCAAGTTGTAAACATGGCCCTGACAGTATTAACAATGACATCCTGATCGTCATATGAAATGAGGCAAAGCAACAAGTTCCTTTTCTCAAGGATTTATTATTTAATTGTTTGATTGATATCCTGTAGCAACAGCTCCACTGGTTTCTGGTCTGTTTACGAGCATAGTTCGAAGTGCTGGTCATGTCCTACAAAGCCTGATATTATCTATATCCAGATTATTTAAAGGCTTGCATTCTTACACACAAATCTGCCTCTGTTTTGAGATCTTTCTAGAAGTCCCATTTTTCTGTCCCACCACCCTGATATGGGCACAGGAGAGGGCCTCCCAGTGGCTGCTTCTAGGTTTTGGAACTTCCTTTACTATCTTAGGACCTCATCCCACGAGCGGGAGGAAAGCAGGGAAAAGCAATATCTGTAATTGTTTTAGCTACTTCCTCTCTTTTAACTTCCTGTTCCTTTATCTTATTGAAGTCCAGATTAAATGGCTGAGTGGATGAATGCGACTTTGATGAAAACAAGAAACAGCGAGGAAGAGGAAGGGACATGGTGCTGGTGAGAATAAATGTGTGTACCTTTGAACTTGTGCTAATCATCCTCAAATTGCTGCTACTACCTGTTAGGCCTTTGGAGATACCTCTTCACATCAGTTTGGATCACTTTGGTGGTCATTTCAAGTATTGATCGTTGGATGTAATGTGGATCTTTCATTATGCACCACTACTCTGCTTGAAAACAGAGCTCGAGAGCATAGAGGTTTTGAATGGGGATGATGCAGGAGTGGAACCATGACTACCAAAATGCTCAAAACAGTATGGGTTAGGTAGTGGATTAGGGGACCATTAAATCCTTCATAGGAACTTTCTTAAGCACTGCTTTAAAGTTACTGACATGAAATGGTTTTAAATATTCTACTGGAAATATTGAATTAAACTATTGAAATTGAATTAAACTATCAATGATATTGGAACAATTTAAAACATACATTTAAAAATAAAAGGAAATTAAAACAGTCCAGGTTGTTCATTTTTACTAATTCAAGAGTCAGAGAAGGAAGCAAGATGGCGCCGGTGCAGGAGCGACTTGCAGGAGCGCTCCGCCTGGACTTGCCAATCCTTGGGATTGAGACACCAGAGGACAACCTTGGACCAGGAGAGGTCCCTTCTTTTGCTGTAGTAGACCCCCGCCCCCTAAAGGGGGTCGGTGCGGGTCCTCAGCGGAAAGTATTAGGCCCAGAAGACGAATACGAGGACTTCTATAACTACTGCCTGGGTTTGGAGGCCGAGCTGAAGACCCAGAGAGCCCCCGAGGCGCCCCGGCCTCGGTCGCCACTTGACCCCCGAGATGCTGGACGGCTCTCCACTATTTCATCTGGTCGGATAACTCTCTTGCATCTCTACAAGGAGTTTGGCCAGCTGGAGGAGAAGATCAAGCTGTTTGGCGAGCAGCTGCAACAAGCTTTCTTGGATGCCTGCTCTGTCCCAGCGGATCAAGCCCTTGAAGACGAGGGGGAGGATATCACCACCTCGACCACCCCAACCCTCGGCCGCAGGAGCTCCCCAGACTTTCTCTGGGACCACTCCTGGGACCTCCAAGCGGAGGCCCGACCGGATATACCGGCAGGCGACTCACCATGGAGGGAAGAGCCGATGGAGGACTCGGAGGCGACAGCGGGAGGCTGCTTCTTCGGTGAGGACTGTCCAGTCGCCCAGGCCGGCCTGGACCCCGGGATCTGTCCCTGGTCATCTCACCGGAGGCAGCCGGAGTCTGGTCTTGGTTGGCAGCTGGAGACTGGAGAGGAGGAGTCCTTCGATGTTGAGCGGGTGCTGGAGCGCCGAGCGGATCTGCGGCCAAGGCGCCCTTCCCTATCTCACTCAGCTAGGAAAGAGCTGCGAGCGTGGGGAAAGATGGCGCTCGGCCTTGGGGACGCGCAAGGAGAGCATGCGCCCCCCCCCACCGGAACTGACTGGAGAGGAGCCGAGGCGCAGGCGCACGCGACACCAACGTCGACGCCGGAAGAGAAGACTTCTAGCGACCGCCCCCCAGCCTGCGCACCGGAAGAGGAGGCACTGGAAGCACCGCTTGACGAGCATCCGGACTCCCACTGGCTGGAAACGGATGGGGCGAAGCGAAGACACCGCCGAAGACGTAAGCGTCGCCGACGCAGACGACGTACGGCGAGCCCGTCCCTAACTCTGCCCCCTGTAGGCCTGCCCCACAGCGACATGGGAGCCCTCCCCCCTCCCACTCACCTGGAGAAGGGAGAGGGCCGGCAGAGGGAAAAACATCAGCGCCACCTATATGGTGGAGGACCTACTACACCATCATCAACTTCAGCCGCAAAGTCCCAACTGGACCAGCCGAAGACCTGCCTGCTGACAGCCCAACATTTGGAGCCCAGGAGGGATCCAACTGATGTGGCCATCAAGAACCTGGGCAGAAATGGCCAAAGGGAGAGGGCAGGTAGTCCTCCAACGTCGGAACCCTCCCAGGAGAGGCCGGCCTCAGGTCAAGGACCATCATCTGAACGGAGAGGAAGAGCTACTGTCACCAGTGGCTCCACTCTCAAACCTGGGAGGTACAGGTCAAGGACCTTCTGGGGGGCGGGTTTTAACAACGGGAACCGGAGAGAATCCTCCGGCCCTATCCCTACATCCCCTCAACCTGAACTGGCTGCTGGACTTAATAAGTCTTCAGATTTAGATCAAGGACTACCCTCACCAGGGACAACGCAGACCCCTGCTGAGGGAAGGGCAATACTGCCTCCATCTCCAATCCAACACCCCCTAGGGACAGATTAACAACGCCGGCACACCCCCCTTTTTGGAGGGTGGGCAGAAGACCGGACACCTAGGGGAGTTATCGGGGGATGAGGTGCAGGGGCGGGCAATACGTGTGATCTCGGGAAGGGGCAATAGGGACGGTAGACATAGGCCTTATGAGAGAAGGCAGAGGAGCCAAAGAAAGGCTCGTCCCCCTTCTGACCTACGGGCTATCCCCAGGCACGCAGATGAGGAGTTCCCTATTACCTCTCCTCCAACTTTGGTTCTAGTTAACACCAGGTCCGTGCGCAATAAGACAGGGACCATCAGGGACTTCCTACTTGAGAGGAAGGCCGACCTAGCCTGTTTCACTGAAACGTGGCTCCAAGAGGGAGACGAGGTCATTGTGCACGAGATAACTTCTCCTGGATTTGTTGCTAGTTACCAGATGAGGACAGAGAGGCGGGGGGAGGGGTCGCCATCCTCAGCCGAGACACTTTTAATTCCAGGTCGATTCCGACAGCGAACATCCCGGGAATGGAGTGCGCGGGCCTCGTGTGGGACCTTAGTGAGAGTGTAGCCTTCCTGCTGGTGTACCGTGCACCCAACGCACTGGCAGGGAGTCTACCTATGCTGCTGGAGGTGGTCGCGGAGTGGGCATTGAGATTCCCTAAGCTTATCGTCTTGGGGGACTTCAATGTCCACGCCGATACCACCTCCCCCTCAACAGCAGCAGTGGACCTGGTGTCTACCATGGAGGCACTAGGACTCTCACTCTGTAGGACCGGCCCCACACATCAGGCCGGGCACACCCTGGATTTAATCTTCGCTGCCGGAATTAACGTGATCCCAACCTCCTTAACGGAGGTACCATGGTCGGATCACAGTGTCCTGGAAGTCCGTCTGGAAATGGCCTCCCCTTCCGGTAAGGGTGCCGAACCCATTCTGGTTCGCCCAAAGAGACTTATGGAACCCACTAGGTTCCTGAATGCTCTGAGGGATTGGGAACTTCCCAGCGACTCAGTCGATGGGCAAGTGGACTGCTGGAACTCCAGTCTCTCTGCTGCCCTCGACGAGATCGCCTCCAGGCGCTCTCTCCTCCCTTGCAGAAATCGCTCACCTTGGTTTACTGAGGAGCTACGGGCGATGAACCGGAGGAAGAGACAGCTAGAGGACGTGTGGCGGAGCCTCCGTGACGGAGCATCGAAATCGGCTTATAAGCAGTTTAAAGAGGCTTATGAGCAAGCTATCAAGGAGGCAAAAAAAGTCCATTACTCCTCCTTGATAGAGTCGGCTAGTTCACGCCCAGCCCAACTTTTTAAGATAATTCGGTCTCTGACAACAATCCCAACTGTCCCAAACGATAGGGGTTTGGCTCCGACAGCTGAGGTTTTTCAGAACTACTTCGCCGACAAGATTTCGACCCTCCGCCGGGATATTCCAGCCACCTTTGATACAGTTAGTGAACTCGAGACTCCGCCGCCACTCGGTGGGCCTACCTTCACCCGTTTCCAACCGCTGGACGCAGCAGCTGTCGATAAGTTACTCGCTGCAGCTAGACCAACTCGACCCGTGCCCCTCCTGGCTTGTTAGAGCTTGCCGGGAGGGGCTACGGGAGGGGCTATGAGGCTCCCTTGAGCAAGGAGTCTTCCCAGGGGGATTGAAAGAGGCTATGGTAAGACTGCTGCTGAAGAAGCCGAATTTAGATCCTTCAGCTCCCTCCAATTACCGGCCTGTTTCCAACTTGCCTTTCTTAGGCAAGGTAATTGAGAGGGCAGCAGCGGATCAGCTGCAGCAGTTCTTAGAAAACACAGCTGGACTCGATCCCTTCCAGTCCGGCTTCCGTATTGGGCATGGGACGGAGACCGTGCTTGTCGCCATTACAGACCAACTTCGCTGCCAGCTGGACCAGGGTGGATCAGCCCTGCTTGTCTTGTTAGATCTGACAGCAGCGTTTGATACTGTAGACCATTCACTGTTGACCCACCGTCTAGCCAGCTCCGGGGTTAGGGGACCGCCCTTACATGGGTGGCCTCCTTCCTCCGGGACCGGGGACAACGGGTGGAGGGGGGGGGGGGGGGGGTCTCCGGGAGACTTCCACTTGACTGTGGAGTCCCCCAGGGGGCCATCCTCTCCCCCTTATTATTCAACGTTTATATGCGCCCCCTGGCCCAGCTGGCCCGCGACTTTGGTCTGGAGTGTTATCAGTATGCGGATGACACCCAGCTTCTGCTGAGAATGGACGGAAGGCTGGACACCGTACCCGATTGTTTCCATCAATGCCTTGAAGCCGTGACTGGATGGCTGTGTGCTAGCCGGCTGAAGGTGAATCCGTCGAAGACGGAGATCCTGTGGCCTGGTCGGCCTGGACTGGGTGGGTGCCGGTTGCCTACCCTAGATGGCGAGCGACTTAGCCCGTCACCTGTTGTTAAGAGCCTAGGTGTTCAACTGGACCTTCTGCTGACCATGGAGACTCAGGTCTCCGCGGTCAGCAGGACGTCATTTTTCCACCTACGTCAGGCTAGGCGACTGGCACCCTACCTTTCCAGGGACGACTTGGCCACGGTGATCCAGGCGACGGTCATCTCGAGGCTGGACTACTGTAACGCCCTCTACGTTGGCCTTCCCTTGTCGACAATCCGGAAACTCAAGCTGGTGCAAAATGCCAGTAAGGGAGCACATCACGCCCATCCTGCGGCAATTGCACTGGCTTCCTGTTGAGTACCGAATTGCCTTCAAGGTGTTGGTTTTGACCTTTAAGGCCTTAAACGGTCTAGGGCCTGCGTACTTGAGGGACCGCCTTGCCCTGTATATTCCCCCGAGATCACTACATTCGGAGGAATTGAACTTGCTCCTGGTGCCATCGATCCGCGCCTGTCACTCATCTACAACTAGGCAAAGAGCCTTCTCTGTGGCAGCCCCGGTGTTGTGGAACTCCCTCCCGGACGACACCCGAGCTATCCCAGAGCTCATCCCGTTTCGCAGGGCCTGCAAGACTGCCCTCTTTAGACTAGCCTTCTCCTAGGCAAAGCAGTCTAGCGTAATTCCTGTACAATGATATCTCTGGTCTAAGGATATGTTACTGTATTCCATCTTGCACCTCGGGATGTATATGCGTTTTAAGTTTTAAGTGTTTTAAGTTTTATATTTTTTTGTATGGCCGCATGGATGTTACATGTTGGCCTATTTTATATGCTGTTATCCGCCCCGAGCCTGCTGGGAGGAGCGGAATACAAGATTGAACAATAAATAAATAAATAAATAAATAAATAAATAAATAAATAAATAAAGCAGTACTATACACTCCAATTGTTCACATTTTGCAGGTACAGTTATAGTTAATCCAATGTCACTCCACTTTTCAATGGCCTTTAAAATGTCCCAGTTTCTCTCACCTCCCACTTTACCTTTCGCTTCAACCTACATTAACTGCAACATGCTGAATCTGAAGTATTTGATTCAGCAGATGGGAAATAAAGGAATGGATGGAATGTTGTCATCCTCAGTAGGCTCTTGCAAGAGCAAACTGCTGCAGCTTCTCCCTGCTAGTCTATTCTTTCTCATTAATAACTTTTATCATCTTAATCACACTCTCACATTGCTTGGTAGCATCACTGTTTGTAAACTCAAAATTACCTCATCAGATGAATGAGTGCAGTAGTGTTTTCACATTAGTATTTTCTTGTACATCCAGTGTTTTCACAGTGAAGGAATGAGAATAAACCATATTTAATTCAAGTTTACTTTGAGAATTATGTCTTTCCAGCCTAGGGTATCTCCAGTTGAAAATGAAGGCTTATTTCTTTGGTAAATATAGTAGCCTGTGCTCAATATTGATGAATATTCATTCATTACTTTCAATCAAAGAAGAGAGTGGCCCACTTAAGTTTCAGCAGCACCATTATTATTGAAACAATCAAGCCACTGGCAGATAGCAATAGTGGTACAAAATTAACATGTTTTGTTTGGATCGTTGGCATTTCTTTGACTCGATGTAAGCATTACTGAAATTGTAGCATTGACCTTGATTTGCTTCCTACTCCCCAAAGACTGCAGAAAGGCATAGTTTGGCAGAACATTTATGTATTTATTTATTTATCGCATTTATATCCAGTCACTTCTCAACCCCGAAGGGGGACTCAGGACGGCATTACAATTAAGCCCAATTAGAGGCTATTTACAAAATTACAATAATAAAAACACATATTAAAACATCACATCATAAAAATAATACATAGTTAAAAACCATACAAAAATTGAACAATATAAACCAGTCTCGACAATCATATCACCATTGCCATTTGTCCCTTAAAGTGCTGCTATATCTATTGCCTAAAAGCCTGGTCCCAAAAACATGCCTTTAATTTCTTACAGAAAGCCAGGAGGGAGGGGATCGAGCTTAATTCAGATGGAAGAGGATTCCATAGTTGGGGAGCCCTTCCGAGAAGGCCCTGCCCCTCGTTCCCGCCAGGCACATTTGAGCTGTTGGCAGAAGCAAGAGCAGGGCCTCCACGGATGATCTTAGATTTCGAGGTGGGACGTAGGTGTGGATGCGTTCGGACAAGTTAGCTGGGCCAGAACCATTTAGAGCTTTATAGGTCAAAATCAGCACTTTGAATTGGGCTTGGAGATGGATCAGCAACCAGTGGAGCTGACACAACAGGGGGGTGGTATGCTCCCTGTATGTCGTCCCAGTTAATAATTTGGCTGCCGACCAATGTACTAACTGAAGTCTCCTAACCATCTTCAAAAGCAGCCCCATGTAGAGCGCATTGCAGTAATCTAAATGGGATGTAACCAGAGCGTGGACTACCGTGGCCAAGTCAGACTTACCAAGGTACGGGCACAGCTGGCGCACAAGTCTTAGCTGTGCAAAAGCTCCTCTGGCCACCACCGAAACCTGGGGCTCCAGGCTCAGCGATGAATCCAGGATCACTCCCAAGCTGCGAACCTGCGTCTTCAGGGGGAGTGTGACCCCATCCAACACAGGCTGTAACCCTATGCCCTGTTCAGCCTTTCGACTGACCAGGAGAACCTCTGTCTTGTCTGGATTCAATTTCAATTTGTTAGCCCTCATCCAGTCCGACACAGCAGCCAAGCACTGGTTCAAGGTCTGGACAGCCTCCTTAGTAACAGGTGGAAAGGAGTGACAGATTTGGATGTCAGCTGCGTACAGATAACACCTTACTTTGAAACTAAAGATGATCTCCCCCAGTGGCTTCATGTAGATGTTAAATAACACTGGGGACAGTACTGAACCCTGAGGGACTTCACAAGACAATGGTTGTGGAGTCGAACAGGTGTCACCCAGTAACACCTTCTGAGACCGACCCTCCAGGAAGGACCGGAGCCACTTTAAAGCAGTACCTACAAGTCCCATTTCTACGAGGCGTCCCAGAAGGATACCGTGGTCAATGGTATTGAAGGCCGCTGAGAGGTCCAGCAGAACCAACAGACACACACGCTCCCTGTCTAGCTCCCGGCGTAGATCATCTACTAAGGCAACCAATGCGGTTTCAGTACCATGTCCCGGCCTAAAGCCAGACTGTGCCGGATCTAGATAATCAGTGTCTACCAAGAAAACAAGGCTGAAGAACTTTAGCATAACAGATCATCTGAATGCACGATAAATGATTATATTTAGAAATTTTATATTTGCTGTTAATTGACATTGTCAACTTCAGTGAGTGAGAAATTGCCATGATCCCTAATCATCAACTGTCTTACGCAGACCATGCAAATTGATGCAATTGGCTTGAATACTAGTCTAACTGGTGTTTCTGCTCAAATTATTGGGATGTTATCTGCTTTGGACAACTCCCACAATTTCCCAGCTAGAAAAAAACCTGCAAGCTGTATCCATAGCTGCTAACACCCCCAGACTCTTTTTGTACTGCTGGCTCGAGAGTTTGAGGAGTTTAAGTTCAAAGCAACTAATGTTCCCAAGATCTCCTTGTATAGGGTTGGCTGGAGGATTCTGGGACATGCTTTCCAAGCAAAGTGATGTTTGCAAGCTCTGGAATTCAGAAAAAAGAGGTGGAAGATTTCAATTGTTGATTGATTTCAGTAATCACTAAAACCATGGGTTCGGAGCCCAGTACCCCAAAGGTCAAATCAGAATACAAACCAGATTGAAGGCAAAAAGAACAGAGATTTATTCTTTCAAGCCTGAAAGGATGTCAGAATAGAGTCTGTGCAGTATGCTTCCAAAGATCTGATATAACACATTGGACAATACAGAGAATATTTATTCATTTTGACAGCCATTTTGACAGCCATTTGAAATATCTGCACCAGCCCTTGACTGGCTGAGAAATGGCCCATCTAAGGGTTGGCTGGGGATTATCTTTGATGTCATAGCTGGTTGGTGTTCTCCAGTGGCGGGAAAAATAAACAGCTGTCATTCATTCATTCAAATTAATTGTTCTGCCCCCAAAAGGGGTCTAAACTCCAAAATGTGGTGTGTCAATATGTAAATGATTTCCTGATTGACTTATCAATTTAGTTTGGATATACATAAAGGAGAAGGTTCAACAAGGACAATAAGTACTTATGAATGAAAAACAGTACAAGACATGAGGCCTCTCACAATTTGTGAGCCAATCATCATCAGCAGATTTTAACGGAAGATGTAAAAACTTCTCAATGAAAGGAGGAAATAAATCAATGGAATGGGAATTTATCAATGGAAAAAACTTCAGTCAGTGGAATTAGTATAGATCTCATCCATAAGAACAGGGAATATTTTTGAATATATACTTGAGTATATAAGTGCCTCTTCCTATCACCCCTCTGTCCTACCAGTTAGTGGAATGGGGCTTTCATGGCTCCTACTTCCAGTGAAATTATGCAAATTTGGTACACACATCCAGCTGCAGCTAGACAGGTATTCCAGGATACAACTATGGGAAGAAAGAAAGGGGGAGGCACAACCTGTTTGGCCTCTTCAGGGCTGAGGCACTCTGAGAAGTCAATCAGCCAGCATTTCAAGATTGCGAGAAAAATATTAAATCAAAATTTATGATGGGGAAATGGGGGGAAACTTATGAATGGGCTTGGCTCATCTCTGATTGTATCAAGGAGATTGGGGATATTTAACCATTTCCTTCTAGGCAGACTTCCCCGAGGCAATATTTTTCGTAAAGAGATTATGTAAATTCCTTCTGGTGTGTAGATGGTCTTCTTCCCAGGGTTGGTTTTGATGAACAAAGAAAAAGATGAAGCAAAGGAAGCAGCCTGCTGGACATTGTAAGACTGGTCTTGCCAGTTCATGTCGATTCACATATCTTTGTATAATTCACATTGGGGAAGGGGGGGGGGTATGATTTCTCGATAATACCATTCCACTGATTTCTTCCCCTCCCCCCATCAAGAACATTTCAGCACCACATTGGACATTTTAAAAACAGCCAAACCTTAGGAACAACCTTTTAGTTACTAAAAATGTTTCAGTGGAAGTAGGGGTTAGGAAAGCCCCATTCCACTAACTGAACTCTACTCTATTTATTATAAACAGTTTACTTCACTTTCTTTCCCTACCTCCTACCTACAGTAATAAAATAGTTAGAACTTAGTACAAGAACAAAACTGAGCATGATTTACCTGAATAAAGGCAATTCTATGAGGGAGCTGTTTATGTTTAGTTTGTAGAAGAGAACATTCAGAGGGGCATGATAACCTAACTTGTATTCTAGAGACTAGTATATGGAGCAATGGATTCAAATTGAAGGAAAAAAGATTCCACCTAAACATTTGGAAGAACTTCCTGATGGAGAGTTGTTCAACTGTGGAATATGCTGCTTTGGAGAGTGGTTGAGTCTCCTTCTCTGGAGGATTTTAAGCAGAGGTTGGGTGGCCAATTGTTGAGAGTGTTTTGATTGTATTTCCTGCATGGTAGATGGTTGGACTGAATTTTATTTTTCGTGCCAAGACGACTTGAGAAACTGCAGGTCGCTTCTGATGTTAGAGAATTAGCCGTCTGCAAGGACGTTGCCCAGGGAACACCGGATGTTTGATGTTTTGCCATCCTTGTGGAAGGCGTCTCTCATGTTCCCTCTTTGGGAGTTGGAGCTGACAGAGGGAGCTCAACCCACTCTCCCTGGATTTGAACCACTGACCTGTTGCCGGCACAGGGGTTTAAACCATTGGGCCACTGGGGGCTCCGCTGGACTGAGGTCTCTTCCAACTCTGTGATTCTACCCTACTACCCTTCCATTCTGCCCAGGAGTTTTATCTGGTGCCTGGGGAGATACCAGCAAGGTCAAGCTTGCCTCTGGAAGGCTGAACTTACAGCACACAGCACTGGAATGAAATGAATGTTTACTAGTAAACAGAGCCACAGTTCAGTACAAACACAGAAGTCAGCCTCGGAGTTTCATGCCCATTCTGGGAACAGCATGGTACAAAATAAGACCTTAGCATAGTTCACAACCCTTACTGCCTTGTTGTGGGAATTTAAAGGTTGGGAAGTGAGGAAAGGAAAGTCTGGGGAGGGGGGGGGCAGGGATGGACGACTTTCAAAGTGACATGAAATCAGGTAGTTCTGCAAGGACATGCTGTATACTTCCTTTTCCTTATCGAGGCTAAACTTCATGATACATTATATACATAGCAAGCAGGTCAGTCCCAAGCATGTTATCTTTTTGACATAAAGTAGGTACACAGCACTAATTTGACCACTAGATGCAGTTTGAGGAGGTCAGAAACTTCCTTCCACATTTATATGTTTTCCTAAATTTATTCTCAGGGTTATGTGTGTGAGGAAAACATACCTTTCATTGCCCCCGGTGATGCAATGGGTTAAACCCTTGTGCCGGCAGGACTGAAGACTGACGGGTCAGAGTTTTGAATCTGGGAAGAGCACAGATGAGCTCCCTGTCAGTTCCAGCTCCCCATGTTGGGACATGAGAGAAACCTCCCACAACATCAAAACATCCTGGTGTCCCCTGGACAACGTCCTTGCAGACGGCCAATTCTCTCACATCAGAAATGACTTTCAGTTTCTCAAGTCATTCCTCACACACACACACACACACACACACACACAACCTGGCATAATTGGAGTTCCTTGCTATTTTTTCAGCCTATAGATTCAGGAGTAGGCATATCTAGGAAAACAAATGGTTAGGGAAAAGGAAAATGCAGACCTCCCCTGTTTACGCACTCAATGGCTCAAGTGGACTGGGACATAATAAATGTTGCATTGCTTGAACACCAATACTGATCATACCATAACATCTTCTTTGGCCATGTTCCAGTAGCTGGAAGTAATGTAAATATATTTTGGTTAAGATTTAGTTGAAAATGGAGTTGTATTTAGGTGCTGTTAAGGAATTATGGCCCACTTGTAGGCTAGGGTTGAAATCTGACTGCGTTCAGTAGCCCAGCCCTGTCTTTCCTGCATACTCTGGTTCTAATATGGAGAGCGCCCTTGAAAGTTAGCTTTGGAGTAAGCAAGAAATGAAGGCTAAGCATGTGATACTTATTTTTAAATGCTCTTTATTTGTTGTGTATTTCTCTTGCTTCTTGAATAAAAATAGCACTTGAGGCCATGATCAAACATAATTACAAACAATTTAAAACAATGGACCAATCGTTGGTATAAACAAAACAATTTTAAAGGTTAAATAACCCTTTCTCAAAACAGCAAAAAGTGATTTGGCAAATTCATGGTGGATGTCGATATGGCAACTCTACAGGGGTTGGCAACTGGAACCACATTAAAGACCTTGGAGGTCCACACACCATGCTGAATCCCACTAAAAATACACTATACTTGTGAGATGCAAATGCCCTTTGGAGGGTTGGAGGGCATTTTATTTTCATGTTTTTGCCTCCCCCATCCCTCACGGTAGTCCCAGGAGAGGCCTCCTTTTTAACAATAGGAAGTAACTTCCTATTTACTTCCTGTTCCCCCCCCCCCCCCAAAAAGAACTCTCCAGGGATGAAAATGGCCTAGAGAAGGCCAACAATGTGACTAAAGTCCCCCCTTCTCCCTTGGAGGTATTGGGGGGGGGGGTGTTAACTTCTTGGTGACCCTGGGATACACAAAGACAGTTCTGAGGCTGCATTTGTCACACCATTGATCTAATATAATGCTAACTATTCCTGTGACATTTGCCCAACCACATAGCTCCCTATGCTCATGATCTCTATTGCAATGTTAATCGTGGGGTGCATGGAAAGAGTACATTTAATCTGTGAGAAAATGCTGTCTTTTGAAAGACAGCAAAATATGAGAATTTCAGAGATTTCTTTTTTTAATCTTTGGTGTCCTACTTGCATAATTCTCTTTTCAGACTGCAGTTTTTCTTTCTTCATTTTAAGACCGTGATTTACTGTATTTTATGCTGGGGTTAAAAACTTCTAGAACTTGGCTGGTCTTTCTTGTGCATAACTACTCTGTTTTCATGTTTTGCTGATTGTCTTTACTGATTATGTAGGCTTTGCGTAAAATGCTCTGGCAGTCGTTGCTTGAAAAGTACTGTAAGAGCATCACAAAACTAATAAACAAACAACTATCCTCACAACAAAAGAAATTCTGCCTTGGAAACAGATGTCCACATTTTCTGCAACAAATGAATACCAGCTATGCATCAACTGGGCCAATTTAAACTTCTCTGTTGGAAGCATCAATTCCAATCGCCATAGCACCCAATTGATGAGGGTGATTTTGGTTTACTAATATTCAAGGACTTTTTAGATCTGCTGTGTTCTGTCACTGAAAGAACAGAGTCTTTAACCTTAAAGTTCCTGACATCACAACCTTTGGTTCATCCCCTCTCTTCTCCAACCCTTGCTCAGTTTCATCTTACACTTTGTCCCTGGATTGTCTCACTTGACCTCTCATTACCTTGACTGAGTAATCTCTTTATTATGCAACAAAGCAGACTCTTTTACAGAATTTCAGCGTCCAGCAGCCTGTTCACATTACACAATTATAGCACTATGAGTTCACTTTAACTGCCACGGACGTACCCTATGGAATCTTGGGTTTCATCTAGCTGAGAATTCTTAATGTGTGTATGTTCCTTCAAGTTACTGTCAACATATGGTGACCCCATAAATTCCAAAGCAATACTCAGAGGTGGTTTTGCCAGTTCCTTCCTCTGAAGTATAGCTTAAAAGCACCTGGTATATATTTGTGGTCTTTCACGCAAGGCCTAACTCAGTATGACTCTGTTTAGTTTCTAAGGATCTGCTGCCTTTGGATATCCCTCTTCAAACTCCAAATTTGCCTAAAGAACCAGAGACAATATCAGAAGCTAAGCACAGTAGATAGATGTTCAGATGCTTTTGAACTTCCTTGTGGTGTTGGAGGAAAGTTCTTGAGAGTGCCTTGGACAGCGAGAAGATTCAACTAGTCCATACTTCAGGAAATAAAGCCCAATTGCTCACTGGAGGAAAGGATATTAGAGGCAAGGATGAAGTATTTTGGCCACATAATGAGAAGACAGGAAAACTTAGAGAAGACAGTTATGCTGGGGAAAATGGAAGGAAAAAGGAAGAGGGGTCAACTAAGGGCAAGATGGATGGATGGTATCCTTGAAGTGACTGGCTTGACTCTGAAGGAGTTGGGGAGGTGATGGCTGACAGGGAGCTCTGGCGTTGGATGGTCCATGAGGGCACAAAGAGTCAGAAGTGAGTGAATGAATGAACAACAAATTAGAGTAGACCTAGCTTGAGCTTGGGAGGGAATGTGGGCATGTGTGTTTTCATTTAGTGGTGGTTTTGTCAGTTCCTTTCTATGAATACCAATACCTGGCAGTCCCTCATCGATGTACTAAGCAGGGCTTTATCTTCCAAGAGCAAACTGGACTGGGTAACAAACTTTCTCCTTCTTAACAAGAAAAAGCATGTGAAATTCAGGGGTTGCTGCACATTGACAGGTTACTTGAAGGCACATAGTTCACTTTTAAAATTGCAAATTCCACAGATGTTGCCATGGCAGATAGAGTGAAATCATAATGTATAACTGCATGGTGTGAAAGAATCTCAGGTGTTATTGTCTTCCACTCTTAACCCTCCCATGATCGTTTCTTACAGACTTAATTCAAATCTCAGGAATCCTTGCTAGTTTGTCCCCTGTGAATGTGCAAACTTTGATTTCTACTTGTGAAGATGTGTTTCAAGAGCAGTCAGTTGGGTTTTATTGGTTGGCTGGTTCCTTCCTTCCAAATCCAAGCAGGAAGTTGGAGCAATGCTATGTGTATAGTACTTTGGGGAGTATGTGGAACTGCGGAAGAAAAGACCAGAGTTGGCTTTCTGATGACTTGTCCCATCACACACACATACAGTTTTTCCATGTTTGCACATGAGTTGTTTAAAGTAGAACTGGGTCCATTCCCACATGTGCTTTGGAGAACCTTTCCAGACATTGTCCTCAACAATACCTGATTTCTTAGTCATTAAAAGACCCTTCTATTCAGATGCAAATGAAGTCCTTCCTGACAACAAATGTTGAGTAATTTTGACGTCAATACAGGAGCTGTAGCCGGACGTTCCAAGAATAGACATGCTGTTTGGGAAAGTAGCAGAAAGGAAGCAACTGCAGATACTTGACTTGGAAGATAGGAAGCTGAGGAAAGATGAGCTGGAAAGAGGTATCAAGTAAGCACATTTAGGGCTAATTTCCTTAAATTACTTTGTAAAGTTAAAGCCCCAATCATACAATTTGCATGATGCTGAAAATCAATGAACTGTAATCATTGGTAAAGTGATATGCAGTATGCAATGTTAAAAATTTGAAACTGGATTAAGAAAGAAGTTAATTCATTTAACAATAGGTCAATGAATCTATTGATCTGCATACAGGTGAAATGATATTTCTGAAGCACAAAGAATTGATACATAATGTATTCATTACACTAAAAACCATATTTAAAGAAGATGTACCTCCTCTTTAGGAAGCCCCGGTGGCGCAGTGGGTTAAGCTGTTGAACTTGTTGACCTAAAAGGTCGCAGGTTTGAATCTGGGGAGTGGCATGAGCTCCCACTGTCAGCCCTAGCTTCTGCCAAACTAGCAGTTTGAAAACATGCAAATGTGAGTAGATCAATAGGTACCGCTCTGGCGGGAAGGTAACGGTGCTCCATGCAGTCATGCCAGCCACATGACCTTAGAGGTGTCTATGGACAATGACAGCTCTTTGGCTTAGAAATGGAGATGAGCACCAACCCCCAGAGTCGGACACGACTGGACTTAATGTCAGGGGGAAACCTTTATCTATCTCTTCTTTTGTTTTAGAAAAGTGAAGATAACATGTTTAGGATAGTGCTTTCTGGAATTATTTGCAAGTGACTGAGCATTTGTGAAAGAGCCAACCATAGATATGCATCCTAGACTTCTAGTAAAAGTAAAGGTTTTTCCCTGACATTGGGTCCATTAGGACAAAAAAGTGTATAATTATAACTTTAAAAGAAAAAAATAATAATAGAGGAAATATTTCAAACATGGAGAATGGATATGGAAATTGAGAGGGAAGACATCCAAACGGAAATAAGTAATATATACAAGGGTTGGAACTTATAGTTGCCAGCATTGTGTTCAACCTGTTTCCAACAATGTGGAAGTCATAGGACGCCTGTTGCAGTGCCAGTTCTGTTGATAGTTCAAATGGAGCAGTCTACTTCTGCAAGAATCTCTGGAACAATTCTGAAGCAATTGCCACAAAGTGGTTCCTTCATCTTGGGAATTAACTCAAAGTCACAAGGGCTTAAGTCTGGGGAGTATGGTGGATGGTACAGCACTTCCCAGCCCCATCGATCGAGCAAAACAGCCACAGCTTGCGCTACATGTGGCTGAGCATTGTCATGCAAAATGATAGGGGCGTTCTGCAGAAAGTTTCACTGTTTTTCCCCCCTCAAAGCTGGTCTGAGATGATGTTCCAAAAAGGAGCAGTGATACTGCGCATGTACGGTGATGTGGGGGAATGGTATACATTAGAATGACACCATCATAGTTGTACATGAGAATCACCATAACTTTCACATTGCTGGACTTCTGATGAAATTTCAAACTTCGTGGTGACTCGTAATGATGCCATTCATTTGATTAGCGTTTCAGTTCTGGCTAATACGATCTGGCCCAAGTCTCATCCAGCGTAATTATATGGTGTAAGAAAGACTCCTTCACACTCATAGCGTCCAAGTGGGTACGAGCATCATCATAGCCATTTCTGCATTTCCGTCAAATGATGTGGAACCCATCATGAAGCAATTTTTCTCATGCCCAGGCATTAATTCAGAATGTGGAGCACAGTCGTATGTGCAAATCCTGTGTTTTGGGCCAGCTCATGAATCGTATGGCGTCGATCACTTTCTATTAGTGCGGCAACAGCATTCACTTCCGCTTTGCTGACACTAGGACGACCTGGCCGATGCATGTCTCCCACATTTTGGTATCCTTCGTTGAAGGCTTTTGCCCACTTTGCCACTTTTCCCCACAAGCCTCTTGAAGACCTTGATGACACTGTTGTGCTGTACAACCTCTGGCACATTCAATCTTTATCCAACTCCATTGTTCTTGTTTAAAACCATTGAGACAACACTTACTTTAGACCGCAAGCTAATACGAGGCTCAGTTCTTTGCGTCACTTTGCAAGCGTGTGACATAGGAAGGGCAAGTCTTTTTGCTCAGAGTTAAGGTAGATATGTAACTAACATGGTATAAGCGACGTTCTTTGGTTTCGTTGCATGGTGTCTTTACAGCAATGTTGCCACTATTAAAAATTCAACCCTTGTAAAAAGAAAAATATAATGTACTAAGGGAAGTAAGAAGGAAAATGAACTCCTGCACAACTTTCACATTTTTTACCAGGGTAAAGGACAGGTGTTGGCATGATTGTAAACAAAGAGCTGTGTTTAATCACATGATATGGGAATGTGATAGAGTACAGGCATACTGGAGAATGGTTGAAGGAGACATTAATAGAATGTTAAATCTTCTAATAATAATAGTCAATAGAAACGTATTACATGCAAAGATACCAGGAGTTTAAAATGTGCAAAAGGAAAGAGTGGTTGAGTGTGTGCTCAAATTGTTTTAGTGAGGGGTTGGAAAGAGAAAACAAAGTGGACTCTAACAAATTGGTATAATTATATAGTTAATATGTTAAATGTGGAAATTTTGTTGTTGTGTATTCGTTCAGTCGCTTGTGACTCTTCGTGACCTCGTGGACCAGCCCACGCCAGAGCTCCCTGCCAGCCGTCACCACCCCCAGCAACTTCAGAGTCAGGCCAGTCACTTCAAGGATACCATCCATCCATTTTGCTCTTGGTCAGCCCCTCTTCCTTTTTCCTTCTATTTTCCCAAGCATCATTGTCTTCTCTAGGCTTTCCTGTCTTCCCATTATGTGGCCAAATGTGGAAATAACAAATTGTAAAATGAGCAATATGGATAAAATAGAAAATGTTATAATAATTAAGAGTATGTGGGATCCAGTTAGGAATTACTTAGAGAATGTATTAAGATGTGGAGTGGAAAAATTGAGATTAAGACTGATATTTCAAATGTAACTTCTGTAGTTTATTGTACAAAGCGTATGTTCAAGGAGAAAGGGTGGAGGGCGGGAATGGGGTAAAACAATAACAAATAATAATAAACATAATAAAGACTTTATTTCTATACCTCCCTCTCTCCCTGAGGGGACACAAAGAAATACTGTTAAGCAGGCAAGCATATTTTCTGTTGTCCTTGTGCATCCTACAAATAGCTGAGGAAATCAAGAACAAAACATACAATGTATAGGAAGCCTAATTCAGTTGGGTAATGTTTTGAAGGTGGAACACAGTGACCCTTCTGGTTGTTTTTAGAGAACCTGCCAGTTTATTCTGTATAGAACTCATGGTCATTGTAACTGACATTCCTGATTTGCTTGTTTATAAGCAAAAGCGAAAATGCCTCCAAGGCATACTGCCTCTCTCAATTGTCTCTCATTAAAATACTGCTAGATTTCCATGGCTACTGTTTTAATTATGCAAACATCTGAAACTGAGCTCTTTCATTTGTTTAAATAAAATTGTAAGAATTTTTGTCCTACCTTATCAATGCTCAAAGTGATTTAAAAGAAGAACAAGTCAACAATATTAATCTGCACACAATTAAACAATGATATTGTCCAGTAAATACATTACTAAAAGTCTGAAAAACTTATAGCAACCCATTACTAAAATGATTTTAAAAGTAATTTTAAGTTTTTAAAAACTGTTTTGTGGCTTTTAGATTTTTTTCATATTTTGCTGTATGGATATACGTATTTTCTTTCCCTGTTCAGATTCTCTAGAACAGTGTTACTCCAGGTAGCAATCCCCGTGCTTGTGGCAGTTCTTGAAGCATTGGCCCCTGGTCTCTGACAAATTTCTAGGAAATATATAGATCAGTGCCAGACACATTGGAAAACAGTAATGCCTGGTTCCTCAAGTCAAATAGCCATAGAAATGGGAGGAAAAATGATTTCTAGAGAACTTCAGCGGGGTGGGAGATAGTCCCTGTTGTTACACCATAGACCTGAAAGACCCCTCAGTAAACCACTTGAGACCAGCCACGTTTAAATGCTTTATTTAGAATAAATGGATAAAGTAAAGAGGCTAGGAATATAGTCTATTGATGCTCTCAAGCAGGAACAGATAGCAGCAAATTGTCCAAAAGAAGCAAGGAAGCAAGGCTATAGTCCTTAGGCCAGGGGTGCCCACACTTTTTCAGCATGCGAGCTACTTATACTAAAACCAAGTCAGAAAGATCTACCAAGAGAGAAGCAGGGCGGAGCTGGGGGAAGGGGGCGGGGCTCCCCCTTCTGGGCTCCTCCCCCTTCTGGCTTCAGCATTTCCACAGCTTCTCCAGGGTAGAGGAGGGTAGTGCCAAGCCAGTGGTGGCATAGATAGCCACTACTGGCTTGGCATTACCCTCTTCTACCCTGGAGAAGCTGTGGAAATGCTGAAGCCAGTGGAGGGGGCGGGGCTTGGTGGGGCTTGGCTCCACCCTCCCCCTCTGGCTTTAGCATTTCCCCAGCTTCTCCAGGGTAGAAGAGGGTAATGCCAAGCCAGTGGTGGCATAGGTAGCCACCACTGGCTTGGCATTACCCTCTTCTACCCTGGAGAAGCTGTGGAAGTGCTGAAGCCGGTGGAGGGGGCGGGGCTTGGCGCAGCATGGCTCCGCCCCCTCAGAAACACCCCAACCAGCTGGGATCGACCTCCCTCGGTCCCAGGATCAACCAGTCGATCGCAATTGACCATCGGAGCACCCCTGCCTTAGGCAAACAGGAACAAAAGTAAAAAAAGAATCTTCTTGCCCCAACGGGCTAATCCAGGAAAGGGTCTTGGCACAAGGCTTGGCAAACAGAGTCCCAGAAGCTAGAAGGCCCAAGGCCCAGGCAGAGTTCTGTGGAGACTTGGCTTGGAGAACTGAACGTTGGCGAAAGATGGCAACCATCTCTGAGACCTAGCTTAAATAGGTCTCACGGGCTTTGAAGTTGCGAGGCACTGGGACATCGAAACTAGTTCTCATAACCATTTTACAGCTGGGCCTTCTCAGGCCTTTCGCATGGGAATGGTATGCGGTTCCAATTAGCAGTAGCACCTGGGCAAATGGGAATGAACCCATCTCCGCTTATCGGCCCGAGATGGAGCCGAGAGCCTCTTGCCCTTGAATGGGAAATGAACTGGGAGTCTCTGCAAAGGCTGCCTGGTAGCGGCTTGCTTTCTAGCCTGGCAGGCCTGGCTGGAATAACATGGCTTTGGTCTGGCTTGACCAAGGAATCAGGTTGGGGACCAGGCTGGGGTGTGACACCTGTGCACAATCTACCCCCCAGATTGATATTGGCTTTAGGCCAAGTTTAGGCTGCTGTCAAGGGTTTGAATGAGACACTGTGAATAGCTCTTGCACCAATGTAAAACAAGACATCCATGTACATACTTTAAATGATATATGTGTACATATATCACCAGGAGAATGGCAGTTACAGGTTTCTAAAATGTTTGTTGTTGCAAACATTTGTGCCTGTGTGCTAGTGCACATATAGAATCAAGAGAAGCAACACGTCTTTAGATTTTTCAATGTCTGAACTTAAGTTGCTGTAATGCTAACATGGGCTGGGACCTCAGTATTGGAAAGAGTAATTCTCTCTAGGTCTGCTTGCCCGAAAACTGTGATCTCTTGAAGGAATCCTGCTTTCCTTTGCACCAGGAGGAAGAGCCAAACATGAGAATTGAAAGGGGCTGCATCTGTTGTGGTTCAACATTTATGGAATACCCTGCCCTTGGAAGCCCAACTGACTTTTACTTTGACTCCACTATCACTTATTATAAAACCTTTGGCACTTTATTGATTTGTTGTTGTTTATTCGTTCAGTTGCTTCCGACTCTTCGTGACCTCATGGACCAGCCCATGCCAGAGATCCCTGTTGGCTGTCACCACCCCCAGCTTATTGATTTATTTTCCCCTAAAAATCCTTGCATATGGTTTAAAACCCATTTACCTTTTGAACTTTTTAAAACTTGTTTAATATGGTTGAAGTCTGTTTAAATTATTATTATTGTTTAAAATGTGAAATAGTTGAACCTGTTTAAGTGGAAATATATTTATATGTAGTCCTGAGATCCAAAACTGTAGGGAGGGATATAAATATTTTAATAAATTAAGCAATTAAAGGGAACTCTTCGCATCTCTGTTTGTCAATCATTTCGCAGCATCTGTCCCCAGGCACTGGGGACAGATAGCACTTCAAAACAAACCCTATAAAGAAAAACTGACTTGACTTTTTGACAAATTCAAGGGGAGAAAAATAGTTCCTTTGGAGTTCCTGTTCACATCCCCTGATGTTTTTAAATAGCCATGACCTGTGGAAGTCCCTATGTGCTGCTGGAAGCATTCAGCAATTTCTTGTTCCCCTTCTGCTGGATGTTGTTTGTGTGTTCAAATGCAAACTTGTAAAAATCCAAGCCTCTGAAGCCGAGATGAAAGGAAGCTCTTCCAGAAGTTCCAGCTGTCTGTTAATGAAAATATTGAAGTGTAGCTACTGCGCAGTTCAGAAAGGACCGCCCTGAAGTTGTTTCCTCCCAGCCGTGTAAACTGCAAGCCTGCATAGACCTGGCTGGTGTCCCTGAGCATTGATCGGGTTTGTTTTTACTTGGAGATGGAACTTGGAAAGCACTCAGGACTTTGCACAGGAAGCACCTGCTTTTAAAGTGACGACTGTCTTATCTGACCCAGTCACATCAGGTGGCTTCCTTGTTTACATTAGCAATGGGTCCCAGTGGCCCTCCCGCCTTGGCCCTCATTGGCTGATCTTCAGCCTCCTTTTTCCAGCTCGCTCATTGATCTGAAGAGAAAATCACTCACAGACTTTCCCAGCAAATAAGCTACAGCCTCCATTTCCTTTTTCCTTTCCTTTTGCAAGAGGACAGTCGGGCCAGAACTATGGCAGTCCTTGAAGGGAGTGGCAGTAGAAACACCATTCTGAGACGGCACTATAGACGTATTCTAGTACTGATAAGGATAGGGTATGCTGTCTTTTGTCTGCACAAAAAGAGGCCCAAAATTTATTAAATGTCTAGTTGTGATCCTGGGTATCAAGTCATGATTTTTTTTGGGTGGGTGGGGGGATTTACAATTAATCTCAGCCTTATAGACTTTGAATTTGTAACTGAGAAATCATTGACATTCATTGTTTCTCAAGATACTGTATGTTCAAGCCGAGGGGTTTTCTCTTGGTTTTAGCTCTATCTGGCTAACATGTATCACAAAAACAAATTAATTGACACATCAAATTAATGCTAACTCATGATTTCTTAACTGGACCTGAAGATAATCCCCATTGCTTTAGAGAGTTGATTATTTTAAAACATTAGGATCCATTTGCGAGAATGTCTCTTCCTCTGGTAGGTTCAGCAAAACAGGAAGACTTAAAGGAACAAAGTATTCGACTGCAGGAAATTTATCTTCCCCTTCCCCTTCTATTTATTTACACCTTCCCCCTCCCCTTTGTGCTTTGGGACACAAAGCAGCTCACAACTTAAAAAGCAATACAATTAAAAACATACAAATGGTAAATATTATACAGAATTAAATTCGTTACAATTCACTGTGTAACACAATTTTGTTCCTGAGTTATAAATGTCATTTCTTAATTAGTTCTATCATAAAAACATGGAGAAAGTTTATTAAACCACAAACACCTTGTTTTTCATGACATCTTACAGCACATTTTGCTATAGTTTTTCAATGAATATCTCATTGAGTTCCAACCAATTCAATGTAGTTCGTGGCAGCCACAAAAATGAAGTTTCTATAGAAAAACAACTACTTTCAAAGTAAACAATAGACAATCAGGAATAATACTTTTAAACCGGGAACAGATTTTTTTTCCAATTTTTGTTACATCGTGTATTAAAACAATTTGGTAGAATACAACTAAAAATAATACCATTCAACTAAAACAATGTAGCACCTTCTAGCCCATTCTTTAAAAAGTTATGTTTTAACAACATCTTGGAATAAAAAGATTTTAAGCTGGTGCTGGAAGGACAGGAAGGAGTGGGGGCATTGTGCCCTCCCTGGGAAGGGAGTTGCAGAGCTGAGGGGCAGTCACCAAGAAAGCCATCCCTCGGGTTCCCATCAACTATGTTTGCGATGATGGTGGGACTCAGGACCTTATCCCATGTTGGGGTGAGTGTGGGTGGGGGGTTGTAGCCTCATGTAATTGTGGCATTTAGTCCAGTGTTGCAAAACACTATATTCCACGTTATTCATTATATATCACATGTCATCTGAATTTGCTGGTTTCTCAATGACTAACCATTTTCATCCTTATCCTATGAGTGAGTGCATTCTCTGCCCTCTTTCCTTCTTTTTAAAAAAGGGGTCTTACTTCGACATCACAAGGGATCAAACTTTGCATTAAACAATGATAGAAAAAGTAGAAAACCTCGCTATTAAAGGCAAAGAAAATAGTGATCTACTAAAGTAGCAATATTTCTTAGGTTTTTTAAAAAAAAACACCTCAAAATGACTGCATTATGGCAGAGTACAAGGGACTCACTGCTGGTTAAGAGACCGTCCACAGGAGAGTCCATTTCCGCATGTCAGAGTTTCAATTGTAAAGTGCATTTTTGAAATTGACTATATCAAATTACACCCTTAGGGTCAGTTTATATTATGTGTAAATACTAAAACCATTGTCTTTAACTATGCGTTTATTAACAATTATGAGAGAAAATAAGTTTTTGGCAATTAACCAAATTACCAATCTGTAACTTTTAACAATATAGAATTTATTTACAAACTTAACATTCTCAGCTCTGGAAAGCAAAGTTATAATGCCAATAACTCAGCTTCTTCAAAAAAAATTCAAATAGTTTTTATTGTTTGAATATTATTCAATACATGGAAAGAGGGGGGACACTCAAGATGATAGAAAAGTTGGAAATATAGAGATAGTAATAACAAAAATAGAGATACAAAAAAGAGGAAAAAAAGTAAAAAAAATAAAAAATAAATAGGGGAAGGAAAGGAAAAAGACCAACCCCTTAAAAAAGAAAAAGATAAAAGCAAAATAAAAAGTCTGACTTCCATTTCCAGCTTGCTTTGCTTATATTTCTTATAATTGAAAATTAAAGTCTCCTGTTTAGTTTATATTTTCTCTATAATTCTTCATATTTTTGGAAAAGCTTCCAATTTGTCTCTTTAATCAGGTTGCCCGAGTACCTCTTTAAAAAAAAAGTTAATTTATCCATGTCTTTGATTTTCCTTACTTTAGTTTTCCATTCTTCTATTTCAGGTGTACCTTCAAGTTTCCAAAATCTGGCAAAGACAATTCTTGCCCCTGTTGTCAAATATATAAATAATGTATCTGTATTTTCATCTAACATCAAATCAGAGTCTGTGATTCCCAAGAGTTAATACTCCGGCTTTTTCTTAAAATTTATTTCTAAAATTTTCTGAATTTCTTTATGTATTTCTGTCCACTATTTCATGGCTGCTTTACAATGCCACCACATGTGGAAAAAACTTCACTCCTGATCTTTACATTTCCAACATTTGCTTGATATTTCTTTGTTCATTTTTGCCAGTTTCACTGGGGTCATATACCACCTGTGGAACGTTTTCATCCAGTTCTCCCTTAAGTCCGAAGCATACGTGTATTTTAATTTTCTATTCCACAACTGTTCCCACTCCTTAATGTATACTGGTCTTCTGAAATTTTCAGCCCATTTGATCATGCAATCCTTTACTTCTGTTTCTGTGGTCCTTTCCAACAATATTTTATAATTTTTTGTTATTACCTTTCTGTCCGTCACTAGGATCTTATCCCAGCTATTTTCTGTTAGATTAAATCCAACTTTCTTATTCTGATTGTAAAGGTCCTTTATTTGCAGATAGTTTAGCCACGTTAAATTGGTAAATTTTCCTTTCAGTTTCTCGTGCAATTTTAATTGATCTGTATTTTTGACTAATATATCTTTGTATGTAGGCCAGTCTGTCCACCCTAGCAGTCTTCAGCTTCTTCATTTTTATAACATATTTGCAATACTTCTTTTTTTAAAAAAAAAATGCATTAGTCATATTCTTAGGTGGTAGTTCATCATCATCATCATGATGTTTATTTATACCCTTCTTTTTCTTTCCACAAGGAAATTCATGAGTAGCAGCTTAGTAAGTAACACATTTGTTTTAGCTTAATTGTTTATTTTTTAATCCTTAAAAATAGAAAAAATAGCCAGAAATCCACCCCACATGACTCCATGAATACAGTGTTCAGAAAGTAATGAGTAAATGTCTGCAAGAGACTATGATGTTGTGGGTGGAAAGCATAAAGGACATAGGGTGTTTTTTCATTGCTTCTTCCTGTTGAAGGACATGGCCCAGGAAAGGAGAGAATAATACTAGCAGAAAACAACTGGCTCTGCAAATGGTACTCTCTGGAACAATTTGACTTGTTGGATCATGGACTTCATTTTCAAAAATAATTCTGCCAACAGATGTGTTGCATCACAAAATCGTTGGTAAAATTATATTTGCTTGGAGTCTTGCAAATCTGCTTGGGGGGGGGGGGTTCTAAACTGAGTTAGATACATGAGGAAGACAGTGTTCCAAAGGACAGAGAATATTGCATCAATGATATTGTGGGATTTGGCCCAATAATACAGGAACTCAAGATAATAAATAACAAGGTATGAAACTGAGATAATAATTCATGATATTAGATATCTCTAAACTAATTAGTATGGTAAATTAACAAAATGAACTCGAAGTCTTAACACAGGAAGGCAAATACGATTTAATGATCATGATTGAAACCTGGTGGGATAAAGTTCATGATTAAAAAGTAATTGAGAGGTGAGGCCATATGCCAAGGATGTGTGCACCTCTAATGCATGAAAGATTTTTTTAAGCTGAGATATTTAAAAAAGCATGGCAAACTATTCCAATGAGAAAGGACAGCAGGAGGGGTCTAAAGTAACCATGGTGGATATACAAGGAATCGTCAGTCAGAAAGAGACAGTGTGCAGTGGATCTTCAGTATCCACTGGGATTTGGTTCCTGGACTTTGCATAGATACCAAAATCCCCATTATATATAGTGGCATAATAAAATGGGATCTGTTATATAAAATGGATAATGATTCAAACAAGTTCCAGGAAGAGCCTGAGGATCTCTGAAATAGTGCGAGGCTACATTAGGGTATGTCATCACATCAGCGTAGTGGTCAGCATGCAGCAAAATTAAGATTTTTGGTTTTTCTCCCCCAAATATTTTTAAGTTGTGGTTGCTTAAATCTATGGATGCAGAATTGATGGATACGTAGGACTATAAAATACGAAAGATGAAAAAACTACACAAGAGGAATGCAAACAAATAGCCACTTCTTGTATGGAGAAAGCTTAAAATGCTAGAACTCAGTAAGAGCTCCCGCTTTCTAGAGATGTTAAAAATAATTTAAAAGCTGGAAACTTTTGGATATGTTCAGAGCAAGAAGAAGTACAATGATTTTTTATTGTGTCAAGAGCAAATTGAGAATACACTGTAAGTTGATTCTGGTGTGAGAGAATTGGCTGTTGCACAGAGACGTTGCCCAGGGGACACCTGAATATGTTTCCATCCTGTGGGAAGCTTCTCTCATGTTCCCACATGGGAAGCTGGGGCTGACAGATGGGAGCTCACTGTTTCATGGATTCGAACCGCCAACCTTTAGGTCTTTGGGTCAGCAGTTCAGCCAGCACAAGGGTTTAAGCCATTGTGCCACCACAGCCCCAAGGAAATAGTAGGATAACTGCTTAGAGAAGATGGAAAAAATTAGCAGGCGGCAGAGAGAAGGCCGCAGTATTCAACACTTTCTTTGTTTTCAAAAGAAAAACAGGGTTCTGCTTGATGAGAACATAAGAAATTGTGCAATTAGGGTTCAGCCCATTAAAAGGTAATAAATGAATACTAAGCTACCTGAAATGAATTTGTGTCTCCAAGATAGGATATACTGCATTCAGGAGTACTAAAAAAAACTTGCAAGTGTAATCTCAGGGGTACTTTGAGAATTCCTGAAGAATTATGTTAATAATATATCCCAACATGACTACATACAGTATATAATTAATAGGTTGCCAGTAATAAAAAAGTTACTGAGACAGGAATTGTGAGCGAGGACTGCATACTGGCTAAAGGACAGATAAAACTGTGAACTATGATTCCCTCACTAAACTCTCTGCTATGCCATTAATTCTTATCTAATACAGCCATTCATCTGCAATATACCAGGACAATACTTTTGGCCTCCTTTATAAATCTACAGGATTATGTAGATAAATGCATGCACTGTGGTTTCATTATTAAAGGGCAATATATATCTGTTTAAAGTATAACGGAAAATGCCTTGGGACTTCTGAAATAAAACTGACAGACTCCCCTCCTTCTTGCCTTCTTCTCTCCCTTATCAGCCTCCTAAATACATAATTTCGGCACAAGGCGGACTATGCCGCGGGCCTCCTTGAGGCAGGACTGCAGGCAGGATCTGCCTAACTGACAGCACTGAAGCAAATGTATTAAAAAAGGATCTGGCATCACTCTTCTGTCATCCTGGAAGCTGCTTGCTTTTCAACAGCAATTCCCCATATCTTCTTCCAGCTCTGTCTCATGGGTCCATCAAGAGAGGCAGAAGACAGGTTCGTATTCTCCCTGCCCTCACCGGTGAAGTATCTAAACCTGGCATCCAGCCAAAGAGATGCTGCCTGACAGCTGTCCGTAAGCAGTCCTGTAATATAAATACACTAATCAGCTGTACTGAAAATTACTGGTTAATCTATCGATCTATCGTCTATCTTTCTTTCAATCGATCTACCCATCTAACTACTGACACACAAAGATATTAGCAGCGTTCCTTTCTATTCGAAGTGTTCCATCTTTGTCTTCTGGAAAGCTGTCTTAAATTTCCTTCCGGCCAGGTACTGTAAACCATACTGGGAAAGGTATTTCTCCATTTCTCTTGGTCTTTCCCCATCTTCTCTCTCACCTCCTGGCAAGTCGTGATTCTTAATCAAGTAGTTCGTTTGATCATCGTAACTCTTCTCTCCTGGCACAAAGTTTGAAAGTGTGTTATTACACCATGTGAAGAGCGACAATAAGAGACTAGCCTGCCTGAATATTCATTATGCTAATCAAATGTTAATGAATTACAGAGACGGTGCAGCCCAGCTTGGTGCTTGCTTTCTGCCTTGCTTTATCTTTTGCCTTCTGGATGAGGGAAGAAAGGAGGGGAGGAGGGAGCCCCATTGATGTTCTCAGACAACATGCCAAATTAAAATGACTTGTTTGTTTAAAGTTGGAAAATAGTAAACATTGTCCAAAGGACACGAGACAGCTGGGACAGAGTACATTCAAGGACTTCTTCTTTTGTTTGCTACTTTATTTTACTCAAAGATACAGGCCTCTTAGCAAAACTGTTGCTCAGAGACAGAGCTTGGAAAAGTTGGTTGTTTGGACCACGTCTCCCAGAAACCTCTAGCCAGCATGATAAGGGATTGTGAGCTGTATTCCTAAAAGTAACCATTTCAAGCCCTACATGTATTGTATATGGGGTCCCAGGTGAAGAAATCATAGGTGTACCCCACTCCCCAAAATAATAGGAAAAATATCCAAGAAAGGGCACATTAATCATATATTTATAATATAGGCAGTCCCCAAGTTACAACCAAGATAGGTTCTGTAGGTTTGGTCTTAAGCTGAATATATTTGTAAGTTGGAACAGGTACATTTTAAAGCATAACTCTAAGCCTATCTATCTATCTATCTTTTAGCTTTGGATAGCAAAGGGAAGGGTTAACACTTAAGTGTGTTTGTTTTGCTATCTGTGCTCCTGTTCAGAAAATTTTACCTCATTTTCTGTCCTTGTGATAATTGGATTGTGTAAAAAAAGTCTTGTGAAAACGAGGATTGGTGATAAAGCTTCAGTGGAGACATCTTTCCCACATGATAACTCTTTCAGGAGTGAATTTCCCTTCTGAGGAGTAGATTTCTCTCACTTCCTGTGGTTTCACCCCCGTTCGTAAGTATAAGTCATTCGCAAGGTAGATGTTTGTAACTCAGGGTCTGCCTATATTAAATGCCATGGTTTTGAAACTTGTGGCAGAACTCATATTAGCTTTTTAATAGGGAGAAATACACAGGTGTTTTTGAATGGTCTGATATCAGCGCATCTATCAGGAAGAGATGAAGTAGTCTCAGAATATTGTTCAGTGGGACTGTTGGCAGATCACATCAAGCACTGGTTTGACTTTGTATTAATGACTATACCTTTGAAGATATGCTGGACACGTCAATTAGCAATTCAGTTTCAATGACAGCTATTAAAACAGTCCAGTGAAAACACAATTATAAAATAATTTTAAAAGCTGTTAAAACAATTCAACTAAAACAATGCAGCAATAATGAAGGATCCTGATTAAAACTGTGCATTAAGGCCACATTATATTTTATCTTCACTAGCCCTCAGAGTGTTCTGGTCATCATATTTTCCCATGGGGGTAGAATTCACTAAATCTAGCCTCAGCAAAAGCTTACAGCATTCTACCTGTTAGAAATTGCCAAGGAACAATACCATCTGTGTGCAATTTCTTCAGAGCATTATCCACCAGGCTGAAGTTGTTGAGGAAAAATAAAAAGACTGGTTCCCTGAATTAAGAGCAAACAACTTGTTGCTGCTTTGTGAAACCTGTTGGGTTGAGTGAAAGGATGCAGTTTTATGCTTTGTTGAACAGTACAGTGTGGAACACTTGAAGAACTAAAAGAGAGTGCACTATACTATTGTAAGACTTCTTCCCAAGCTGGACACTTCCTTTTAGGTGTTCTGAATGCTGAATTTGTAGAAACATACACATGCTAAGAAAGCTTCTGTCATCATCCCTTCAGCTTAGCAAAACATTACAAAGAGTAGATATATGGGCATTTTCTGTAGTCTGCAACATGTCGACAATCTCTTAGAAAAAGTCAGGGAGATGCACATAGAATCTGTGAAAGAATTCCAGGTGATTTTTGGCACAGCAGGACCAGTTGTGGAGTCTATAGGTGGAGAAATTAGGATTCATTGCATCTATTCAAGGCAAACTTGTAAAAGCAACATCCAGGCAACTTCAAAAATACAAATGGAACATTTTAGGCTAAATGTGTACATCCTGTTTCTGGACTTTTTCTGCAGTCAGCTTCAAGAAAGGTTTACAAGGCACAGGGAAGTAGTTCAGGGACTGCCAAGTGTTCCTATTAATTGTTGCCATTTAAAAATCTAACTTGAACAAGTGCACAGAATACAATGAATGCCTTCAAGATACTGACACACTGATGGGAGAGTTTGACGCATGGTGTAGAAAATGGGAAAATATTACACCTGCAGAAAAACCATCAAATGCACTGGAAGCATATCTTGCCCGTGATGGACAGGGTTTTTTTCCCCGAATGTGAAGAAACCTCTTCAGATTTCTGCAATATTGCCGGTGTCAACAACTACAAAAGAAAGGTTGTTTTCAACTCTTAAGCTTTTGAAAACATACATAAGACACACAATGGGGCAAGAAGGACTGACTGGATTTGCTCTCCTGAAGTTTTTCGATGGAGCCAGATTTTTGTCAAAGTGTATTGACACAGTTTTCAAGCGTTTTCAACAAGTGTTGTGGTATTCTTTTGTAACCACTAAATTACCAACTAAGAGTCATTTTGAGGTTTTTTATAAAGACTTGAAACATTGTAGCTAAAAAAGAAAATTGATTTAATTAAGTATATGTAAAATATAGAATGAGTCATAGAATTGAAATGATTTTGTGTTATGGACCTATTCTTCATGATTCACTTTTTTAAAGTTTCAATCCCTCCTGATTTTTTTTTCTGTCTACAGGCCTGACTGTCACATTTTAAAGTACTGTACATGATAGTTTGGTTTTAAAACTGATGCACTGTTTTGCTATTCTGCTACATAAGCAATGTAAGCAAACAGTAACAAACCTCAGTGTAACATATACAGTACAAAGTGATCAAATATGATTTGGGACTGTACCTGAAACCTGAGATGCCGCAACCTTTTCTGTCTCCAATTCCAGATAATGCCCTGGTGTCAAATCCTTTGTATTGTGGATGTGCAACAGAGAAAGGCCGAATAAGATAAAACATGGTGAGATGTTGAAATTCTAACTATTAGCCACATCCTGTTTTTTCTCTCTTTTTCTTCTCCGCTACCTCCCAACCACATAGTGCTCTTTTTCCATAGGCAGAATGTGCCTTGACATCCTGAGAAAATGTTCATGCAGATATTTATTGTAGTGGACACTGTACTGCTTTAAAATAAGATGTATCTAACCTCATCACAGTAGAACATGGATACAATTTAAATCCAATTTCTGCCTCCTGCAGAATTCTGGGACTTGTAGTTTAGGGGATGGGGCCTTTAAACTGCTCAGTCAGGCATGTCCTGAGCCTCACTAAACTACAAACCCCAGAATTCTGCAGGATGCAAAACCGGATTTAAAGTGGATCCATGCTCCTGGTGTGATGAGGCAGAATGAAAGGGCAAATCCACAGTGTTCAAAACTGCAGGCTGAGCTTAGAGCTTTTGAGCATCTTGGGAGAAGAATCAAATGTCTATTTAGCTCACCCTGTGGCTTATTCTATTCAAAGGATAATTATCCTGTTTCAGTTTTAGTATTTATCCACTTTAATCTATTTTAAATGCAGTGTTTGCCTCCTGCAGAATTCTGGAGTTTGTAGTTTAGGTAGAGACCTTTAAATTGCTCAACCATGGAAGTCCTGGGTCTCCCTAAACTACAAACCCCAGTATGCTCAAGTGTGATGAAGCTGTGGTCTAATGTTAAGGGGAAATGTGTTGGATGCTGCTGTTTAGACTGCAATATCTGTAGTTTTAGATGGCTACAATGACACCCAAAGGCAAAAACTATTCAATAAAACCTGACAGAAAGGAGGGGACTTTGGGCGGTTCCAAACAGGCCTTTTTGGGGTGGGTGGCCAGATGCTCTTGCAGGATTGGCCCGCAAGAACATCTGGAAGCCCTACACCCCTCCCCCAAAGCCCCCAACCCCCCTTTAAAAGTAAAGAAAACTTATCCAGTCTCCAGTACAGTCTTGCAGTAGCTCTCCTGGTGCGTAGAAATCCTCCCTCTGCTCTCCTGGTGTGTCATGTCGCCGGGAGAGCTGCTGCAATACTGAAATGGAGACTGGGTTAAGTTTTCTTTACCTTTAAAAGGGGGTTGGGGGCTAAACTATAAGCCTCTATGTTACATGTTTGTATTGTTATACTTTTAACCAATAAAAACTTTTTAAAAAGGGGGGTTGGGGGCTTTGGGGGAGGGGAAACTGTGAGAATGGTGTCTGGGCTGCAGTACTCTGCAGTCCAGAACCGGAAATAGTGGGTTTATCCCGCATCTTCCAAGAAGGTGTGGAATAAACCCACTATCTGGCAAATTAGTTCGGGAATGTGGCGCAGCTGGCTGGGAGTCAGCTGCATAAGATCTCTACTGACCAGAAGGTCATGAGTTCAAGACCTGCCAGGGTCGGGGTGAGCTCGCGACCAATTGTGTAGCTTGTTGTCTGTCTATATATGTTGTATGTCTATGGCATTGAATGTTTGCCTGTATATGTGCATTGTGATCCGCCCTGAGTCCCCTGCGGGATGAGAAGGGCAGAATATAAATGACGTAAATAAATAAATAAATAAATAAATAAATGTTGCAGGAGTTACCATAATAAAGGGACTGGAAGTGCCCTAAGACTCAAGATGTTAAAACAGGGGCTGGCACGCTGCTGGTGTTTTTCTCGTGCTTAGGTTTCTTTAAGCACAATACACATATTTAGTTTAAAGTTACGAAAAGCAAAGTTATGTATATAGTGCCACTGGACATCATAGCACAATGCATGTTGTTCATTTTGCAATTATTTGCACATTGCATATCCATTGCATGATTGTATATGGTTGCATGTTTCAGTTGGTTTTGCAGTGCTATACTTCTGTAAAGATGCAACACAATATACTCTAGAAATGCAATTGCCTGCCCACCCCCGAAATAAAGAGACCACACAAATACAGTTGGGTTCAAATTGTGGGCAACTTTTATTGTAAATTGTTACCTATTTAGCCAGTCCTAACCTAAACTAGTAGGAATCAGGAACTTGGTGACAGAGCCGAGGAGGTATCCCAGTTGGCTATACCCCTCGGCTAACAGTGGCAAAAACCTCTTTGCTCTAACCAAAACCAATCAACAGTTAAACAGGTGGACAGAAGTCTACATCCGAAAAATGTCACAATCAGACTCTGTCCTAGTATGCCATTAAGCCTTGCCTCACCGAAACTACCTTTCGAGTGAGTGATTGAACAAGTGACCCACCCTCCAACCTGAACTGTGGGAGGGGGCTTGTATGAAGACAACTTGCAAACTCCTCTCTATTTTCGCTGGCCTATTTTAAAGCACAGACCCACCGTACCATCTAGCCCCTAAACAGTCTAGGGCTAGGCAAAAAACCTTCAAAAATCAAAACGAAGGAAAAAATTCCTCAACCGGCCCCCGGTTCCGCCGACTCCGCCGGTTCCGCGACGACCAATACTATACTGTTAATGGGCGGGTGTGGTGGGCCGAACCTCTGCTCGAGAATGAGCTCTCATCAGGGGGCGGGTCGGCTAAGAGCCGGCCACGCCCCCTGATCTGGATGGTTCCAAGGAGGAACCATTGTCTCCTCTTTCAGAGGGGGAGGCAAACTTCTCTCCCTCCCCCCTGCGGGGTTTGGGAAAGTCCTTTGCCTGCCCACCCCCGAAATAAAGAGACCACACAAATACAGTTGGGTTCAAATTGTGGGCAACTTTTATTGTAAATTGTTACCTATTTAGCCAGTCCTAACCTAAACTAGTAGGAATCAGGAACTTGGTGACAGAGCCGAGGAGGTATCCCAGTTGGCTATACCCCTCGGCTAACAGTGGCAAAAACCTCTTTGCTCTAACCAAAACCAATCAACAGTTAAACAGGTGGACAGAAGTCTACATCCGAAAAAATGTCACAATCAGACTCTGTCCTAGTATGCCATTAAGCCTTGCCTCACCGAAACTACCTTTCGAGTGAGTGATTGAACAAGTGACCCACCCTCCAACCTGAACTGTGGGAGGGGGCTTGTATGAAGACAACTTGCAAACTCCTCTCTATTTTCGCCACCGATATGGACAGGTGTCCACCTAGTCCATATCCCCCACCAAGCTCTCTAGGGCCAACAGAACCCCAAACCGTAAATTGGACAAAAATAATTCCAAACCCTCATCGGACAGATGAATACCATCTGCCCGGTATAAATTTAGATTATGATGTGAAATATTACTATGGCTGATGTATGACCCCTGCCATGCGACAAAAAAAGCTCGCATGGCACGGTTCACACGCTTTCGAGCTCGCTCCAGTCGACGAACGTCACCACCACCGGCCCACCTGAGCCGTGGTATAATGGCCGACAAATCAATATGAACATGCGGCCAGTGCCGCCAAATTTGAAACATGTCATCTCTAGCCTGTTGGTAGAGCGGCCTACCAGCTAGGAGACCCAAGTCATTTCCACCGAGGTGGATGACCAAGACGTCAGGCGGTTGTGAGCCCCTGACGCCGAAAAGAAACGGTATCAAGCCTTCCCAGCACATACCTCTTTTTCCTCTCCACTCGACCACAGCGGTGGAGGAAAAACCCAAATGCCGGCCATAGGGATTCCGCTGGGCATGCCGCCCTGCCCAGTGGATGTAGCTATGACCACATACCAGGACGTTCGCCTATGCGCCGGCTGCATCAGATCTGAAATAACATAACATTTTAAGTTAACTTAGAACGAACATAGCCCTTATAAGCATTTGACTTCCATCTGCCCAAGGCCTTAATTTTTTCGACATCATATCCCAGCTCAGATGCTGTCGATGCCGCCCCAATCCGAAAAGAGTGGGTACCAAATTTGTGTTGTGCCAGGCCCAGTAGCTTTAACGCCTTGTTCGTGACCGCCCAGAACTGGAATTTGGTTAAAGGCGCGCCGTCCGAATGACAAAAAAGGTACCCAGGCTTGGATGCTCTAACAGCCAGGTATTGAGCCATGGCCCTTATTGGGCACACTTGCCGTCGCTACAGCTAGCTAATCTAATTACGCAGCCTTTTCCTGCTGATCCGTCTTAGATGATCTAATTGCAATTTGTAAGGCGTCCTGTGCCAATGTCACGTCCGAAAGAAGCAAGGCACTAAAAGAGGCGTCAGTTTTTGACTTGGCAACTAATTCGCTTATTCTGGGTGCTCCAAAAAGGCCGTAAGCGCCGCCGCATGAAATAGTATTTCGTAATCTGATGAGCACAATTTGGGCCAGGTTTGGTGCAAACCCTTAAAATATCAGGAGTTAGAGGTTCCCTATCGTCTTTGGGCCGCCTATATTGGTTTTCCACCCTGCCATCAATTTATGTAGCGAAAATCGTTGGTCCCATCGGAAGGCCCTGAGCCTTCAACCAATAGGCCAATGCCGCCAATCTGACTCGAATTGTATGAGGGGCTAATCCCGCCTGTAGTTTGTGCAGAGACCTTAAATTGCTCAACCATGGAAGTCCTGGGTCTCCCTAAACTACAAAACCCCAGTATGCTCAAGTGTGATGAAGCTGTGGTCTAATGTTAAGGAAATGTGTTGGATGCTGCTGTTTAGACTGCAATATCTGTAGTTTTAGATGGCTACAATGACACCCAAAGGCAAAAACTATTCAATAAAACCTGACAGAAAGGAGGGGACTTGGGCGGTTCCAAACAGGCCTTTTTGGTTGGTGAGCTGCTTGCAGGTCAGGCCCGCAAGAACATCTGAAGTCTTCACACCAAAGGCTTTCTCTAACCCCTTTGTAAAGAAATCTTATCCAGTTCCAGTACAGTCTTGCAGTAGCCTCCTGGTGCGTAGAAATCCTCCCCTCTGCTCTCCTGGTGTGTCATGTCGCCGAGAGCTGCTGCAATACTGAAATGGAGACTGGGTTAAGATTTCTATACCTTTAAAAGGGGGTTGGGGGCTAAACTATAAGCCTCTCTGGTACAGGTTTGTATTGTTATACATTTAACCAATAAAAACTTTTAAAAAGGGGGGTTGGGGGCTTTGGGGGAGGGGAAACTGTGAGAATGGTGTCTGGGCTGCAGTACTCTGCAGTCCAGAATAGTGGGGTTTATCCCGCATCTTCCAAGAAGGTGGGAATAAACCCACTATCTGGCAAATTAGTTCGAAATGTGGCGCAGCTGGCTGGGAGTCAGCTGCATAAGATCTCTACTGACCAGAAGGTCATGAGTTCAAGACCTGCCCGGTCGGGGTGAGCTCTCGACCAATTGTGTAGCTTGTAGTCTGTCTATATATGTTGTATGTCTATGGCATTGTATGTTTGCCTGTATATGTGCATTGTGACCCGCCTGAGTCTCTGCGGATGAGAAGGGCAGAATATAAATGACGTAAATAAATAAATAAATAAATAAATAAATGTTGCAGGAGTTACCATAATAAAGGGACTGGAAGTGCCCTAAGACTCAAGATGTTAAAACAGGGGCTGGCACGCTGCTGGTGTTTTTCTCGTGCTTAGGTTTCTTTAAGCACAATACACATATTTAGTTTAAAGTTACGAAAAGCAAAGTTATGTATATAGTGCCACTGGACATCATAGCACAATGCATGTTGTTCATTTTGCAATTATTTGCACATTGCATATCCATTGCATGATTGTATATGGTTGCATGTTTCAGTTGGTTTTGCAGTGCTATACTTCTGTAAAGATGCAACACAATATACTCTAGAAATGCAATTGCCTGCCCACCCCCGAAATAAAGAGACCACACAAATACAGTTGGGTTCAAATTGTGGGCAACTTTTATTGTAAATTGTTACCTATTTAGCCAGTCCTAACCTAAACTAGTAGGAATCAGGAACTTGGAGACAGAGCCGAGGAGGTATCCCAGCTGGCTATACCCCTCGGCTAACAGTGGCAAAAACCTCTTTGCTCTAACCAAAACCAATCAACAGTTAAACAGGTGGACAGAAGTCTACATCCGAAGATGTCACAATCAGACTCTGTCCTAGTATGCCATTAAGCCTTGCCTCACCGAAACTACCTTCGAGTGAGTGATTGAACAAGTGACCCACCCTCCAACCTGAACTGTGGGAGGGGCTTGTATGAAGACAACTTGCAAACTCCTCTCTATTTTCGCTGGCCTATTTTAAAGCACAGACCCACTGTACCATCTAGCCCCCTAAACAGTCTAGGGCTAGGCAAAAACCTTCAAAATCAAAACGAAGGAAAAATTCCTCAACCGGCCCCGGTTCCGCCGACTCCGCCGGTTCCGCGACGACCAATACTATACTGTTAATGGGCGGGTGTGGTGGGCCGAACCTCTGCTCGAGAATGAGCTCTCTTCAGGGGGCGGGTCGGCTAAGAGCCGGCCACGCCCCCTGATCTGGATGGTTCCAAGGAGGAACCATTGTCTCCTCTTTCAGAGGGGGAGGCAAACTTCTCTTCCTCCCCCCTGCGGGGTGTGGGAAAGTCCTTTGCCTGCCCACCCCGAAATAACGAGACCACACAAATACAGTTGGGTTCAAATTGTGGGCAACTTTTTATTGTAAATTGTTACCTATTTAGCCAGTCCTAACCTAAACTAGTAGGAATCAGGAACTTGGTGACAGAGCCGAGGAGGTATCCCAGTTGGCTATACCCCTCGGCTAACAGTGGCAAAAACCTCTTTGCTCTAACCAAAACCAATCAACAGTTAAACAGGTGGACAGAAGTCTACATCCGAAAAATGTCACAATCAGACTCTGTCCTAGTATGCCATTAAGCCTTGCCTCACCGAAACTACCTTCGAGTGAGTGATTGAACAAGTGACCCACCCTCCAACCTGAACTGTGGGAGGGGCTTGTATGAAGACAACTTGCAAACTCCTCTCTATTTTAGCCACCGATATGGACAGGTGTCCACCTAGTCCATATCCCCACCAAACTCTCTAGGGCCAACAGAACCCCATACCGTAAATTGGACAAAAATAATTCCAAACCCTCATCGGACAGATGAATACCATCTGCCCGGTATAAATTTAGATTATGATGTGAAATATTGCTATGGCTGATGTATGACCCCCTGCCATGCGACAAAAAAGCTCGCATGGCACGGTTCACACGCTTTCGAGCTCGCTCCAGTCGACGAACGTCACCACCACCGGCCCACCTGAGCCGTGGTATAATGGCCGACCAAACAATATGAACATGCGGCCAGTGCCGCCAAATTTGAAACATGTCATCTCTAGCCTGTTGGTAGAGCGGCCTACCAGCTAGGAGACCCAGGTCATTTCCACCGAGGTGGATGACCAAGACGTCAGGCGGTTGTGAGCCCCTGACGCCAAAAAGAAACGGTATCAAGCCTTCCCAGCACATACCTCTTTTTCCTCTCCACTCGACCACAGCGGTGGAGGAAAAACCCAACTGCCGGCCATAGGGAGTCCGCTGGGCATGCCGCCCTGCCCAGTGGATGTAGCTATGACCACATACCAGGACGTTTCGCCTATGCGCCGGCTGCATCAGATCTGAAATAACATAACATTTTAAGTTAACTTAGAACGAACATAGCCCTTATAAGCATTTGACTTCCATCTGCCCAAGGCCTTAATTTTTTCGACATCATATCCCAGCTCAGATGCTGTCGATGCCGCCCCAATCCGAAAAAGAGTGGGTACCAAATTTGTGTTGTGCCAGGCCCAGTAGCTTTTAACGCCTTGTTCGTGACCGCCCAGAACTGGAATTTGGTTAAAGGCGCCGTCCGAATGACAAAAAAAGGTACCCAGGCTTGGATGCTCTAACAGCCAGGTATTGAGCCATGGCCCTTATTGGGCACAATTCGCCGTCGCTACAGCTAGCTAATCTAATTACGCAGCCTTTTCCCTGCTGATCCGTCTTAGATGATCTAATTGCAATTTGTAAGGCGTCCTGTGCCAATGTCACGTCCGAAAAAAGCAAGGCACTAAAAGAGGCGTCAGTTTTTGACTTGGCAACTAATTCGCTTATTCTGAGTGCTCCAAAAGGCCGTGGCGCCGCCGCATGAAATAATAGTATTTCGTAATCTGATGAGCACAATTTGGGCCAGGTTTGGTGCAAACCCCTTAAAATATCAGGAGTTAGAGGTTCCCTATCGTCTTTGGGCCGCCTATATTGGTTTTCCCACCCTGCCATCAATTTATGTAGCCGAAAATCGTTGGTCCCATCGGGAAGGCCCTGAGCCTTCAACCAATAGGCCAATGCCGCCAATCTGACTCGAATTGTATGAGGGGCTAATCCCCGCCTCCTAGAATATACACAAAATTGCGCCAAATGCTTATAAGGGACTGGGAAAACAACAGGTAAACCATAATAACTTCGGAACTCAGAAAATTCTTGAACACACTTCAAATAAGATTTTCTAGAGCTCGGAGCCAGAGCGTGCACCATACCCACGGTCACCTCCTCGCTCCAACCATCCAGAGATGGTCTGGCATGGGTTCCGGCCGGGCGTCTGCGTCGGGTGCTAACTGCCAGAACCGCTCCATCTGCATACGAGATAGAGCGTCGGCCAATGAGTTATCCACCCCCGCAATGTGACAGGCACGGAACAGGATATTATGCTCTAGACAGTGAAGTGTGAAAATACGCAAAGCGGCCATAACCCTTCGCGATTTGGAAGTAAGGCTATTTATTACTTGGACTGTAGCCAAATTGTCGCACCAAAAGTGCACTGCTGAATTTGCAAAGCTATCCACCCATAGTGTAACTGCCACTATGATGGGAAAAAATTCTAAAAAGGTTAAATCCGACGTTATTCCCAGCGCATGCCACTGCTGGGGCCAAACCTGGGCACACCAATGCCCGTTAAAGTACACCCCGAAACCTATCGATCCCGATGAATCGGATGCGACTTTTAAAGCATCCCGCACCATTAACTCCTGCCGCCAAAAAGACACCCAGCGCAGCGCGAGCCCGGCCAGGGTGGGGCCCACGAGGAGGGGGCAGGGAGGGGGAAACAAGACCCCCTCCCTGCCCAGGCCCCCAATACCGACCTCTCTCCGGTCTTCGTCCTCGTCGCTGGAAGGAGGTTCGAGGGAGCAGTCCTCTCCCTCCGAACCTCTGCTCGAGAATGAGCTCTCTTCAGGGGGCGGGTCGGCTAAGAGCCGGCCACGCCCCCTGATCTGGATGGTTCCAAGGAGGAACCATTGTCTCCTCTTTCAGAGGGGGAGGCAAACTTCTCTCCCTCCCTGCGGGGTTTGGGAAAGTCCTTTTATGCTATGGCTTTTAAATGGAGAATCTTGGCTAAGAAATTAGTCCAATGCATTTTAGATAAATTTTCTATGAGTAATCTCCCCATCCCGGCGCCCCGTTCCCTGTCTCTTTTGCAGAGGATGCTTTCAGATCAAGATTGTGCTGTGTCTGTGATTATAAAAAAAGTTCCACTCCTACTCCATGAAAGGTTGCAAGAAATAAATATCCCTCTGTTAGTGCACGCTCGGCTTCATTTCATAGCATTATTCAGAAGAACAGAAATCAGATCCTTTGCAATCTGCTGAAGAATTATGCTTCCCAATGGAACTGTTCCAACTGAGGCACCCTCCTCCCAGTCATGTTGGCCTAAAGTGTCTATCCTCAGGATGCCTTTTGGCGCTGGCTGCTCTCTGAGAAACAAGCGGACATGCTGCTACAGCCCAGCTAGCTGCCTCAATAGCAAGCAGAACCAGTGTAAACATTTAAGCAGCTGAAAGTTTGCTTGGAATGCACACCAACGCTGCTGGTGGCTTTCAGCCCCTCTGCCTGCGCGCTCCCACTTGCCTCTTGGTGCTCAGCTCCCCCTCCGCCTCTGCTCCTGCCTTATCTGTGCCTTTGGGCTGGGGATCTGCCTTCCTGCTCTTGCTCTCCCATAAGCTTTAGGCTTACTTGTTTCTGTAGGAACTCCCTTTCTCTGGCCTGGCCCCTTGTGTTTATTTTGGCTAAGTAGAGATGCTGTGGTGACATCTGAGCAGAGTTCAGGGCATCACCAGAAATTGCATTTCTGGAGCTGTTTGTATTAAAATAACAATAGCAATTCCCACTCAGCATGCCACACTCCACCCGCTGAACCTTCCTCAAGAGGGCAAAGGAGGAAGGGGAGCTGCTTCCTCTGACCCATCACCTCTTGCCTCTGAAGTCATGGCATTCCCAGCCTGCACTCTGATTACAATAAGCATGCAATTTTTGGAAGGTTCTTTATTGCTTTTCAACAGGAAAGAAAATCACCACAGAACTGGATGCTATTCTAGCTCTCCCTGCCCCCCCCCCCCCTCCCACCACCACTAATGGAAATATTTCTCAGGTCATAAGTCATAGAGACTATGAATTGCTGGATGGTAGAGGAAGTAGGCTAGATAACAATTTATGTTCTTTTCCTTGGAGAGCAAGGGGCCTTTCCAGGTGCCTGTTTTTTTCTTTTTCTTTTTGCATACAAGTAGAAGTAGCCTGCTCTGTATGGCTTGGAATAAAATAATATTTTGTCTGCTACAATGGAAACCTTCAAGCAGTGTTAGATGGCTGTCAGGTCTGGACACAGTATTGTCACCCCATTTTAGCAAAACCACAGGTGCAGATTATGTGCATAGGGGCCGGAGATTTAGCACAGCTGGTAAATCACCAGCAACTATAAGATCTATCCACTGAAAGGTTGCAAGTTCAAAGCCCCGGATCAGTGTGAGCGCCCGACTGTCAGCCCTGCTCACTGTTTACCTAAGCAGTCGAAAACAGCTTTAGCTGTAATCAGAGAAATTAGGTACCACTAAAAGTGGAGATGTTTTATGACGCCATAAAGAAGGAAGATCGGAAAATGGAAGGAGGAAGTCCTGATGGTTCTACATCATAGAGGATGGAGCGACAGCACTCTGTGACTGGACTCGAGCCCAACCTTCCACGGCACCAAAACAGCTGGACACTGAGTCAAAACAATACACCTCCTTCTGTTCTATCTGTGTATTGTCTTTACAAAGTGGCATTGAATGTTTATTTATTTATTTATTTCAGGCTTTTATATGCTGTCCTATCTCAACCTCCGCAGAGGAACTCAGGACGGCTAACAAATCGGCACCATGGTGCCCATACCAAAACATAAATATAAATGTAACAGCAGTATAGCAATAAAACAGTATAAAACAATATAAAAACCATCAAGCAGTCAGCAGTCGCCGGTTTGACTCATCATCCAAGGGGCCGTCAGTCAGTTCTATAAACATCATCATGTCAGTAAGTCAACCTACTCTAAAAAAGCCTGATCCCATAGCCAGGATTTCACTTGTTTCCGGAAGGTCAAGAGGGATGCAGCAGATCTAATTTCACTTGGGAGGGAGTTCCATGTTTGCAGTGTATGTGTACTGTGATCCATCCTGAGTCCCCTTCAGGGTGAGAAGGGCAGAATATGAATAAAGTGTTGTTGTTGTTGTTGTTGTTGTTGTTGTTGTTATGCCCCCTTAGAAACCTGGGAAGGAGGGGCCTGTACAATCCATGCTCATGGGCAGGCATGTAGCCAGGGGGGGGCTAAGGAGGCTTCAGCCCCCCCCGAAATTCTCAGGGTGGTCCGCGAAAAGGCCTTACTGGTACATTATTTAAACTGTTATGTTAATTCATATCATGATCTGATCACCATGCTCATTATATCCCACATTAATGGGGTTATTGGGATAACAATACAAAAGGTTTGCTAGGGTAGACCCTCTTCCACCCAGTCTCGTGCCTTTGAAATTGCAACTGGTACAAAGGTCAGCAGCCAGGTTACGAACTGGAGCTTGTTAGAAGGAGTGGACGACATGTCTGATACAACTCCACTGGTTACTGATAAGTTTCTGGTCCCAATTCAAAGTGCAGGTTATTACCTATAAAGCCCTAAACAGTTCAGGTCCTGCTTATCTTCGTGACCATATCTCCCCCAATGAACTGGCGCAAGTTCTAAGAACTGCCCAGGAAGCCCTTTTCCATCTCCCTCGTTTGTCACAAGCACAGTTGATGGGGATGCGAGAGAGGACCTTCTTGGTGGTGAACCCCCCAGCTCTGGAATTCCCTCCCCAGGGAGATTGGATAGCCCCCGCCCTGCTCACCTTCCATAAAGCCTTGAAAACTTGGATGTTCCAATGTGCCTTTGAATGACAGATAGCTCCTGTTTATGTCTGCCCCAGCCCTAATCTATTGTTTTGGTCTTTCTTAGCACTTTGCTCCCAACTCCAGCCCTATAGTCTGCATGTTACACAGGCCTTGTCCTGCCCTCTCTAATCTGAACATGCCCACATTTCCGCCTATTGGTTGTTTATATTTTTATGATGTTACTTTTTCATTTTTTGTTTTAATTTATTGTTTATTGTTATATGTTTTTAATTACTGTTCTACTTTGTGGATTCTTGTTGATGTTGGGCTTCATCCCTATGAGCAAGCTGTCAAGGCAGCCAAAAAAGTATACTTCTCTGCCTTGATAGCGTCTGCTAGCTCACGCCCGGCTCAACTCTTTAAGGTAATTCGATCTCTGACGACGGTCCCTACCGTCCCAAAAACAGCGATCAGGCCCTTACCGCCGGTGTTTTCCAGAGCTTTTTTGCAGACAAGATACTGAGCCTCCGCCGGGACCTCCCAGCCACAATTGATACAGTGAGAGAGCTCGAGACTCCGTGGCCCTCCGCCGGGCCCACCATCGACCGGTTTCGGCCACTGGACGCAGATGCTGTTGATAAGATAGTGGCTGCGGCTCGCCCCACCACCTGCTCCTCGACCGTGCCCCTCCTGGCTTGTTAGATCTTGCCTGGAGGGGTTACGTGGCCTCTGTTGAATGTCATAAACAGCTCCCTTGAGCAAGGAGTCTTTCCAGAGTGCTTAAAAGAGGCGGTGGTGGCTCCATTACTGAAGAAACCATCATTGGACCTGCGGTTCCTCCAACTACCGCCCAGTGTCGAATCTTCCATACCTGGGCAAGGTAGTTGAGAGGGCAGTAATGGAGCAGCTGCAGTCCTTCTTAGATGATGCAACATGGCTTGACCCTTCCAGTCCGGCTTCCGTTCGGGGCATGGGACGGAGACGGTCCTGGTCTCCATCACAGACCAACTCCGCTGCCAGCTCGACCAAGGCGGGTCTGCGCTGCTCGTGTTATTGGACCTCACGGCAGCGTTGGACACGGTCGACCACAATCTTTTGATCCACCGCCTGGCCAGGGCCGGAGTGCGGGGGACTGTCCTTAAATGGCTGTCCTCCTTCCTCCGCCAGCGGTCTCAGCGTGTGAGGAGGGGCGGGGAGGTCTCCGATGGCTCCCCATTAGTGTGTGGAGTCCCTCATGGGTGCCATTCTATCCCCTCTATTATATAACATCTACATGCAGCCGCTTGCACAGCTGGTGCGGAGTTATGGGCTGGTCTGCCATCAGTACGCCGATGACACCCAGCTCATTCTGAGGATGGAGGGCAGGCCGAATCCGTCCCCGATAATTTCCAACATTGCCTCGGCCGTTACTGGATGGCTGCAAGCCAGTAGGTTGATGGTGAATCCGCGAAGACGGAGATCTTGTGGCTGGGCGGCCCGGGCGGGGTGGGTGCCCGGCTTCCGACCTGGACGGTGCGGCGCTGCATCCAGCGCCCGTCTGTGAAGAGCCTGGGTGTCCAGTTGGACTCCCAGCTGACCATGGAGGCCCAGGTCTCCATGGCCAGCAAGGCTGCTTTTTCCACCTCCGCCAGGCAAGGAGGCTGGCCCCTACCTCTCCCGGAGCGACCTAGCCACGGTGATCCAAGCCACGGTCATCTCAAGGCTAGACTACTGTAACGCGCTTTACGTTGGCCTGCCTATGTCGTCGATCCGGAAGCTCAAGCTGGTGCAGAACACTGCCGCCCGGCTCCTGTCTGGGGCACCAGCAGGATGCCGTATAACACCAATTTTGCAGGATCTGCACTGGCTGCCTATTGAGCACCGGGTCGCCTTCAAAGTGCTGGTTCTTACCTTCAAGGCCATACACGGCCTGGGGCCAGCGTATCTGAGGGACCGTCTCACCCCATATTGCCCAGCGAGATCACTTCGGTCCGAAGAGGCCAACCTGTTGGTAGTACCATCTGTAAAGTCGGCACATCTAACATCGACCCGCCGGAGGGCGTTCTCTATTATAGCTCCCACACTATGGAACGCCCTCCCGGCCGAAGCCAGAGCCCTGAGAGATCTGCTGCCATTTAGACGGGCCTGCAAAACTCATTTGTTTAGGCAGGCCTTCGCGAGTAGGCCTCGTCTATACTCTCTGGGCTGTGATATCTCCTGCTGCTCAATTGTTATATTGCATTTTGCTGTTTAATTGTTTTAACTGTTTTTAACTGTTTTTATGTTTTAACCTGTGGCGTTGTGCCACTGGCTCTGTGAGCCGCCGCGAGCCCCCGGGAGTCGGCGGCGAAGAAGCCCCAATAAATAAATAAATAAATAAATAAATAAATATATAAGCCACCCTGAGTCCCTCTGAGAAGATGGTGGCAGGATATAAGAATAAAGTTGTTAGTATCATCATCATCACCATCATCATCATCATCATGAGGCTCACTAAAAAAATTGTTGAACACCATAAGCAGGAAATGCACATCCAGAAGCAACGCACATTGAACTGAATGCAGATATTCCACATCATACAAAAATGTCCAACTGCTTCCACAGGGAAAATTACACACATATAAAACATTAACAGGATTCTGACCATGATATCGTATTGCAATGTGTCTGTGAAGATTGGGTATGTTTAATGCAATGACCTGTGAAGAATATGTGTGCATATGCATTTGAATATTTTTGCATATGGGGCTAACAGAAAACGATGGCTAATTCTATTTGTGGTTTGCATCAGTTTCACATTTATGCAATCATGAGCATATTCTATCCAGTCTGTACTTCAGCCTTAAACATACATACAGTACATACATCTAAACAAAGCAGCATTTTTCATATTCGGCTTCTCCCGACATAATATTTTATATGTATTTCACACACACACACACACACACACACACACACACATATATATATATATGAGAGAGAGAGAGAGAGAGAGAGAGAGAGAGAGAGAGAGAGAGAGAGATTGTCAGGGAAGACTGATCTACAGGCACTCCAAATGTCCTGTTTTCTTCATATACCTGTACATTTGGAAAGACCCAGATTTTTCCTTTGCAGTTCGATGCCAGTACATGTCAATCCACACCTGGTTCACAGTTAACATTCCATTGAACAGGGAGTGAACTATTTGTGTTTTCAGGTGTTATGTGGTAAGAGACCTGAGGTACACAATATCTAAAGTGGTATTTAGCATTCAGCTTCATAGCAATGGCTTCCAACCCATTACCAACAGACAGTGGCATGTGATGACTTGCTGAGCGCCCAAAGACTGATGACATAGCCAGTGGAGTCCCTGGTAACTGCACTGAAAACATCCAAAATGTTGCCTCCACTACACTTTTGAGGACTTGAGTATCCATTACATCCAAACATGTGTAGCTGGATGCCCATGACTCTTGTTCCTGCCCAAAAGAGAGGAAAAAGTGGGGTATAAATAAACATAATAACAAACATGATTATAATGATGACAGATTGTACTGACCAGGAGCACATTGCTCTACTGCTCAGCAAAACCAGCTCTTTGCTAAGTTGAGGACAGAGCTTCTTCGTCCACTTTTAGTGGGGGTGCATGTAAAACTTTCTGACCCAATGAATTTTCTTTCACTGTCCTAATTTCTAGCATTTTAGAGAATGTTACATTGAAAGTTGTTAATATTTTTCTTTGCTCACATTCCCTTGGTAAATTTGTCTGTCTCTTGGGATGCCTAAACTTCATTTCTTAACAATCTCTAAAGTTAAGGTATTGCAATGCAACCCCCTCCCCAAAAAAACCTAAAGGAGAGTAATTTTAATTGGATGTTTTATATGTGATATTTTAACAATTGTTTTAAATGTAAATTGTTATTATAATTGTCTTATTTTGGCATCTAATGGTTGACAATTGTGAGGCTGCCCTGGGCTGTTGTTTTATTATTTTGTACAAATGTATTATTATTTTGTACAAATGTACAAAATAATAATAATAAAAATTAAAGAGTTTCAGGAGCCAGATTGGGAAGGGGGGTTACCTCATTTTGCCATTTCTCTCTGTAAGTATATCTTTAATGCACACAGCTAGAAAGGCAACATAAAGTTACAGTTGAACTGCAAAATGAACAAAGTTAAACTTTGTATTGAGGACAGAGACTGCCTTGTGAAAACCGTCCCGAGTCACCTTTGGGCTGAAAGGGGCGGTATAGAAACGTGACGAATAAAATAAATAAAATAAATACAACTTCCATAAATAATGTTATATTACTGTGTGGTGGAAATGGAGGGTAGAGGATATGGAAAAGGAAGCAAGCGACTAGTGAGGGTGGGCTTCCATTTGTTGTGTGTCTTCAAGTAATTTCTAACTTATGGTGGCCTTAAGAGGACCTTATCATGGGATTTTCTGGGCAAGATTTGTTCAGTGCCTTCCTTTGAGGTTGAGAATATGTGATTTGCCCATGGTCATCCAGTGGGTGTCCATAGCTGAGTGGGGATTTTAACCCTTGTCTCATAATCCAACACTCAGAACACTACACCCTGCTGGATCTCTCTGTTGACATTAATTTGGCATCTTTCTTCTTTTAAGAAATTCCGTTCTCCCTCCCCCTTCCCTTCTCCCTCTCTCTAGAGTCACAGAATAAGGAATTTGAGGTGGTCTCAAAGGTCATTGAGTCTAATCCTCTGCTTACTCAATGGAGGATTTCCAGAGCATCAATAGCAGGTACAGTAGCTGTCCAGGATCTTTTTGAAGACTAGATAAATAAATTCTCCCTCCATTCTTTCCTCTCCCCCTCCCTCCCTTTCACACTTATCTTTCCATTTCGATAAACCTCAATTTTTGTTTACATTTTGAGTAACTTTACAGGCACAAACAGTCTCATTTATCAGAATTTTACAAGTCTATACATTTCCCACTTGTCACCTTCCCATATTTTATTTTCCTTAGGAAAAATCACTTAAGACAAGGAAGAAAAGATAGTGATGCAATTCCTCTTGATTGGTAGTGCTGGAACACATTTGCTTAGAAATACCCATGGGACCAATAAGATTCCCTTTCACCTGCTTCTTTCATATAGTATTATATATTTCATTTTTCCAAAAAAAGGGCAATTTGAGCTCTTTTTTTAAAAAAAAAAAATGTACTTTCTGCAATATCCATTTATAATTTAGGAAATCTGACAAGTACTTGACTAATGGTGATGGTGGTACTGATGATGGTGGCAGAGCTGAGCCAAGGATGTTTCGGGATGCTATTGTTCCATCCTAAACTGAGCAGGGTATAGGAATATATGACCTCCAAGATCCATTTGAACTCTATGATTCATCCTGTGGACCAATCTGGACAATGCCCTCCTCTGTATAACCAAGTTGGTGCAGCCTCATTTTTGTCCTCTGACTTCTTTCTAAGTACATTTGCCCCTCTCCCATCGTTTACATAGTCATACATTACAGAGGTGATATAGGGGCCAGAAAAGTTTTCCCTTTGAGCTTTCAGGCACTGATCTATCCGTCCTTTCACCTCTATCTCTCTTACTAGAAGTAGCCAGTCTGAATCCCCTTACGGAGATGAGAAGATCGGGATAGAAAAGTTTAAATAAATAATAAATACTATAAGATATACAGAAAGAAGCTTGGCTATCTGAGGAAGCTAAATCTCTGAACCAGCAAAACATGCTGCAACAGAACACAGGAACATAGCTACTATAGACACCACCATGAAGGAATACAGTGTTGGGTTGCCCTTGCAAGCATGGGCTTATTTCCCACCTCTCTCACCCTGTCTTTCTTGGTGAATTGTCTGCTTTGTCCTTGGCCTTAATGTGTTATGGCATGTTCCAGCTGAGGAAAGTGAGAACTGGTGCGTGGCAGGATTCAGAGATCAGGAAAGGTGAATTTAAGCCATTAAGCACACAATTGCCAAGTCCTGGAATTGGCAGGACACCAAAAAAACAGCAAAAGGGAAGCTGAAAAAGGAAGGGAATATGATTTCCCAGCTCACTCTCACTTTGTCATGTAAGAAGAGAGATAAGGTAGCTCGGGGAGCAGCCACAGTGGATCTTATGAACAGCACAAGACAAGACAAAGAGCTTTTGACACCTGTAGTGAGAAGATACTCTTTCTAATGTATAGGGAGTAATACAAGAATAAGCTGGGGGTGGTGATGAGATAAAGCCGCCATGTCTTGCAGCAGATTTGAGCCACGGGGGAGGTTGACCAGATACTATGCAATTTGTTTTAGAATGATCAGTTTTAGTTTTGGTTAAAGGGCTTCAAGGGAGTGCAAAGGGCTGCATCTAGGGAGGGGAGGATGGAGGCCACACTCTGACAACTTTGGTCTTATATGGAACCTGGCCATACCTTTTACTATTCCTTCTTATTCTCTAACTAGAATCAATGGTATAATCTATAGCATTTTCAGCTATAGGAGCCTAATGTTTGAATCTTGAATTTATGGAAGATTCTTGGGTCCATCGCAAGCACTCTGGTAGATGGTAATTTTTGCCAATTTTATTACCATCTTGAAGCCCAGTATGGCATCTCCTATGCTGTTCCCCAGCATCTCAAAGCTGACATAAATGGGTGGGGAGATGTCAGGACTCTGAAGATAGGAAAGAACCGGAGAAAATTGCCTCATGTTGTGCATCCTATTTTATTTCCTCTTTATCTATTTTTGAGTAAAGGTGCTAAGAATGTATATTTAGGTTATCAGTCACAAATAGCTGGGATGTATCGTGGGAGTTATGTCTTTGTAAATATACTTACAGTACATATGGGGGAAATAGAATTGCTCACTTTGCTAACAAAGTACGCAGTAGTAGAGGGTAGCTGTTATGTTACTATGTAGCAGAGAAGCACATTGCACACTTATACACATCAGCAGAGTCCATTGGGCATTCTTACTAGTGTCCCAATACACATCTTTGCAATTCACTTATAGGGTTTCTTAGTGCCTCTTTTACTTAGCTATGTAGATTCAAAGTTATGTTAAGTAAAATGTGATATAGGATTCCAGGAATGATTATTACAGTAAGAACCCCATAACCAGGGGCGGCCTCACCTCTCCCGGGGGGGTAGGTAAACCTTATTTTTGCGCCCCCCCCCCAGTGGCTCCTGGACGGCCTCACGCATGCGCGCTGGCGTCCCACGCGCCCCGTGCGTGCGTCCCGCGCGGTGGCGCGCGCGGCGACGTCCCAGCCAGCCGCGCATGCGTGCTGGCGTCCTGCCAGCCCGCGCGAGTGCGTCCCGAGCGGTGGCGCACACATGCGGCGACATCCCGGCCGGCCGGGAATGCGCAGTGGCGTCCTGCCCGGCCGCGCGCCTGACAGCGGCAGCGGCACGGCTGGCTGCAGAGGCGCAGCGGCGGGGCGGGGCGGCCGGCGCAGCGGCGCCCCTCCCAGTTCGTGACGCCCCTCCCAGGTACCATCGCCCTACGCGGCCACGTCGGCCGCGGAATGGGCGGGGCCGGCCAGCCCATAACCATGGTACCAATATATGTGGTTTCATTTACCTACATCCTGAGGGACAATTGTGTCTTTAGGAATTTGCTAAATTTCCCCAAAGCAGTGTAGAGTTGTGTATATTGGGACCAGAAGTGATATAATTTAATGATATTAGATAATACCCAGTTTCACATAACTGCAATCTGACCTGGAAGTTATCCCCACAGACACAGGGGGGAGGTCTGACAGCAGTTTGTTTCCTTAAGTATAAATTCAAAAGCTGCTTTTCCCCTACCTTTGGCTTCTTTTGGCCAGAGTGGTAGACAGAAAACTCTGTTGTGTACTGTACATCAGTAAGAAGGGGCCTCATCACAAAGGCCAGGCAAAGTGTTCCACTTCACCTGGCATCTCAGTGAAGGGAGAGGGACAGCAGGGCAAATATGTCATCCCATGCGCAACTCCCTCTCAGTGACACTTTCCCCATCACATGGGAGAAGTGTCGTCCTTCTTCTGAGGACCTGTGCGGGCTTCATTGGACCTAGCACTTCCCGTGTTTTGTGGGAAGCCTCCAGTGATGATTTAACCCCTGTTGGGGCCAGAGCCTCCACTGGAAGTTGCAAGACATCATGTGATGGCCAGTGTGGGGCTCCATCCAGAAGATGGGGTGAAAGTGTCCTTAGACTCTAAATTCTCCTTGTCTGATGAGGTCCAATAAGAATAGTAATGAGTGTTGCGTGAATTCAAAAAATATAAATCCACAAGGCAACGCAACTATGGGCAAAACACACATACATGAAAATAGCTGAGAGACCATTTATAGTGAGAAATGGTAGCATGAATGGAATCAAAGCGAATACTAATGAGTTGTCAGATTAGCTGCAATATCCCACTGTTTGGAGCCAAAAATAACAGATTTGAAGATGAGTTTTCCACAACCTCTTTCAAACTAATTGTTATACAAATTTATTTATTTATTTATTTATTTCAGGATTTTACCCCGTCTCACATGCTGCCTAGTGCTGGTGAGGGAATGCCTGATCCCAGAGCCAGGATTTCACCTTCTTCCTGAATGTCAGGAGGGATGAGGTGGACCGTATCTCCGTAGGGAGCGCATTCCACAGGCGGGGCCACCACCGAGAAGGCCCTGTCCCTCGTCCCCACCAACCGCATCTGAGAGGTCGGCGGGAGCGAGAGCAGGGCCTCCCGGATGATCTTAGGTTACGGGATGGGACGTGCGGCCGATGCGTTCGGACAAGTAAGCTGGGCCAGAACCGTATAGAGCTTTAAAGGTCAAAACCAGCACTTTGAATTGAGCCCGAATTGGACAGGCAGCCAGTGGAGCTGACACAGCAGGGGGTAGTGTGCTCCTGTATGTAGCTCCCGTTAGTAGTCTGGCTGCCGCCCGCTGGACTAATTGCAATTTCGAACTGTCTTCAAAGGCAGCCCCACGTGAGTGCGTTGCAGTAATCTATTCGGGATGTGACCAGAGCGTGGACGACCGTAGCCAGATCAGACTTCCCAAGGTACGGGCGCAGCTGGCGCCTGCAGTCTCAACTGTGCAAAGCTCCCTGGCCACCGCTGAGACCTGGGGTTCCAGGCTCAGCGCTGAGTCCAGGATCACTCCCAAGCTGCGAACCTCGTCTTCAGGGGGGAGTGTAACCCCGTCCAACACAGGCTGTAACCCTATACCCTGTTCGGCCTACGACTGACCAGGAGGACCTCTGTCTTGTCTGGATTTAGTTTCAATTTGCTAGCCCTCATCCAGTCCGACACAGCAGCCAAGCACCGGTTCAGGGTCTGGACAGCCTCCTTGGTGACAGGTGGGAAGGAGTGACAGATCTGGACATCATCTGCGTACAGATAACACCTTACTCGAAACTCCGAATGATCTCTCCCAGCGGTTTCATGTAGATGTTGAACAACATCGGGGACAGTACTGAACCCTGAGGGACTCCACAGGACAACGGCTGTGGAGCCGAACAGGTGTCACCCAATGACACCTTCTGGGTACGACCTTCCAGGAAGGATTGGAGCCACTGCAATGCCTCCCAATAATAGCCAGATCTCTAGAATTCATGCCTTTTCCAAACTAGACTTCTAATTTTACCCCCTTTTTTTAATCTTGTGTTTTCTGTGGCCCAGATGAGCAATGATTGTATTGCTTACTTCTTATATTCTTTATTGGAATGCCAAAAGGTTTTCTTCTTCTTCTTCTTTTTAAATCCAGATTGAATCTGGTCCTTTCAAACACTCTTCATATGGCATGTCTAATACATTATTTATTATTAACGTGGCTCATAGTATTAATATGTCATCTTTTTTTGGAGCTTATGCCCAATTTCTTACTATTTTCATTTTGCTAAGGACCTCATCTCAAAGGCTCATGGATTCACCACATATTGCGGTGCGGGAGAAAAATTATGTGAATACCATGGGCTGTTAAAAATTGGTCTTCAAGCAAATAAAGCCTGAAGTCTTACTACAAGCCAAGATAGCTCAACTAAGACTGCCATACTTTGGTCATATGAAAACACAGGACTCATTAGAACAGTCAACAATGTTAGGTAAGATAGAAGGAAAAGAAGAAGACCACAATTGAGGTGGATAGACTTAATCAAGGAAGCCACAGCCTTGAATCTGCAAGACCTGAATAGGGCTGGTGATTCTAGCCCTAGATTTCTATTTATGGGGTCATTATAAGTCTAAATGAACTTGACTGTAGTTAACAACCCACAGATAAGATTGTTCCTTAAACCAAGGTTTCCCATAGCACAACTATTTTTGAGTCCATATGTTGCCACTTTTACAGCCGGAAATGAATGTCATGAAAACCTTTCTGACATTTCCCAGTAACACAACACTTTTCTCCAGGTTTTCCTGCATGGATTCAAGAAGTGCCCTTGGATTGGGCCTCTGAGTCATTGCCTCCCCCTCGTGTATCTTATTGTTTGTGCTGATGTCACATAGTGACAGCTATTAGAGTTAGTAACCTTTAAAAGGCTATATTTACTATTTGCTAGTTTACATTATAGTGACTTCCTGTTATTTGCACACCCACTCTCCTCCAGCATCACTGGAGCGTTTCCCAAAGTGGGAAATATTGTGTGCGGGGCCTCCCCCCCCCCCCCGAAAGATGTGGGGGCAGTCATTGCATCAGGTGCAATTCGGGAGGTATTGAATAAAAATAAGATGGCAATTGAAACATTAAAAAGATGAGGGTTTGGGTTTTTTTAAAAAAAAAATCCTCACGTTTCATTTGTTGTGTACCAAAGAGTTATACTGATTGCTTCATTTTTCAAATTAATACACAAGATGTAAATTGTAACCAATCAGTAGTCAAGATCACCAACAGATCTTAACAAGCAAGTGTTGGCAGTTGAGTGTGTAGTGCATTGTCGGGAAGTCCAGCATGCAGGAATATGTGCATGTAATGACTTGTTTATAGTACAATACTATAAGTAAGCAAATGCATGAAATCTAATTTCTGAATTATGTGATACGCAGCTAGTAATAGTACAAGTGCAATAAATATTTAAAATGTTTAATTCATTCTGCTGGCAAAAATGGAGCAGAACATTAATATATTGATAGCATCACACTAGGTTCATTCTTCTCATTTAGAATTGTTAGGATTATTTTATTAGTAATTTTTAATTTCACATTATCTTTTGTTATGTCATTTTTGCGTGTGTAATGCGAATGTTTCTATGGTTGACTTTCGTCAATAATTTTATAATTTCAAGCTTCAAGATGTACTATTTACAACAATATCTTCCTTCATGTTGTAGGATGCAGGTAGAAATATAATGAAAATTTGTCTCTGTATCTTTCTGTTTGTTTGCTTACAGAAGGTAGATTTCTGAGATGCACTGACTCTGAGTAATATTTTTTAAAATAAATATCACAAATAAATAAATTTGGGAACATCTGCTCCAAACCACAGCTATTTTCTCTTCTTTTCCTCTCCTTCTTTAGACATTTGATTTAGAGTGTTTACAAGAAAAGCTACTTTTATGTTTTAGAAAGTGTATTTCTTTTTAGACCTTGTGTTTGTGAATGGGGAAGAGGGACAGATGGGCATAGGACTGATTGCTGTTCAGCTTCTGCCTTGCTAATTTGATTACTCTGCTTGAAAGGTCTAGAACTATCTCAGTTACAACAATCTTGATATAATAAAGCCACTCTTCAGTTAACCACTTTTTCTATTAATAACTTTTTTATTATTCACACACACCTATACTTGAATGAGTAGCAGTCAGTCATTTTAACTTTTTTGATACTTCTGAATGAAGTGCTTAATTAGATTGTCCAAAGTTGCTGCCAAAAACAAATAAAGTATGAATCCTGTTAATGAAATTAGCTTGATTTATAATATCTGAGGATGTGGGGCAAAGAAACTTGAAGCACACTTTATATTTATATTATATACTGGGATACATGAGGGCCAGCACGGTCAAGTCAGATACGGCGATGCTTTCTTGGAGCCCTTTCTAATAACTAATGGAGTGAAAAAAGGTTGTGTTCTTGCACCAACCCTATTTACAATCTTCTTCAGCATGATGCTCCAAAGGGCTATGGCAGACCTCGAAGAAGAAGACGGCATATATATACGCTATTGTACTGATGGTAGCTTGTTCAACTTAAGCCATCTGAGGCAGGGCCGGCCCCACCCATTCCGCCGACTACGCGGGCGCGTAGGGCAACGGGACTTGGGGGGGGCATTGCCACCTGGGAGGGCCGCCGCCGCACTGGCCGCCCTGCCCCGCCGGTGCGCCTCCGCGCCAGCTGCCCGCTGGGTGCTGCTGCTGCACTGCCCTGCGCTGCTGCTGTGCGGGCGCACCGGGCGCGCGCCTCCGCAGTCGACCCCACCAGTCGCGCCTCCCATAGCACAGACGTTTCTGTGCATGCGCCTGCGCCAGGCGCGCTCCGGACACAGTGCCCATGCGCTGACATTCGCGCATGCGCAGAAACGTCCGCGCTTTGGGAGTCCCAAAGCACGGACGTTTCTGCGCATGCGCGAATGTCTGCGCATGGGCACTGCGTCCCGAGCGCGCCTGGCGCATGCACATGCACGTCCGTGCTTTGGGAGGCACGCTGCGGCCGGCCCGTGGGGCCGGCTGTGCGGCGGCGGAGGAGGAGGCAGGACCGAGTGACGCGGCGGCCGGGGTGGGGGACAAAATTTTCTTCGCCTACTCCCCCGGAAAAGGTAAGGCCGGCCCTGATCGGAGGGCTCGCACTAAGACTTTGAACTATCTAGTTCGTGAGCAGCTTTTTGCTGACGATGCTGCCCTTGTCGCCCATTCAGAAGCGGCCCTGCAGCGCCTAACATCCTGCTTTGCAACAGCTGCAGAGCTGTTTGGGCTGGAAGTCAGCTTGAAGAAAATAGAAGTTCTCTACCAGCCCACACCACAGGAAGAACACCATCATCCCCACGTCAGCATAGGTGAATCTGTGCTTAAGTCCGTTCAGCAGTTCACCTACCTGGGAAGCATCATCTCTTCAGACGCCAAGATTGATAAAGAGATAGATCACAGATTAGCAAAGGCATATAGTGCATTTGGAAGGCTTCACAAAAGAGTCTGGAGCAACAAGCACCTGAGGCAAAGTGCCAAAATCAGTGCGTACAGGGCTATCGCACTGTCTATTCTCCTTTATGGGTCTGAAACATGGGTCACCTATTGCCAGCACCTACGACTCCTCAAACGCTTTCATCAGCGCTGTCTTCACACAATCCTAAATATACACTGGACTGACTATGTGACTAATGTTGCTGTTCTTGAGCAAGCAGGGATCACCAACATTGAGGCCATGCTATTGAGAACACAGCTGTGCTGGGCAGGGCATGTCTCTAGGATGGAGGACCACCGCCTCCCAAAGATACTACTCTATGGTGAACTCCCCACGGGTCAGCGCAAGAGAGGCACCCCCAAAAAGAGATATAAGGACTCCCTGAAACAACATCTCAGGCTCTGTCAGATTGATCACCAACAATGGTCCACCCTGGCCTCAAATCAGGAGGCATGGAGACGCAATATCCACAATGCTGTGGCCTCTTTCGAGAAGACACGCCGAATGGGTCTCAAAGAGAAACAACAACGCAGAAAGAACCGCAACTTGGAAACAACATCACCCAAGGAGTGCTTTCTGTTGTGCTTTCTGCAACCCAACTTGCCTATCTCAGATTGGCCTTTTTAGTCATCAACGCACTTGTAAAAAGCGTGGGATGAGTCCTTCCTAAGAATCTTCGTTCGCGAAGTAATGCTGAGATATACTGGGATACAGGTGGTTCCCCTGAGTAGGTTATTGTCCAATAGCTACAGTACATCAAAAAGGTAAGCTTTCCCTTTAGTTCTGAAGATGGGAAGGTTAAGTGGTCAAGCATGATAAGGCTTTCAGATTCCAGGAAAACCTCCCCTCATTCCAAGAAACCTGAAGAAGCATCAGCCGAAAGGCCACTTTCCTTCCAGGAAGTAGATGTTTCATTGAACAAAAATGCCATTTACATCTGTTTCACAAACACAAAACAGTGTAGACAGGTTGAAGCTTGCTAGTTTGATAACACTGTTGCTTTTGCATGCCAGGCAATCTTATTCATTAGATCACCTCACAAACAGACATGACTGACAAGTACAATAGCCTCTGAAGAAAAGGAGAAAATATATTTCCTTGTGAAATAAAGCGGCTTGGTAAAGTGATTGCCTATTTATGGGATTTCACAGCTGCTTTTGTTCTTGTAACATCTGTAGCCCACTGATCTTGTTTTACTGGAAAAGCAAGATTCAGAGAAGAAATAGTGACCGCTATTTCACAGTGGATTTCTGCTGGGAATATTTACAGTACCTTTCTGATATAATCAAGAAAGCCTTTTGTATATATGACGTGTGAGTGTGCACAAGCATCTGTGTACAGACCAACAAATAAATCGGACAAGTTGGTAATTAGGATATTTCCAGATAAGGAATGTGAATAAGGAATGGTAGAGATGGACTGTATTTTCCTCCAGTACAAACGTGGCTTTTTGTTTCTATTTCAATTATTTTGAATGTTATAAGGACAGAATTCACAATGTCACGGCTGTTTAAGGTTAATCATTATCAGGGCTGCAGCATTAGATACATAAATTAGAGAGCAAGCTTGATTGATTTCAATGGGACTTATGTATGCAAAACATGAATGACTGGTGCTGTACAAACCATTTAAGGTGTATCTATTCTCACGTAAGTCACGTAAGTCACTTACATTATTATCGCTGTATCTGCTGCTCAACTGCTTGGTCCGACAACCATGTTTTAAGTTTTATCCTAAAGCAGGGGTGCTCACACTTTTTCAGCATGGGAGCTACTGATTAAAAAACCAAGTCCCAAAGATCACCTACCCAGAAATGTAAAACCTATAACTATTTTCTTATTTATTTATTTAAATTTATTATTCATTTTTATGTACCTCTCCTTCCAGCAGGAGCGGTACATAAAATGAAGTTTACATAAAATGAAGTTATAAAACATCAACATTTCAATTTAATAACAACAATATAAAACAGAGCATAAAAATACATCCAACCACCCCATTTCTCCCACACTGCCATATTACCACACATATTATCAGCCAGAAAGTAAGAAGAGAGGCTTTTGAACTGCAAGGCCATTTAATACTCAGCAAGGTAAACAAAGGGACATGCAAAAATACATCCAGCCACCCAATTTCTCCCACATTTCCATATTCCCCAACATATATTTCTCAAGGAACAAAGCAAGCAGAGAGGCTTTGGAGCTAAAAGGCCATTTTTAAACATTAAAAATAAACAAAGAGACATGCCACAGAACAATCAAGCACCCACCCCCAAGTAAAAAGACCGACCTTTGAGATGCGGTAAGGAAATGACCTCAAAGCGTCCTTCTTCTCCTCCGTCATTGCTCCTATTTCCACGCCGCCAGCATGCGTGCCGCCTCCAAGAGCTCACGAGAAGTCCGAGAGGCAAAATGGGCGCTTCTGCGCATGTGCGCGGGGCCAGCCATGCATCGCGTCATTCAGGCCCGCCCCCTGTGGTCTCCTACGACTCTGAGTGGCTGGAGAAGGACGGAGGGGAAGAGGAGGAATCAAAAGAGGGGCCCATTCTGCCTCTTGGACTCTGGAGCAGGGAGCGGGGAGGAGCAACGGCGGAGGACTTCTTTGCAGCGTGCAGGGGCGTGTGAAGAGGACCAACAGCAAAAAAACCTGGTCAGGGGCCTGAAGATCACCAGGATGAGGCCCGAAGATCACCCTGGTGATCGCGATCACCGTTCTGAGCACCCCTGTCCTAAAGGATAGGAGAGAGTGGGCCGACCTGATTTCATTAGAGAGGGAGTTCCACAGACAGGGAGCCACCACTGAGAAGGCCCTGTCTCTTGTTCCTGCTAATCGTGCTTGTGAGGGTGATGGGATCGAGAGCAGGGCCTCCCTCAATGATCTTAAACTCTGAGGTGGATCATAGAATGAGATACATTCTGACAAGTAAGCTGGGCCAGAACTGTTTAGGGCTTTGTAGGCTAAAGCCAGCACTTTGAATTGTGCTTGGTAGTAGACTGGCAGCCAGTAGAGCTGGCGTAACAGGGTGGTGGTATGCAAAACATGAGGAAGATTGAATGTATTGAGATATTCTGTAAATTCTGTAAAAAGCTTCAAGGGAAAGCCACAAGTGGGAATCTGTTGGAGCCCTAAAACACGCAGCATTTATTTCTACATTTGTGTTTTTTAAGGTGTGAACGAAAGTGTTTGGTGACATTTATTTGCATTTTGAGTTTGTATACTTGACAATACATTTCCAATAACTGGAGTGACACAAACTTAAATGAGGAAGCCCACTCCTATAAAAATGTGTGTGATATCAAGAACAAAAGTCATATACATGAGTTTGCACACTTACAGTCAGAAATTTTCCCTGATGCACCTATTTACAATCCAATGGTCCTCACATCCTTAATCATACATGTCCTCTTAAAAACAAAACAGAGATGCTGGATTAAATCTGGTAGGAAAGTATACTTCCTGTTTATAAAAATATCCTTCCTGACTGGAGAGTCCTCTTCCTGCACGCACTTGTCCATATATATCATGTGAAATTCCCAAACCTGTTTCCATGAAATAGGAAGGCTTTGGGAATTTGTTGTTTATTGCCTAGAAATTATTCCAGCTGAGACATAACATTTATAGCAATGAGTACCACAGACATATTCATAAAATTTGTGGCAGAAAATAAAGTGTTGTTAAATTTAGGTATATAGTAATAATAATAGTAAATAAAATTTATTTATACCCTGTCACCATCTCCCCGAAGGGGACTCGGGGCGGCTAACTTGAGACCAAGTCCAGAATTACAGTACAACAAAATAAAATAAAATACAAACAGCAAATAATAATATCAAAATAAAATACAGAAAATAACAGAAAATGCAATAAACAGATGTAAAATAACATGACGAAGAAATAAAATAAAAGTATGGTGGGCGGGCCAAATGCACAGAATAAGATTGATAAAACCCTGGGTGAGATAAGTTAATGGAGAAGTATGTGTCTGTGGGGGAGCTCAGAACAGGCGAACAATGGGATTGAGCCTTCATTAAAGACAAGGGAAAGTGTGTCATGAGGATAGAACTATAGTTGGGACGGACATGATATGGGGATATGTGTTCACTCATCAATGTATTGATGTAATTCTTTAACCAATTAAATTCACAGGAAATGCCAAAACCGAGCCCCCTCCTTTAAATGCCCACTCGGTATGAAATCTCTTGTGTTTTGATTCAATTTTGCAGGGACAATATAAATTAATCCTCTATCAATAAATAAGGAAGACCCGGAAGGTGGAAGGTCCCAACGGGCCGGCAAGCTCTTTGCCATAGGATAATGAAGCAACAGCACCCCCTGTGGCGCAATGGAGCAACAGCACCCCGGTGACACAACTGGAAAGAACCTGTGGCTCAACTGGAAAAGAACCTCCTACTGTATATGTTGTATGTGCTGTATGTCAAATACAAAAACGGCAGGGATTGTCTGCTTGTATGTGTACTGTAATCCACCCTGAGTCCCCTTCAGGGTGAGAAGGGCGGAATATAAATAACGTGTATTATTATTATTATCACCCCACTTTTTAGATGCTTTAGAAATGTCTTGAGTTTTTCTGCTGCTTTCCTTTTTTGTCCTCAGTTTACTTCAATTTGTAACGACTCCACAATACACGGTAGGGACACACGTAGACGTCTTCTTGGTCCAACACGATTTTATTGAAGGTACGCCACCCGTAAAGCTAAAGCGCCGGCCCGCCACCCAAACACACCTTAAATACCCCGGTAGCCCCTCCCTACCCAATGCAATGTCCAAGCAGGGTGTCATCATGCTCCGATGAATCAGCAATCCCAGTAGTCCATAGGGCATGACCCCAGGGTCACATAAGTGACGTCATGAGTCCAAATGTCCAATGTCCATGCCAGGAGGAGTTACCTCACTTCCCTCTCTGGCACCAGGAAGTTACTCCACTCCCAGGCTGATTCAGCAATTCTGAGCACACATGGCCAAGGTCACTCCAGGAACTGGGCTAAAGGTCGTTGCAGTTTCATGACAGGTTGGGAACATGATCTCCTCAAAGCTCAGGTTCCCAAACCTGACATAACGGTCTCCTCCACTTCATCCTCCCCTGAGGGAAACAAAACATCATTCAATCCCGTGGAGGAAATGGGCACACATATTTCTTCAAATAACTGCAATGAAAAGTTGGGTGTACTTTCCCTAAACTCTTGGGCAACAGGAGAGTATATGACACCTTATTTACAACCCTGTCAACCTTAAAAGGTCCTATGAATTTCGGACTTAATTTCTTCGACTTGTATCCCAATTTTAAATTCTCCGTGGACAGCCACACTAAATCCCCTTGCATACTCCTCCCCTTTGCCGCTTGTGATCTCCAAACAGCTTATACGAGCGCTGTGCTTTCCTCAACGCCTCCGTCACTTCTCTCCACACTCCTTCAGCTCGCCCCCTCCATTCCCCCTTGCCTTCTCCCCCCTCTATCTCCACCAGCTGCGGCAAAGGGGCCACCTCCTGCCCATACACAATCTCAAAGGGCGATTTCCCGGTCGAAGAATGGATGGAACTGTTGTAGGCTACCTCAGCATAAGGAAGGAGATCTGACCAATTATTTTGTTCCTGATTACTGAAAATCCTTAAATAGGTCCCCAAAGACTTCTGTACTCTCTCCGCAGCACCATTACAGCAAGGATGATAACCAGACGTCAGTTTCCTTTGCGCCCCTAACTCTTCCAAAAATCTGCCCCAAAACCGAGCAGTAAACTGGACACCTCGATCGCTCAACACTTGTTCTGGGCAACCATGTAACCTATAAACATGCTGCACATACAACTCTGCCAATCGCTCCGCCGATGGCAACCCCCTCAACGGAATAAAATGAGCCTGTTTAGAAAACATATCTATAACAGTCCAAATATACCGATATCCTCTACTTGACGGTAACTCTCCTACAAAATCGGTACTAACATGTGTCCATGGCCTTATTGGATCAGCAACCACCTGTATCAACCCCCTGCGGTCGGGCAGAGGGAACCTTATTCTTAGCACACACTTCACAACTTGCTACATGGTGCCTAATCTCCACTTTCATACCTGGCCACCAGTACCTCTTCTTAATAGCCAACATGGTCTTAGTGACTCCCCAATGTCCAGCAGTCTTATAATCATGATGCATTTCCAACACCTTTCTTCTCAACGTCTGAGGCACATACACCTTACCACCTACCATCCACAACCCTTTCAATTTCACACACTCCTTCTCATGTTCCATCAACCACAAGTCCCCTGCATATCCTTCTTGTAATTCTAGACTCCATCCATCCACTGCTTTCCCTTCCTCCTTAACTTCTAACCCCTTCTGGGACCGGGTTTGCACTGCACAACCCCACTGCTCTTTGGAAAACCTCTCCTTCTTTATGCAGCCCCTCTGCTCCTACACTCGGATATCTAGACAAAGCATCTGCCACCACATTTTCCTTCCCCTGATATGCTTCAACTTAAAATTGAACCTGTTGAAAAATTGCGACCACCTTACTAACTTTGGAGATAACTTCTGAGGGTTACGTAAATAACCCAAATTCTGATGGTCCGTCATAACCACAAATGGGAACGCTGCCCCTTCCAAAAACTGACGCCAGGTCACCAGCGCGTTCTTCACTGCAAATGCCTCTTTCTCCCACACAGGCCATTTACGCTCATGCTCGCCAAACTTTTTTGAAAAGTAAGCACAAGGTCGCAATTTCCCTTGACCATCCTCCTGCAACAGAGCACCCCCATAAGCCCAAGCGGAGGCGTCACATTGAACTACAAAAGGTCGATTCACATCTGGATGTAGCAATAAAGGGCCCTCCGTGAAAGCCCTCTTCAATCTAACAAATGCTTCTTGACAATCCGGAGTCCAGTCTAACACTGCACCTGGAGATTTGACCTTTCTAGACTCCCCTTTACCCTTCGTCTTCAACAGCTCAGTAAGCGAGAGGGCTATCGCCGCAAACCCCGGAATAAAAGTCCGGTAAAAATTTGCTAACCCTAGAAAAGCTTGCAATTGCCGGCGTGTGCGCGGAGCTTCCCAGCTCAACACGTCCTCCACCTTTGCCGGATCCATAGACACTCCATTCTCTCCAATCCTGTACCCTAAAAAATCAATCTGACTCTTACTAAATTCACATTTACTCAACTTAACAAATAACTTCGCTCGCCTCAACCGCTCTAATACCTCGCGCACCAACTTCACATGCTCTTCTTTCGTACGGGTCGCTACCACGATGTCATCCAAATAGACAAACACCCCTTTATACAAAAGGGGGTGCAACACCTCGTTAATTAACTGCATAAACAGACCCGGAGACCCGGCCAAACCGAATGGCATGACGAGCCATTCGAACAACCCTAGGGGGCACGAAAATGCGGTCTTCCATTGGTCACTTTCTTTCACCCTAATCATATGAAACGCATCAATCAAATCCAGTTTTGTAAAAAACTTACAGCCTCCCAACAATCCTAACAGATCTTTTATCAAAGGCAAGGGGTAGCAGTTTGTCGTACTAACAGCATTTAACCCCCGGTAGTCAATGCACAACCTCAGTTTCCCATCTTTCTTCTCTCTGAACAGCGCTGGCGCAGCCAAAGGGGACTCTGAACGCCTGATAAACCCTTTCCTCAAATAATCGTCAATTTGCTCCCTTAATGCCACTTTCTCCCTGACCGTCATTGCATAGATCTTCGGCTTAGGTAAAACTGCTCCCTCCTTCACTTCAATGCTACATTGCACATTCCTCATAGGTGGGAGCCTCTGGGCTAATTTAGGATTAAATACGTCAGCGTAATCCCAATATTCTTGGGGCACCCCTTTCACTTCTTTGCAAATGCCCTTCTCTACCTTCGGGATACATTGCACAGTCCCAGCTCTCCAGTCGATCTTGGGGTTCACCTTCTCTAACCAGGGCATGCCTAATACCACCTCATGGCCTTGTATGGGAGCCATAACAAAATTAATCTCCCCCTCCCATGGTCCTACTTGCCCTGTTAACCCCTTCGTCCCCACAGAGAAAGGACCTCCTTCAATTGTAGTCCCATCTAATTGTTTAAAGGTGACTGGAGTTTCTAGCGGTTCTGTGTCACCACCCAATTCCTCTACTAATTGCGGAGACATAATATTCTCTGAACATCCACAATCTACTAGTGCTTTCTTTTTTACAATAAGATCCCCTTTGATCAATCCCAAATCACATTGGATACTACTTCTCACCCCAATGTTTTGGTTTTCAACATTGTCCACCATTGCAGCCTTTGCGGCAGCCATTCTCACTGCAAGCTTCTGAGGGCATTGATACGCATAATGTCCGGACTGGTTGCAAGCATAACAGCGGACTCGGCTTAATGCAGGCTTCTTGCTGCCACTGGGACGGCTGTCGCTGACTCGCTTAACGTCCATATTTCTGGGTTTGTTCTCACTCCAAGCACGACCCACGCCTCGCGACCTCATCGGTTGGCTTCGCCGCCTCTGCACCTGTGCCAGGATCCCTTCTACATTGCCAGCCAGTTGAACCCATCCGTCCATGTCTCCTGGGTCATCTCGGTGAAGACACCACTCCAGAACCTCTTTGCGCAGCCCATCTTTGAACAGTTCTAGCAAGGTAGCTTGCGACCATTCAGCCACTTTTCCAGCAAGACCCATAAATTCTTCAGCATACTCAGTCACTGACTTGGCACCTTGGGTCAAGCACCTTAACGCCTCCTTCGCTTTGATCCTTTCCAAAGGATCACGAAATCTGTTCTTGATGGCGTGCAGGAACCTCCTCACCGAGCCCAGGCAAGGATCTCGCCGATCGTGGCACTGCACATACCACTCAGCAGCCCTACTCTTAAACACAGCCCCAATAGCTCTAACTTGGCTGCTTTCGCTGGGGTACAAATGTCCATAATCTTCCATATGGTCCTGTACAGCCGCAATAAAAAAGGCCACTTTGGATGCCTCTCCCTCAAATTCCACACGCAATGGCTCCTTTTTCATCCGGCTTCCAAACTCTTGAGAAGCCACTCTCGGCCCAGGCAAACTTCTCGGCCTAGTAATACCTCTTCCCAACCCTGCTGGTTGGACTCTAGGACCCCTCTCCGGACTCCTCTGGCGCTCCTCTCCCATCATCCTCACTCTCGACGGAGATCTAGGACACTCCGGGATCAGATTCTCTGGGTTTCGGCTTTGGTTCCTCACTCCCGAAGGAGATCTAGGACGCTCACTGAAAGCCCCGTCCATCCAGGAGTAATAGGTGAAGTCTCCACCTCCCGGGGCCTGCCACATCGTCTCTCTCTGGTCCCTCTCATCCAGCCTCTGGGTCACCCGGCTTACCATCTGCACCATTGCTTCCACTTTGCAGTTCAACACATCCATCTCAGATGGTGGCTCCGGTTCCGTGGTCTCACTACCACCTCCTGTTGCCAGGTTCAACAGCTCTCTCTGAGACCGCTTCTCACGATCTTCCTGGATCCCTTCCAGACGAGCGCCTTTGCACTCCATCGCCTGGTCTTCCGAGCGAGCCTCTCGGTGCTCCGCCGCTTGGACAGCGCTCCTGCGCACCTCCAATTTCCAAGCCTCACCCCTCTCCTTCGCTCGGCACGCCATCATTTCATCCACCCGAGTTTGCCACAGTTGCTCTCCTTCACGGAGTCTCCTCTCCTGGGCCGTCATCTCAGGGGATTCATCTGGACTTCCCACACGGTCAAGAGTGGTCCACTCCCACTCCTGAGTTCTCCGGATTTCTTCATTATCCTCCAAAATCCAGCTGTCCAGATACTTTTCTTCGTTCCACGCCAACCTCGCCATCGCTGGGATAGTTGGTCCGGGGCTTTAGCTTCTGTAACGACTCCACAATACACGGTAGGGACACACGTAGACGTCTTCTTGGTCCAACACGATTTTATTGAAGGTACGCCACCCGTAAAGCTAAAGCGCCGGCCCGCCACCCAAACACACCTTAAATACCCCGGTAGCCCTCCCTACCCAATGCAATGTCCAAGCAGGGTGTCATCATGCTCCGATGAATCAGCAATCCCAGTAGTCCATAGGGCATGACCCCAGGGTCACATAAGTGACGTCATGAGTCCAAATGTCCAATGTCCATGCCAGGAGGAGTTACCTCACTTCCCTCTCTGGCACCAGGAAGTTACTCCACTCCCAGGCTGATTCAGCAATTCTGAGCACACATGGCCAAGGTCACTCCAGGAACTGGGCTAAAGGTCGTTGCAGTTTCATGACAGGTTGGGAACATGATCTCCCTCAAAGCTCAGGTTCCCCAAACCTGACACAATTGTTGCAAAATGAGTTCAAAGTGCAAAAGTAATTTGCAATCAATTAATTCAACATGGGAGGAGAGAAGGGGCTGAATCTTGTTCTTCCCAGAAGGTTCAGGCAAAAGCAAACTTGGTAAACTCTGTGTGTTCTTCCTCATTAATAACTTTTTGTCATCTTGAGCACAGTTAAATGTTCCTTCACATCTATGCTGCAGTTTTGATCTGTCGAATGTTGGAGGGCATATAGGAGACAAACAGTCTTTAATCTGCTTCTGGGTGACCAACTCCATCTTCACAACAAGCAATAAATAGGAGGACCCATGAAAATATGCTCCTCTTGGCTTCGTCCACTTATTCAGAAGGACAATGTGTTGCAAAGCCTAACTATAATAGAAGTGTTTACATTATCTGCATTCAGCACTAACATGGCAGGCATTCAATAGTAAGGATGGAAATTCTTGATTTTCTCATTTCTCGACAGATGTCAAGGAAAGGACATTGGCATTTCTTCATGTTGTGTTGAAACATTTAGGATTTTTTTTGCAGGGGGAAAGGATGGAAAATTCACTGTAATGTTTAAAAATGGTTCATTTTCAAGAAATTTAGAGTTTTACTCAGAATGATGCAACTTTCTGGAGAACTACACAGTTGTTGCCTCTGGCCATGACTTCTTTGTTTTGTGCAACTTTTCCTGAAAGAGGTACAAGATGGCAAATAATTAGATGAATGAAATGTCAGGAATTAATATATAAAGGTGCATTTTATACTTGAGTTTTCTGGATGGCATTCTAATCTTGCTTGATAGAATGGCCGAGGAGTGCAGCAAAAATCCACGTCAATCTCCATCATCCTATATGCTCACAATCTCCTCAATCAGTGGACTCTCAATGTTTTGATGATGCTTCTACAATGTAGAAGTAATGCAATTTGACACCACTTTAATTGTAATGATTCAATGCTATGGAATTGTGGGAGTTGTGGTTTTACAAGTTTCCTTGCCTTCTCTGCCAAAGAGTGCTGGTAGTCTGGATGATTCTATGAGAAGAAAGAAACCAGAACATTTTAAAAGCAACAGAAAAAGTGGGACAGAAGAGGATTAATCAGGATGGTCCCTGTCAAACCTGAACAGTTGGAGGGCATTGCTATTGCAAAGCCAGCCTCAATGTGGTATATTCAGCCTTCCATTCAAATATGCAAGTCTTTTCAGCAGTGGTAAGTTCCGGCGCCTTTCTCTGGTTGGCTAATAAATCCTCCCTCCTTTCCTGCTGCAGAATTGAATGTTAGCACTAGCGTGCCTCCAGTGCTGAGGTCACCTTCCCACTTTGAGTGTCTGCTGATATGAATGGCAGATTAATACACTATCTTTCCTTCAATCTCAATAACTGCTCTTTTCTTTAATTTCTTGCTCTCGTATGGGAAACTAGTGACCTCAGCATGTTGGCATTTAGCACCTTTCTTGCCATATAGTGTCAGGATATGATTAGCGAGTGGAGAGCCAAACATATTAGGAAATGTCCATGCAGAATGTTTGAAGAATATATAAAGTTGTGGTCAAGCACCATGTGGCCAACACTGAAGATTCTGACCCATAACTGTTTATTTCGATGATTACTTGTTTAATTAACATGCCTTTATTTAGCCCCTGGTGATGGACAGTCTTTGTCCATCAGTGGTTCCCAAACCTTTTTGGCCTACCGCCCCTTTCCCAAAAAAAAATGTACTCAGAAGTTAATTTTTTAAATTTTTTAATAGTAATTAAACAGAAAGATATATGTATTGATGTTTCTACCTTTTTTGTAAAATATAGTAAATAAAGGTGTCAATTACAAACATTGAATTCCAGAAATAATCACAAAAACAATATGTTTGGGGGAGTATGAGCAATAGATGATGGGATTTGCTGTACCTTCAGCCAATTCAGCTCTGACTTCCACAGACCACAAAGATCCCCATGAATGACAGATCTGGATCAAACGGCAATGCCTGACTGGGGATTGCGTGCTTGCGACTGTGTCCCTGCGAGTTGGAATCCCCGGGCAGGCGTTGCCATAGAAACCACAGCGCGCACCTCCTTCCTCTCATCAACCCCGCCCACGGCGCAGTCCTGTGTATCGGCCTCTTTCTTCCAACGGGGACATCCTCTCAAGTGCACGACCCTGCAAGTGGCAAGTATGGCTCACGCCACCGCCCCCCTACAGGGGTTCAGCACCCCCCAAATTCTCCTGAGCCTCCCAGCACCCCCTTGGATCACCTCACCGTCCACCAGGAGGTGGTACCGTCCACTTTGGGAACCACTGGTCCAGAAAACAAGGCATATAGGAAAGGAAACAAACATATTGGCTTGCATTTTAAAGCTTGTAATGTTAGGTCTGAAAATTAATTCAATAATGCTAAATGTTATAAACAAGTGAGAGCACTATAGTGCTTTGAGTGCTACCCTAGGATATCAGGAAAAAGACAGGTTTTTAATATGTTAAACTGCTGAGCTGCTGAACTTGCTGACTGAAAGGTTGGTGGTTCGAATCTGGGGAGCAGGGTGAGCTCCTGCTGTTAGGCACAGCTTCTGCCAACCTAGCAGTTTGAAAACATGCAAATGTGAGTAGATCAATAGCTACTACTTCTACAGAAAGATAACGGTGCTCCATGCAGTCATGCTGGCCCCATGATCTTGGAGGTGTCTACTGACAACACTGGCTCTTCGGCTTAGAAATGGAGATGAACACCACTTCCCAAAGTCAGACACAACTTGACTTAATGTCAGGGGAAATCTTTACCTTTACATCTACACTGTAGAATTAATGAGGTTTAAAACTGCTTTAACTGTTGGTATTTAATGCTATGGGACCATCGTATTTGCAGTTCAGCAAAGAATTAGTCCTGTTTGGCAGAGAAGACATGTAAATCTATAGCTCCCACAATTCCATAGCATTGAGCCATAGCACTTAAAGTGGTGTCAAATTGCATAAATTCTCCAGTGTAGATCCACCTTAAAACTAGTGGGTGAATTTTGCTTCAACGATGGCAATGAGATTGTGTCCTTGATCAAACCTGTGGGCAGCAGGAGAGCTCTAGGAAGTGTTGGAGTGCTATTGTCAGAGGAAAGTCAGCAGAAATGGGTGAGGCTCCCTCACCATTGCAACCCTCCTCCCAGCTTTTGTCACTGGGATTGGTGTGTTACTCTGAAAGGGTAGGAACTGTGTGACAGTCAAAGCAGTTTGGCAATGCAATCAATTGTTCGGAGAGGTAGTGGGAACTTCTTCTCTGGACATATTTTTTAATTGGCTGAATAGCTACCTGCTGGAGATGCTTTAGCTGTAGATCCTGCATTGAGCAGGGGATTGAACTCAATCGCTCGCAACAGGGCCGTAGCCAGGATTTTGGTTGGGGGGCTGAGTTTGATTCGGAGGGGCTGAGACTGGGTGGAAGAGGGTCTACCCTAGCAAACCTTTTGTATTGTTATCCCAATAACCCCATTAATGTGATATATAATGAGCATGGTGATCAGATCATGATATGAATAAACATAACAGTTTAAATAATGTACCAGTAAGGCCTTCTCGCGGACCACCCTGAGAATTTCGGGGGTATATAGGGTAGGACCCTTGTGTAATTTTTTCAAAATGCTGGACACATTTTTTTTTCAAAATGCTTGTAGTACTTTCTTTCAGGCACCTTCTGGAAATGCTAATGGTGTACTATCCAGGCATATCAATGCTATATTGAAGTGTAGCCCCATAGTCCAAGGGTTGCAGCTACAGCTCTGGGGTGCTCCCAGTGGTTTCTCCCAGGAAGTCTCTTCCTAGAGAGACTGCATTGGCCTCATCCATGATATCCCACTATTTGCAGGTAATAAATTTGCTGTTTCCTCCTGATAGGTCTACATTCTATAATAATAATAATAATAATCTAACCCACTCACTCTCTCTCCGAGGGGACTCAGGGCGCATTCCAATAGAAGCGGGGTTATTATTTATTATTTATTTATTTATTAATTTCAGCTTCTATGCCGCCGAACTCCCAGGGGCTCGCGGCGGCTCACAGTAGCATAAGGCACAACAATACACAGTCGAGAACAGTTAAAAACAATAGCAGCAATAAAAACAAATTAAACAGAGTTAATTAAAACAATAGTACAACATGTACTAAGAGCTAGGGCTTAATGGCAGCGGGTGAGCCAGGCCTACCCATTAAAAGCCTGTTTAAAGAGGTGGGTTTTACAGGCCCGCCTGAATGGGAGGAGGTCACTCATGGCCCGTGTTTCAGCCGGGAGGGCGTTCCACAGCACAGGTGCTATAACAAAGAACGCCCTCCGGCGAGTTGATGTCAACCTGGCAAGTTATCTTTTGACTCAGCTGACAGTGCATCATCTCTGTACAAACCAAGTACTTCTGAGGTTTGCCCTTTCTTGCAGGGTCACAACAATTCTGACCTTTATGTTCCTGATGACAAAACCATCTGAGGTGTTGAGCTGAAGTTTCATTTCACTAGAAACATTATTACCATATTAGCAAAATGCCCTTTATACCAGTGAGAGAACTTCACAGGTAATTACAGTACCTGAGAATTTCCCAGGACAGAGCAAAAGGAAGCAATGTTGGGCCCTTGGAATTAACTAATGCAAAACCGTTTTTAAAAACCCATAGATCAAAGTCTAGTTGTACCTCATAATGTGATATCACACATCCCATCCCATTTCTTAGCAAGCTCTCAAGGTCAATTCTCTTCCTAAAGCCATTTTACATTTGGGGAACCTATACTTTTCAGATCTTGATGAACTATGATTCTCATCATGCCTCAATTAATGGACAGCCTGGCTGAATCTTATGGGAATTTGAATTTAAAAAAAACATCTGTAGGGAGACGACAGACTCTCCAGCTTATAAACTAAAACCAATAATTATATTTATGAAATCGTGATTTAAAATGTTAAGCAATTCCTTACCAGCCATGCCAGCTGAGGCATTTCATACCAACTATCCCAAACTGGCAGAACAATCCGGGTTGATATTTCATCAGCCCACTTTTAAGATGCTTCCAAAAGGTCCCAGTTTCTCTCTCTTCCCTCCACTTCCCTCCTTTGCCTTCAGCTTCCTTCAATTATGCAAATAGAGTTCAAAGTGCAAAAGTTGATTTCATTCAAGGGGGAGTAGAGAGAAGAATGCGGCAGGATGTTGCTCTTCCTAGAAGACTCAGCAAAAGCAGACTGCTGCAGCCTAGCTTGTCTTCGTCTTCATGGTTTGCCATTTGACCATATCTTGATGTTGCTTTACTACACACCCCTTGGGTTTTTTTTTATATTAAATGGCGCAAGATATGGGATTCAAGGACTTGTGCCTGAAAATGTAATGTTTGCAAGCTCTGCTTGAATGTCACACTCAAAGTGCCCAGTAAGATTAGTATGGGCCAGGCTGGCACAGAGGTTTAAACCGCCTACTATAAAGATCTGCTGACTGAAAGGTTGGCAGTTCAAGCCTGGGTTGGGATGAGCTCCTGTTGTCAGTCCAGCTCAGGGGTTCTCACACTTTTCCAGCATGCGAGCTACTTATAAAACAACCAAGTCCCAAAGATCTACCTACCTAATACTCAGAGAGCCATAAAAGCAAAATATTAAGAAATTTATTCCAGTGAGAGCCATATAATACATTTTAAGACTGAATTCAACTAAATGTGAGTATAATAAGCCCCTGAGAATTCCTCACAATGGCATGGGAGCCATACACACTCTGCCTGCGATCTACCTGGGATCTACCAGGACGCCCTTCAAGATCTACCAGGACGGCCTTTGAGATCTACCAGTAGATCACGATCTACCTAATGAGCACCCCTGGTCCAGCTTATGCTCACTTAGCTGTTTGAAAACAACAATGTAAGTAGATAAATAGGTATTGCTTTAGCAAGAAGGTAAAAAGGTGCCCTGAAAAGAAATGCCAGCAAAAATCCAACCAGGAAAGGAGTCCATGGACGACAGGCTCCCCAGCATGGAAAATGAAACAACAGCACCTCCCCATGGCTGAGTCAAGCACAGCCAAATGCCGGAGATGAAAAGCAGGAAGCCTTGCTGGTGTTTATGTGCTGTCTGTATCTGTCAATTATATAACGGCATTGAATGTTTGCCATATAAGAACATAGAACATAAGAAGAGCCATGCTGAATCGGACCTCAGCCCATCTAGTCCAGCATTCTGTATCACACAGTGGCCCACCAGTTGTACACGGGGATCTCGAGCAGAAGGGAGGGCAAAACCCTGACCTGCTCCCGACCCCCACAACCAGTACCCAGGGAAATCCTGCCTACCTCAACCAACTCCGAGGTGGCACTTGAATGTCCTTTTCAGTAACTACTGATACACTTGGTATCCATGAATCTGTCTAATCCTGCCTTGAAGTTGTTCAGGCTGACAGCTGTCACAACCTCTTCTGGAAGTGAGTTCCATAACCCAATGACCCTCTGGGTGAAGAAATATTTCCCTTTATTAGTCCTAATTTTCCTACCTTGGAGCTTCAGGGAGTGCCCTCTAGTCCTAGTGTTTTGTGACAAAGAAAATAATTTTTCTTTATTCACCTTTTCTATCCCATGCATGATTTTATACACTTCGATCAAGTCACCTCTTAAACGCCGTCTTTCAAGGCTGAAAAGATCAAGGCGTTGCAACCTGATTTCATAAGGGAGCTGCTCCATCCCTTGGATCATTCTTGTTGCCCTTTTCTGTACCTTTTCCAGTTCCGTTATATCCTTCTTGAGGTGCGGAGACCAGAATTGTACACAGTACTCCAAATGTGGCCTTACCATAGATTTGTAGAGAGTAATACGACGTTTGCTGACCTATTTTCGATTCCCTTCCTGATCATGCCAAGCATAGAATTTGCTTTTTTCACTGCTGCTGCACACTGGGTTGACATCTTCATTGAGCTGTCCACCAAGACCCCAAGATCCCTTTCCTGGTTTGTCTTGGAAAGCTTTGACCCCATCAATTGGTAGGTGTAGTTGGGGTTCTTTGCCCCGATGTGCATGACTTTACACTTGTTTAGGTTAAAATGCATTTGCCACTTTGTTGCCCATTCACTCAATTTCGAGAGATCTTTCTGGAGCTCTTTACAATCAGTTTCATTTTTAACTACCCTGAACAATTTAGTGTCGTCTGCAAACTTTGCTACCTCAGAATTCACTCCTACATCCAGATCATTAATGAATAAATTAAAAAGTAACGGACCCAAAACTGAGCCTTGGGGTACGCCACTTCTCACCTCTTTCCACCCAGAGAAATGTCCGTTTATTACCACCCTTTGTTTCCTACAGTTTAGCCAGGTTCCAATCCAGGACAAGACCTGTCCTCTGATTCCATGGCTGAAGAGCTTATTTAGGAGCCTTTGGTGAGGGACTTTGTCAAAAGCCTTTTGAAAGTCAAGGTAAACAATATCAATTGGGTCCCCTTTATCTATGTGTTTATTTACACCCTCAAAGAATTCTAACAAGTTAGTAAGACATGATTTGCCTTTGCAGAAACCATGTTGATTTTCTTTCAGCAATGCCTGTTCTTCTATGTGCCTAGTAATTTTTTTCTTTAATAATGGTTTCCATCATTTTGCCTGGAACTGAGGTTAAACTGACTGGTCTATAATTTCCTGGATCACCTCTGGATCCTTTCTTGAAGATCGGTGTTACATTTGCCTCCCTCCAGTCCTCGGGTACAGTGCCTGATCTTAGAGAAAGGTTATATATCTTAGCTAGAAGTTCAGCAATTTCACACTTGAGTTCCTTAAGAACTCTGGGGTGGATGCCGTCTGGACCTGGTGATTTATTGACATTTAGTTTAGTAAGGCATGTGAGAACATCCTCCTTGTTTATCTCTATCTGTTTTAATTCTTTTAATTCCCTCCCTGAAAAAACTGACTCAGCTGCAGGCATATGTTGTCTGTCCTCCTGTGTGAAAACGGAGGCAAAGAAGTCATTTAGCCGGTCAGCAATCTCTTTGTCTTCGCTGATTTTCCCTTTCTGACCATTGTCGTCGAGTGGCCCAACTGCTTTTCTAGTTGGGTTCCTGCTTCTGATGTACTTAAAGAAGTTTTTGTTGTTTTTTTAATATTCTTTGCTATGTGTGCCTCAAAATCTCTCTTGGCTTTCCTGACTGTTGCTTTGCATTTAGTTTGCCAGAGCTTGTGTTCCTTTCTGTTCTCCTCGGTAGGAAGAGCCTTCCATTTCTTAAATGAGATTTTCTTCTTTCCAATCACATCTTTTACTTCATTTGTAAGCCATACTGGTGTCCTTTTGGACTTTCCATGCCTCTTTCTTTTATTGGAATGCATTTTAGTTCAGCCTGTTTTAAGCTATTTTTAAACAGTTACCAATCATTTTGTAGTGATTTGTTTTTTCTTTTACTTCTCCTTTTAGTTTGTTCTTTACAATTTTTCTCATTTTGGTGAAATTCCCTATGTGAAAATTTAAGGTCTCTGTGTTAGTTTTCACTGACAGTTTGCTATCCAAACTTAAGTTGAAGGTTATTGTGTTGTGGTCACTGGTACCTATGGGCTCAGTTACAAGGACATCTTGAACGAGATCTTGTTCATTAGTTAGCACCAAGTCCAGGATCCCCTTTCCCCTGGTTGGTTCCATGACCATCTGCTCAAGGGAATAATCAGCTAGCATGTCGAGGAACCTTGTCTCTCTTTCATCGTAGAACAAGAATTTGGCCAATCTATTTGGGGATAGTTGAAGTCCCCCATTATGACTAATGTATTTCTTTTTGAGGCCTGTTTAACTTCATTTTCCAGATAGCAGTCCGCCTCTGGAGTTTGGTTGGGAGGGCGATAGCAGATCCCTAGTGCTAGATTAGTTTTTTGTCCTGGGATTTTTACCCACAATGTTTCTGTAGGTGAGTTTGAAATTTCTTGAAGTTCTAATTCATGAGATTCTAGCTCCTCATTTATGTACAGGGCCACACCGCCACCATTTTTCCCTCTCCTGTCTTTCCTGTACAGTTTATGTATCTGTAGTCCGTTCTGCATCCCCTCTGGGAGATAGAGTGTAATATAAATGAAGATTATTGTTGTTGTTGTTGTTATTATTAGATAGCCAGGTTTTACAAAATTATTCTCAAGAAGAATAAGAGGCAGTGTAAACTTACTTAGGTTTCACATCTCAAACATAATCAAGAGGATTTCACAAAAAGAGTGGGAAGTAACTTCAAAGTATTCTCACTTCAGATTTATCATATTTTCAACTCATTTGTGCCAGGCATGTCCATCTTTTACACTTTCCATTCTCTCATTGCTTTTAGTCCTAAAAATGGTTGCTAAAAACAGATTGTATTGGAGCTATGGCTTAAGTTCATCTCTTTTTGGAAATTGGTGGCATTGTTGGGGCAGGAGACCTTTAAAAGTGGGTGCTATTCCCTTTGCCCAAACTGTGACATTCTGTTTTGTTCATACAGGGAAATGTTGGCTGCTTTGTGGCAGCAGTTTGAGATTGTGGCCATAGTTTCAACAGTGCAGTCTTTAATTGAGCTGCCATGAAACAAAACATAAACAAGTTGATCCTGTAAGCAAAACCTGGATTCTAGCTTCTGGTGCACTAGTTCTGAGCAGCCAGCATAAATATTGCTTAGAGGCTGAGCTCTAACCCCTGGAGGAGGGAAAACGTTGCAGCTTCTTTTTCATATGATTTGCACATAAGATTTAGAACAGTGTTTCTCAACCTTCCCAATGCCACGACTCCTTAATACAGTTCCTCGTGTTGTGGTGACCCCCAACCATAAAATCATTTTCGTTGCTACTTCATAACTGTAATTTTGCTACTGTTATGAATCATCATGTGAAATATCAGATGTATTTTCATTCACTGGACCACATTTGGCACAAATACCTGATACACCAGATACTGGTGGGATTGTGGGGGGGTGATTTTGTCATTTGGGAGGTGTAGTTGCTGGGATGTATAGTTCACCTACAATCAAAGAGCATTCTGAACTCCACCAATGATGGAGTTGAACCAAACCTGGCACACAGAACTCCCATGACCAACAGAAAATGCCAGAAGGGTTTGGTGGACACTGACCTTGAGTTTGGGAGTTGCAGTTCACCTATATTCCAGAGAGCACTGTGGACTCAAACAATGATAGATCTGGATCAAACTTGGCACAAATACTCATCCAAATGTGAACAATGGTGGAGTTTGGGGGAAATAGAACTTGATATTTGGGAATTGTAGTTGCTCGGATTTATAGTTCACCTACAATCAAAGAGCTTTCTGAACTCCACCAACAGTGGAATTGAACCAAACTTGGCACACCAGACTCCCATGAACAACAGAAAATACTGGAGAGGTTTGGGGAACAATATTGACAATGACATTGGGAATTGCAGTTGTGTGGATTTATAGTTCACCAGGAATCAAACAGCATTCTTAGCTCCACCAACAATAGATTTGAACCAAACTTGGCACACCAGACTCCCATGAACAACAGAAAATACTGGAGGGGTTTGGGGGAAAAATTGACCCGGACATTGGGAATTGCAGTTGTGTGGATTTATAGTTCACCTACAATCAAGAAACATTCTGAACCCCACCGACGATAGAATTGGGCCAAACTTCCCATACAGAACCCCCACGACCAATAGAAAATAATGTGTTTTCTGATAGTCTTTGGCGACCCCTCTGACATCCCCTCACGACCCCCATGGGGGTCCCGACCCCCAGGTTGAGAAACACTGATTTAGAATAACATGCCTGGATAAGATTTGGGGAGCTGTAGTCTAAGCTGAAGAAAGCTCTGCACCAGCTTTCTTCAGCTTTCTGGCTTGCAAAAAAAATATGAACGGGAGAGCTGGAAAAACCTCTCACCTTCCACAGTTTTTTTTCCACTGCCCCAGTAGTGAAAAATAGGAAGAGAATAACCTTGCTAATAATCTTCTATTTGTTTAATTGTATCTCCCTATACAGACCATCCCATGCACTGTGATCGGCGGAGGAGTCCAAAAGAGCAACGTTTCCAATTACTCCCCAACAGTTAATATTTAAGGGCATAGTTTGGAAAGGTTGCTCTTCCAGAATCCTCTTCCCAGAAGTGTACTGCTTCTACTAATGGGCTTCAGCAATGTTCTTGTAATGACCTTCCGCTTGTGCCTCTGAATAACTTCATTGACATCATGTCCTTTAGATGTGCTGGATTATAACTCTAATCTCCAAGTAGATTCAGTAGTCCCAACAGTTACGCTGGCTAGGGATGATGGGAGTGGGAGTCCACCCTATCTGTAGTGGGTTTATTTAAGAGATCTCCTATCCTGTTTTGTGCGATATCGTCTTTTTACATGTGAGACAAAACACCCACAAAATTAATTTTTAAGTACACTTTTCTTATCAGATGTACAGCCCAACTCTTATTTAAGAAAATACATTTTTCTTCTTCTGTGGAATAGATATTTCCTCTGAGCACAAACCCACCCAGTGATTTCAACCATTTGATTCTAGAACAGCGTTCCCTAGGGAAATACTAGGGAATCCCAAACACCATTTCCTATTGAAAGACTTAAATGTGAAAAGGACTTCAACAACTAGCTGCTCCCAAGTCGCTGCCGTTTCCTCAGGAAATGAAGACTAATGGTATCAGAAAGTCTGCTCAGTCCCTCACTTCCTCACCACCGGAACCTTTTTTCCTTTCGGCTTTGTCTAGAGAGCAATGTGAAATGTAAGCATGAATCACAGAGGGAGAGGGGGAGATACATAAATGCCAGCACCCTGAGCCATGTAGTTAGTTGTTCTACCCAGGGCAAAAGTTTCAAATCTTTAGTCAGGACAGGGATGCATCAGATCTCTCTTCCTCACTGGAGGAAACAAGCATGTCCCCCCCCCCCCCATGTCAGAATCTAAACACTTTCCAGGGGTGAGGGGAGATTTACACATACAACACAAACTGAACTATTTTTTCACTAGCGTCTCCTTCCCAATCCTAGCTGCAACAATGATGGTACAAAGCTGGGCATTAAAAACAAAAATCATAAGAGACTGCAAAATAGTATTATGAAGTTGATCTGCATTTGCAGGTTATAAGGCGGGGCTGTGTGTGTACATGTGTATTTTGTTTACTGTACACTTTCAATTCCTTGGCTATAAAAGAAAATAAAATTCTAAAAGAGCACTAATGTAATAGTTGAGAAAAAAGACAGAGGAGGAGATTGTATTGTTGTTGTTGTTGTTATTTTTATTTAGATATTGCTTTTTCTCTCTACAAAGGAGACTCAATGTGGGTAATTATATAATCGGTCCTCCATATTTGCTGGGGATAGGGGTGAAGGACTCCTGTAAATGTGAAGGGAAATGTAAGAAAAGGCTATTTTTAGCCTGAGAAAACACCTCTCTGGGAATACTTAGATCTTCCAGTGTGACTCTGTGGACAACCTCCATTGGAAATTGACCAGAATTGTACTAGAGGACATATAGGGGATCCCTCTATTCTGCCTTAGTCAGACCACACCTGGAATCACATTGTGTCCAATTCTGGGCACCACACTTGAAGGGAGATGTTGACAAACTGGAATGCATCCAGAGGAGGGCGACTAAAATGATCAAGAGTCTGGAGAACAAGCCCTATGAGGAGCGTCTTAAAGAATTAGGCATGCTTAGCCTGAAGTAGAGAAGGATAAGAGGAGACATGACTACGTATAAATATGTGGGGGGAAGTCATAGGGAGGAGGAAGTAAGCTTGTTTTCTGCTGCCCTAGAGACTAGGACGCGGAACAATGGCTTAAAACTACAGGAAAGGAGATTCCACTGAACATTAGGAAGAACTTTCTAACTGTGAGAGCTGTTCAGCAGTGGAACTCTCTGCCCTGGAGTGTGGTGGAGGCTCCTTCTTTGGAGGCTTTTAAGTAGAGGCTGGATGGCCATCTGTCGGAGGTGCTTTGAATGTGATTTTCCTGCTTCTTGGCAGGGGATTGGACTGGACGGCCCACGAGGTCTCTTCCAATTCCATGATTCTATGATTCTATGATATAGAGATTCCTAAAGAGAACAATTTAATCAAATCCACAAATTTAATTAAATTCACAAATAATAAAATCTGCAAATAATCAAATTGACAAATGTGCATGACTGACTAGGAACCACACTGATTCCTAGATTCTGGAAGTGAAAGGTCCAGACTCCCAGTGAGGAACATCTGATGAACTGTGAAATGAGAAAATTGTTCTTATTTCTTCATTGGGGACAAATAGAAATGATCTTTTTGAAATTTTAGGCTCAAGGAGAGGAACCGGAGAACACAATGACACCCCCTCCTCCTTTTAAAATACCCGCTTCCTTTTCTCTCAAATACTTTGTGCCCTGAAGCAAGAATGAGCAATTGTAGATACTGGGACAAATTTTCTGTTCTTGAGACCCTCTGCAACTACAAAGTCTGCCAATGACAGAGGAAAAAAATCAGAAATATATCCAAAAGGGGGAAAGTCTACTAGTTTTGGGGTGTTGAAAATGTTAGAGGAGGAAGGGACACAGGCCCTTTAAATATATGATTCATCATTCTTGGTACTTTACAAGTTAGGCAATTCACATATGACATTTTTGGTCCAAAACATTGGTTGGGGAGTCAGAGATGGTTTTTGGCCACAAAAATAGCCTTCAGGGGCCAAATGTAGCTTTGGGATTATGCTTTGCCCATCTCTGCAACAGAAGGTAAACAGGTCATAAAGGCTTTGTTGCTTATTTTCCCACTGATACTTACACTCACACATGCTCCAGGGTAGTTCCTATTTTTCTCATAGCCAGGAAATGTGAATTGCTGATTTTCTGTCTCTTATGTGATAGCTAAAGGTGTTGGAGCCTTACCAGAAGAAATAAGGGGCAGGGCCAATGTATATTGGTGAGACCCCTTACAGTGGCAGCTAGATCTGGCCAGGGAGACTAATCGGTGTTTCCAACAGAGGAATTACACCATTATGTCCTCATTAACCTTTTCCACACCTGGGTTTGTTTTCTGAAAACTTTTCACTTAGCCAGCTCCACAGTGGGGTGTTTGATATCCCATTAGAAACATGGGGGTAGGTGATAAGAAGGAGAAAGGCAGTGGCTTCAGTGGAACTGAAGAAAGCAAGTGGAACCTACACATTTCAATTGGAAAGCAAATTTGGCTGCATGGACCATAAGAAAGAAAAAAGTCAAATTTGTTTTACTAGGGTACAAAAATGTACATGTGCACCTCCCCCTCCTTCTATGTCTTGTCTGATGAAACAATTTGGAGACCACAGAACCTTGCATGCATTTTGTGTCTGCTTAGTTGTCCTTAAGATAGTACTGTAGTACAATACAACTTCTGCATTTACAGGAACTGAGGAAATAGGAAATCATGGACAAAAGCGAGCCCTATTGAAATGAATGACTTTTGTAAGAAATTACTATAGAAGATCTAGAAAATTCATAAGTGATATTTTCTCTAGGAATTTGTTCGGTCCTGCACCATGACTCTATGGCAGTGGTGCACAACCTTTGCCCCTCCAGGTGTTTGGGACTCTAACTTCCAGAAGCTTATTCATTGGTCAGGAATTATGGGACCTAAAGTTGAAGATGTTGTTTATTTTATTGCATTGTGTTATTTATTTATTTACTAGCTTGGGGACCCGGCCCTGCCCGGGTCATTTGAGAACTGCAGCAGGATGTAGAGTGGGTCATGGGGGCTCTGTGTGCCAAGTTTAGTCTTGATCCATCATTATTGGGAGTTGCAGTGGTATCATGAAATTACTGAAGGTAGTGCAAGTCCCATCATCTCTGTGTGTCCCGTCCCCCCCAAAGTGTAGTAGGATGTAGATTGGGTCATGGGGGCTCTGTGTGCTAAGTTTGGTCTGCATTGGTGAATGGATGAGGATGCATTGTTTTTCGGAAGTGAGTGAAGGTACTTCAAGTCCCATCATCCGTCTCACAGTAAACTGCACTAGGCTGTAGAGTGGGTCATGAGGGCTCTGTGTGCCAGATTTGGTGTTGATCAGTCATTGGATTAGGTTTGTAGCAGGATTGGGAAGTGAGGGAAGGTACTGCAAGTCCCATCATCCATGTTCTGTCCCCCTCCAAACTTCAGTAGGATGTAGAGTGGGTCACTGGGGCTCTGTGTGCCAAGTGTGGACTTTCTCGGTGTTTGTTGGGGGCCACAGTGGTCTGTGGGAACAGAGGGTGTAAAAAGTACTACAAATCCCATCATCCATTGTCAGTCCTCCCCCCAAACCTCACCAGGACGTGAAGGCAGTCATGGGGGTTATGTATGGCAAGTTTGGTCTCGATCAGTGATTGGATGAGGGTTGCAGCGGACTTGGGAAGTGAGTAGAGGCACTTCAAGTCCCATCATCCATGGCCCACCCTCCTCCGAACTGCACCAGGACGTAGAGTGGGTCATGGGGGCTGTGTGTGCTGAGTGTGGTCTGTATTGGTCCTTTTTGGTGGCCTCAGTGGTCTGTGGGAACCAAAGTCTTGGAAAGTACTACAAATCCCATAATACGTGGGTCATGTCATAGGGGGGGTTATGTGTACCAAGTTTGGTGCAGGTCCATCACCTGCGCTGGTCGCTGTGGCCTGTGAAAGTGGCTGCCACATATCCGCCCTGGCCTGTGAAAGTGGCTGCCACATATCCGCCCTGGCCTGTGAAAGTGGCTGCCACATATCCGCCCTGGCCTGTGAAAGTATACCGGTGTAAAACAGAAAGGAGTAAAAAAAAAATGGAAAAGGCCTGCATGGAATTAGCAGTAAGGTCCAATGAGGCTGGGTGAGGGGGCTTTGGGCCAGAATTATTTATATAAGCATTAAAGGCATTAGAGAAAGGTATTTATTGTTTTCTCTTGTGTCTTTTGAGTGAAGTAGGGCCTTACCTTGTAGAGTGACAGGCCTGTTCTAAAGATCCTGTCAGAAGCTGCCTTTCTCTGACACTGTGTTGAAGAGGGAAGATGGATGCCTCTTTTGGGCCTATCTGGGAGAAGGGATTTGTAGGGGCTACAATGTTTTCTGGGAAGTGAATTGGGATGCAAATCCCATCATTCCGGCCATCCTGCCCTAAACTCTATTTTGGGGCCTGTAATGTTATGGCCTGCTATTGGTAACTTTAAAAGGGTGCATGGCAGGCAGCCGTTTTCTAAAAGCTGAGGGGAGGAGAATACAGGAATCCATTTTGTTTTCACAGAGCCAAGTGGGGAGGAATGTTGATGGTGCATTTTTCCCCTCAGTGGGAAGAAATCCTGTTGTTTGAATGTAGAGGCCTGGATTCTGGGTTGCTGGCTTTTTCCCCCTCAGTGGGAAGAAATCCTGTTGTTTGAATGTAGAGGCCTGGATTCTGGGTTGCTGGCTTTTTTCCCCTCAGTGGGAAGAAATCCTGTTGTTTGAATGTAGAGGCCTGGATTCTGGGATGCTGGCTTTTTCCCTCAGTGGGAAGAAATCCTGTTGTTTGAATGTAGAGGCCTGGATTCTGGGTTGCTGGCTTTTTCCCCTCAGTGGGAAGAAATCCTGTTGTTTGAATGTAGAGGCCTGGATTCTGGGTTGCTGGCTTTTTCCCCTCAGTGGGAAGAAATCCTGTTGTTTGAATGTAGAGGCCTGGATTCTGGGATGCTGGCTTTTTCCCCTCAGTGGGAAGAAATCCTGTTGTTTGAATGTAGAGGCCTGGATTCTGGGTTGCTGGCTTTTCCCCCTCAGTGGGAAGAAATCCTGTTGTTTGAATGTAGAGGCCTGGATTCTGGGTTGCTGGCTTTTTTCCCCTCAGTGGGAAGAAATCCTGTTGTTTGAATGTAGAGGCCTGGATTCTGGGTTGCTGGCTTTTCCCCCTCAGTGGGAAGAAATCCTGTTGTTTGAATGTAGAGGCCTGGATTCTGGGTTGCTGGCTTTTTCCCCCTCAGTGGGAAGAAATCCTGTTGTTTGAATGTAGAGGCCTGGATTCTGGGTTGCTGGCTTTTCCCCTCAGTGGGAAGAAATCCTGTTGTTTGAATGTAGAGGCCTGGATTCTGGGTTGCTGGCTTTTTCCCCTCAGTGGGAAGAAATCCTGTTGTTTGAATGTAGAGGCCTGGATTCTGGGTTGCTGGCTTTTTCCCCTCAGTGGGAAGAAATCCTGTTGTTTGAATGTAGAGGCCTGGATTCTGGGTTGCTGGCTTTTTTCCCCTCAGTGGGAAGAAATCCTGTTGTTTGAATGTAGAGGCCTGGATTCTGGGTTGCTGGCTTTTTTCCCCTCAGTGGGAAGAAATCCTGTTGTTTGAATGTAGAGGCCTGGATTCTGGGTTGCTGGCTTTTTACCCCTCAGTGGGAAGAAATCCTGTTGTTTGAATGTAGAGGCCTGGATTCTGGGTTGCTGGCTTTTTTCCCCTCAGTGGGAAGAAATCCTGTTGTTTGAATGTAGAGGCCTGGATTCTGGGATGCTGGCTTTTTCCCCCTCAGTGGGAAGAAATCCTGTTGTTTGAATGTAGAGGCCTGGATTCTGGGTTGCTGGCTTTTTTTCCCTCAGTGGGAAGAAATCCTGTTGTTTGAATGTAGAGGCCTGGATTCTGGGTTGCTGGCTTTTTCCCCTCAGTGGGAAGAAATCCTGTTGTTTGAATGTAGAGGCCTGGATTCTGGGTTGCTGGCTTTTTCCCCCTCAGTGGGAAGAAATCCTGTTGTTTGAATGTAGAGGCCTGGATTCTGGGTTGCTGGCTTTTTCCCCTCAGTGGGAAGAAATCCTGTTGTTTGAATGTAGAGGCCTGGATTCTGGGTTGCTGGCTTTTTCCCCTCAGTGGGAAGAAATCCTGTTGTTTGAATGTAGAGGCCTGGATTCTGGGTTGCTGGCTTTTTTTTTCCCTCAGTGGGAAGAAATCCTGTTGTTTGAATGTAGAGGCCTGGATTCTGGGTTGCTGGCTTTTTCCCCCTCAGTGGGAAGAAATCCTGTTGTTTGAATGTAGAGGCCTGGATTCTGGGTTGCTGGCTTTTTCCCCCTCAGTGGGAAGAAATCCTGTTGTTTGAATGTAGAGGCCTGGATTCTGGGTTGCTGGCTTTTTCCCCTCAGTGGGAAGAAATCCTGTTGTTTGAATGTAGAGGCCTGGATTCTGGGTTGCTGGCTTTTCCCCCTCAGTGGGAAGAAATCCTGTTGTTTGAATGTAGAGGCCTGGATTCTGGGATGCTGGCTTTTTCCCCCTCAGTGGGAAGAAATCCTGTTGTTTGAATGTGAGGCCTGGATTCTGGGTTGCTGGCTTTTTCCCCTCAGTGGGAAGAAATCCTGTTGTTTGAATGTAGAGGCCTGGATTCTGGGTTGCTGGCTTTTTCCCCTCAGTGGGAAGAAATCCTGTTGTTTGAATGTAGAGGCCTGGATACTGGGGTGCTGGCTTTTTCCCCTCAGTGGGAAGAAATCCTGTTGTTTGAATGTAGAGGCCTGGATTCTGGGATGCTGGCTTTTTTCCCCTCAGTGGGAAGAAATCCTGTTGTTTGAATGTAGAGGCCTGGATTCTGGGTTGCTGGCTTTTTCCCCTCAGTGGGAAGAAATCCTGTTGTTTGAATGTAGAGGCCTGGATTCTGGGTTGCTGGCTTTTTCCCCTCAGTGGGAAGAAATCCTGTTGTTTGAATGTAGAGGCCTGGATTCTGGGATGCTGGCTTTTTTTTTCCCTCAGTGGGAAGAAATCCTGTTGTTTGAATGTAGAGGCCTGGATTCTGGGTTGCTGGCTTTTTCCCCCTCAGTGGGAAGAAATCCTGTTGTTTGAATGTAGAGGCCTGGATTCTGGGTTGCTGGCTTTTTTCCCCTCAGTGGGAAGAAATCCTGTTGTTTGAATGTAGAGGCCTGGATTCTGGGTTGCTGGCTTTTTCCCCTCAGTGGGAAGAAATCCTGTTGTTTGAATGTAGAGGCCTGGATTCTGGGTTGCTGGCTTTTTCCCCCTCAGTGGGAAGAAATCCTGTTGTTTGAATGTAGAGGCCTGGATTCTGGGTTGCTGGCTTTTTCCCCCTCAGTGGGAAGAAATCCTGTTGTTTGAATGTAGAGGCCTGGATTCGGGGTTGCTGGCTATTTCCCCTCAGTGGGAAGAAATCCTGTTGTTTGAATGTAGAGGCCTGGATTCTGGGTTGCTGGCTTTTTTCCCCTCAGTGGGAAGAAATCCTGTTGTTTGAATGTAGAGGCCTGGATTCTGGGTTGCTGGCTTTTTCCCCCTCAGTGGGAAGAAATCCTGTTGTTTGAATGTAGAGGCCTGGATTCTGGGTTGCTGGCTTTTTCCCCTCAGTGGGAAGAAATCCTGTTGTTTGAATGTAGAGGCCTGGATTCTGGGTTGCTGGCTTTTTTCCCCTCAGTGGGAAGAAATCCTGTTGTTTGAATGTAGAGGCCTGGATTCTGGGTTGCTGGCTTTTTTCCCCTCAGTGGGAAGAAATCTGTTGTTTGAATGTAGAGGCCAGGATGCTGGGGTGCTGGCTTTTTCCCCTCAGTGGGAAGAAATCCTGTTGTTTGAATGTAGAGGCCTGGATTCTGGGTTGCTGGCTTTTTCCCCCTCAGTGGGAAGAAATCCTGTTGTTTGAATGTAGAGGCCTGGATTCTGGGATGCTGGCTTTTTCCCCCTCAGTGGGAAGAAATCCTGTTGTTTGAATGTAGAGGCCTGGATTCTGGGTTGCTGGCTTTTTTCCCCTCAGTGGGAAGAAATCCTGTTGTTTGAATGTAGAGGCCTGGATTCTGGGTTGCTGGCTTTTTCCCATCAGTGGGAAGAAAGCCTGTTGTTGGAATGTACAGGCCGGGATTCTGGGTTTCGGGCTTTTCCCCCCTCCGGGGGAAGAAATCCTGTTGTTTGAATCTAGAGGCCTGGATTCTGGGTTGCTGGCTTTTCCCCCCTCAGTGGGAAGAAATCCTGTTGTTTGAATGTAGAGGCCTGGATTCTGGGATGCTGGCTAATCAGTGGCTATCAATGCCCTATGTCTGGTGCCTTAGAATTTTGGAGTGGCAAGGCTGTCCAATCAAAGGACTTTATGCAAATAGCTGCCACATATCCGCCCTTCCGCCCTCCGCATACACACATACACACATACATACACACATACAAACATTCCGTTTTATAAAGGTATACAGATCTAAAGGAGAGGAGGGATGGAGCTGACCTAATTTTGCTGGGAAACACATTCAACAGGCAGGGGGCTACCACCAAGAAGGCCCTATCTCTCGTCCCCACCAAACGTGTTTGTGAAGAAGGCGGGACCAAAAGTGTCATTTCCTGTCTACTAAACAATACCTCAGTTATATTACTCTGGTAGCTTAAAGGAATACAGTTATAGTGTAATTGTTGGAGAAGGGAATTAATTTCAATTAGCTGATTGTTTGCAACTAGTTCTCCCAAATTCTGTAGTAATTGTGGCTGAAGGAAAGACCACATTTAAGGTTCATTGCAGGATGTCTGTGTTACCTAACTAGCATGGGAAGAAGCTGGATTACCAGAGTTCACATGTTATAAAGCTAACTTTGAAATGTTATCTAGGTACACATTTTTAGAATAGCATTTGCAATGCAAGTAACTGATCTGATTGGCACTGAAAACCAATCAAAGGTACATAAAGGATATAGTATACATATTCACCTGTAGAAAAGACCCATCAAAGGAGTTGTATCTCCATGTGGACATTCATAACATGACATTGAAAACTTCACATGTGAAAACAAAGGTGTCAGCAAAATTCCTTGGATTTCCAGTGTTGTGAACAGTACTGTGGTATTGTGTCGTGCCCCTTCAAAATACAAAATCCAGGATTCCATAGAATGCAGCACAGATCATTAAAGTGAAATGATAATGCTATAATTGCATAATGTGAACTGATCACCTGAAACATCACTTCCAGTCAATGGCAAAACCGTCAAGCAGCTGTCAAAAGTGAAAATAGCCTGCCAACCCTTGACATGCAGCAACCCCTAACTTAATTGCAGTAGTCACTGTGTCTTGAATAGGCATGGATTTTCCCAGCAGTCATATATAATTCTGAGTAACCTCTGTGGCAAAATGTACAAAGTTTGCATCTGAGTATAGCACGTGAATAGACACAGACACACAAAGGAACGAAACCACAGAGCTGCTTGCCCTTTGGGACTCTGGCCAAGGGAGCATGGCTCTGGGGAGGGACCAACCCTGCGTGAGTGCCGGCACTTCAGTATTTACTACCATATCACCACTTGTGTATATTTGAGACTCTTACCGGTCTTAGTCAGCAATTCTGTGAAGCAAAGAAAAGCAGGATATTTCCATAGAATGATGTGAATTACACTTATTTTGCTTCAGCTGAAACAAAGAAGGCTTGCCCAGACAACCACAATAATTTATATTCCTAGGTAGCAAAGAGAAGTCCCTGAGGATAGAGGATAATGAGGAGCTAGATGCTTTCCTTGCTTTTTCCATGACAGTCCTGCTGGGGATTTGTATTGTAATCCATAGAATCCCCATCAGAACAGGGATCATTAAAAAAAACTAAATCAGTTTGACCCCAAAAGTTGGACTCAAGAAATTGGGGGTTGGGACCAAGGGCTCAAGCCAAGTACTGTGGCTCCTTTTTCAAGAAGCCAGAGTTTGGGTCACTAGAACCACCTAGTGGTGAAAGATCCGTTACTACAGTTGCTGGATCCTATCGAAAAGCAAGGACTTGGGTGTGGTGCATGGGAAAGGCCACCTCTGAGTCTTTTGTGCAGGTCATGGAGTTATTTATATACATTATGCAATTTGGCCATATCAAGAGAAGACATGACTCAGTAGAAAAGACAATAATGCTTGGTAAGGCTGAGGGCAGTAGGAAAAGAGGAAGACGCCTTCCAGATGGATAGATGCAATCAAGGAGGTCACAGCCCTGAATCCGCAAGGTTTCAGCAAGGATGTTGATGACTTGATCTCATTCATAGGGTCTCCATAAGTCAAAGTCAACTCAATGGCAATTAACAACACCAACAGCCTCCCACTGCCTCCCACGCTTCCTACTTATGGCATATCTGTTATGTTTTTCTCAGCTTAATAATACACAAATCTATCATGGGTTCCATACTGCTTGAAAATAGTGATTGCATTATGTTAGAGTAGCAGCATAGAATCATTGAGTTGGAAGAAATCTTGTGGGCCATCTAATCCAACCCCCTGCAAGAAGAAGGAAAATCGCATTCAAAGCACCCCTGACAGATGGCCATCCAGCCTCCTCCAAAGAAGGAGCCTCCACCACACTCCGGGGCAGAGAGTTCCACTGCTGAACAGCTCTCACAGTTAGGAAGTTCTTCCTAATATTCAGTGGAATCTCCTTTCCTGTAGTTTAAGCCATTGTTCCGCATCCTAGTCTCCAGGGCAGCAGAAAACAAGCTTGCTCCCTCCTCCCTATGACTTCCCCTCACATATTTATATATAGCTATCATGTCTCCTCTCAGCCTTCTCTTCTGCTGGCTAAACATGCCCATATCTTTAAGCTTCTCCTCATAGGGTTTGCTCTCCAGACCCTTGATCCTTTTAGTCACCCTCCTCTGGACACATTCCAGCTTCTCAACATCTCCCTCAAACTGTGGTGCCCAGAACTGGACACAGTATTCCAGATGTGACCTGACTAAGGCAGAATAGAGGGGTAGCATGACTTTCCTGGATCTAGACACTATCCTCCTATTTATGCAGGCCAAAATTCCACTTGGCTCATGTTTAACTTGTTTTCCACAAGCAGGGCCGTAGCCAGGATTTTGATTCGGGGGCTGAGTTTGGTTCGGGGGCTGAGACTGGGTGGAAGAGGGTCTACCCTAGCAAACCTTTTGTATTGTTATCCCAATAACCCGATTAATGTGGGATATAATGAGCATGGTGATCAGATCATGATATGAATAAACATAACAGTTTAAATAATGTACCAGTAAGGCCTTTTCGCGGACCACCCTGAGAATTTCGAGGGAGGGGGCTGAAGCCCCCTTAGCTCCCCCCCCCCCCTGGCTACATGCCTGTCCACAAGGACTTCAAGGTATTTTCCATACGTACTGCTCTCAAGCCAGGCATCACTCATTCTGTATCTTTGCATTTAATTTTTTTTTGCCTAAGTAGAGTATCTTGCATTTGTCCCTGTTAAACTTCATTTTGTTAGTTTTGGCCCATCTCTCTAATCTGTTAAGATTGTTTTGGAATTGGTTCCTGTCTTCTGGAGTATTGGCTATTCCTCCCAATTTGGTGTCATCTGCACACCTGATGATCTTGCCTTCTAACTCTTCGTCTAACTCAGTGCTGTCCAACTTCTTCCGGCCCAAGGGCCGGAAGAGTGTCACTGATCACCTGGGGGCCGCAGGTGATCAGTGAGCGGGGGGCGTGGCCGCTCCTGGGGGCGTGGCCACCCCCGGGGCGTGGCCGGCCTCCTGCGCGGCCCGCCCATTTTCAGGAGGGTTTCCCTGGGTGACGTTAGGCTGGGTGACACCTGACATCACCCAGCCTAACGTCACCCAGGGAAACCCTCCCGCAGCTTGGATGGCTGGCGGGGGGAAGCGAGAAGCGCCTCGCTTCCCGCCAGCCTTCCAGGCTTCGGGGAGGGTTTTCGCCCGGCTCCTGTGTCCCTCTGAGCAGAGGGACATGGGAGTTGGGTGAAAACTCCCCCCGCCAGCCTGGATGGCTGGCGGAGGAAGCGAGAAGCAGCGCTTCCCCGCCAGCCTTCCAGGCTTGGGGAGGGGTTTCGCCCGGCACTCGCGTCTCGAGTGCCGGGTGAAAACCCTTCCCCAAACCTGGAAGGCTCGCGGGAGAAGCGGGGAGTTTTCGCCGCTGCCGTGATGCCTTGGCAGGGAGGGAGGCGCCGCGGGGGACCCCCCTCCCCTCCAAGGCATCGACCGAGAGAGAGGAGGAAGAAGAGGCGGTGCAGGGAGGAGGAGCTAGCTCTCTTCCTCCTCCCTGCACCGCTCCTTGTCCCTTTCTCGCCGGCGCCGATGCAAACCGGTTTGCATTGGCGCCGGCGAGAGAGGGAAAGAGGGCGGTGCAGGGAGGAGGAGCTGGCTCACTTCCTCCTCCCTGCCCCACCTCCCCTCCCCCCCCGGCCGCCATTTAATAATTTTTTTTAAAAAAAATAAAAATAAAAATGGCGGCCGGGGGCATAGCTGGGGCCGTGTCAAACAGGGTGGGGGCCGTGTACGGGCCCCCGGCCGCCAGTTGGACAGCCCTGGTCTAACTCATTAATAAAGATGTTGAACAAGACCGGGCCCAGGGCGGAACCCTGCGGCACTCCGCTCGTCACTTCCTTCTGGGATAAAGAAGTATTGATCAACACTCTTTGGGTTCGTTCACTTAACCAATTACAGTATCTGAGGGAATAAAATAAATGGGACAAAGTGAGGCAAAAGGCACCAGGAGGACATTGGAGGGAGTCTTCTCTGCTGTGGCACTCTGGTGATCAAATTTTCTCCACTGAGAGGATTGGTCTACCACTGATGTGACTCTTTTGGCAAGTCAAAGCTTAACTTTTCTTAATGCTTTCCAAGTCTAGCTGATTTTATCTCACTTGTGCATGTATCATGATGAGCATAATTTCAAATTATTTTAAAGGGTCTCATTTTAAATGATAAATAATTTAATATGCTTTTAGACTTTAAATATTACTGCTATTGTTTGAAACGGTTCTAAACTAATCTTATTGTACATTGCCTTGAGAGCTTTGATCCTAGGTATTCTGCTTTAAACTGAATTGTATGAGTCCACACTGCCAGATAATCTGGGATAAACAGAAAACCTGGGATCAGATCCTGGAATATAGGGCCTGTACGGAAGACCCTGACAAAACATGTCCTCTTTACAAATGTTCGAGGTCATCCAGGCAATTCTATTACAAAGGGTAACATTGAAGGACCTAGCATATTCCCGGGGGGGGGGGGGTACAGAGTCCTGGAGCAAAAATCTTTCTAAATAGGTTGCAGCCCCCTACAGTAAGGTTTAACATCAAAATGTATCTCTTTTTTTCAAAATCAGAAGTACTCTTCCAATGCCTTCCAATCATTTTCAAAGGTGGGGGGAAGTCCCTGAGTAATCTATTTTCAAAGGCTTTCATGACTGGAATCACTGGATTGTTGTAGGTTTTTTGGGCTATATGGCTATGTTTTAGAACAGACCTGGGCAACCTATGGCCCGCGGGCCAGATGCGGACCAGCAGCTGATTCTGTCCGGCCCGGGGAGAAGGGCGTTGGGGGCGGGGCCAAGAGGAAGGGATGCCATGACCCCCATCCTAGCGCGGGCTGTGAGGCCTGCGTCGGCGGAAAGCCTGCTGCTCCGGAGAACAATCGGAGGAGCGGCGGCTTTGGAGTGCCTGCCATCTTGGGAGGCGATCCGGACCTGCAGTGGGAGCAGTCGTGAGCTGCGGCGGCTGTTGCCCCTGGTGACCCGGAAGACTTGATCGTCTTCCGGTTCGTCAGGGCGATCACCCGCTGGAGCTCACCGGCTGCTCCCGCTGCAGGTCCAGATCGCCTCCAGGAATGGCAGGCACTCCAAAGCCGGGATGGCAGGCACTCCATGGCAGGGTGATCAGCTGGGGAATGGCTGGGGGCAAGAGTGGCAGAGGCCTGCAGCCTCCAATCGTCTGCTGCTCTGCTCTGCTCTGCTGCGGTGGCGGCTGGGTCTGCTTTGTCATCCTCTGGGCTGGGTCCATTGGGCCATTCCATCTTGGGATCCTTCATCTCTTGAGGATGTCAGCCTCTATCTTGGTTCGCACCTTGTCTTCTTGAATTTCATTTTATTTTATTTTAGTGGTTTTTATTATTATTTTATAATAATAATTTTATAATAATATAATAAGTAATATAATATAATGTTATATTATATTATAATTTCAATATATTATAATATCTATATATATACTATAATATAATAATTATGATATTAATACTAATATATGAATATTTCTTGATATATTAATATGTTAATATTACTGATGTGTAATATATAGTAAATATAGTAAATAAATAAATAATATAGATTAGAATGTAGTTCAGCCTTTAGGTGCGGCCCTCCATAATATTTTTTGGCTCTCGTGTGGCCCCTTGGAAAAAATAATTGCCCACCCCTGTTCTAGAAGCATTCTCTCCTGATGTTTCGCCTGCATCTGTGGCAAGCTGAGGGTGCTTGCCACAGATGCAGGTGAATAATCATCAGGAGAGAATGCTTCTAGAACATGGCCATACAGCCCGAAAAACCTACAACAACCCAATCCCTGAGCAAGCTTCAACAACCCAATCCCTGAGCAAGGGGAAATGGTATAATTGCTCACCTCTACCATAAACAATTGCTCACCCCCTTTCTACCTGGCAAGAGCCACAGGGACCTCTAGCAGAGGTCAGCTTTATGCTCATGGGAGAAAGGCGCATTTTGTGGTTGACCTTGTTCAAGAAGACTATGAGAAGAAAAGAAATCAGAATCGCATGAGAAAAAAAACAGTCGTTTAGGAATTGAGCCCCCTTTTTTTCCTAAGAAAGAAAAATGTCTTAGAGCTCTCAGTTCCTTTATTAAACAAAACTCTGCTCAGGCAACAAGGGAAAGATATTCTGTATGCACTCAGCTCCATACAACTGTGCTCTAGCACCATCTAGCAAACTCCAAAGGAAACTTGGATTTCGCATACTTTGAATGTTCTTCATCTTACAAGTTGCTTATCTGCCCCCTCAGCTGAAGGTAAACCTGCCTCTTTGGATGGCTCTATGAGCTAAAAGTCCTAAAAGGTACAAGATTGTGTCTCACCCTGGAAGTTGGTCCCTGTTAATTCTTGGGTGGGCAATTGCCAATTAATAACAGGTTATATTTCAGAGGAAGGAAGTGGCAAAACCATCTCTTCAGTGTTCCTTGTCTGAGAAAACCCAAGGAAATTCATGAAGTTATCATTAAGGCTATGAGTAACTTGAAGGCATATACACATATGTTTCCCAATTCTACACATTTCTCATAAGACTCATGCAGGGTCTTGGGCATCTGCAATGGAGGGAAGAGTGCTTCACACTTTTTTGCCTGCTAACTCTCCCCTAAAGATGACTTTGGCTGTTTGTAGCCTGTTTTCTCCTTGGAGCAAGATTTTGTGATAAGAAGTAAGCATGAAAAAGGGTGAATGTTAATGGGCTGGAGAAGATTTGCTACAGAAATGGAACTCGCTCTTTTCTCTTATGCCTTATCACCTTCCAATTTTCCATCCTAAAAGTACATTTTGGAACATGTGTTTCCTAAGCTGACATGTAATAGATAGACATATGATAGATAGACAGATGCCCATAGATTTGTTAGTTTGAATGTATTATTACTCATCTGTAAACAATACTGTCACTGTAAAAGAAACAAAGCTGTAATTCATAAAAGAGTCTGCATTTGAGGGAAGATGTCTTTTCCGGGATACTTCATACTTGAATCAGTTCCTGTCCTTGATGCAATGCTCTGCTCCATTTGAACAGCTACGGTATGTAGGCTCTTGCCCAATGTCCTCCCAGTTTACAAATATGATTCACTCTCATAAAAATAAATAAGGTTTGAGCACTGAGGCAATAGAAACAGACATAATGTGACGCATCCCATATGTTAAGGAAATTGTCTAGCTTGCTGATAATTCAAACAGTAAACTGACCACATCTGTTGTGTGGTTTTGGGGAAAATAAACTTTTGGTATCCAAAGGGTCCAAAGCTTGAATTCTTACTTTTTAAAAGTAATTTGCAAGACAGTCTAGTTACAAGACTTAAAATGTATACTGTAGATATTATAAGAAATGTTAAGAAATACATGCTTTGTTTTCCTGTTTTTTAAAGTAAATTTAATACATAGTCTGCACACCAAATAATTGTGTACTAAGGGGAAGAAATTGAGTTTAGCTGATTTGTTAATGTGTAAGATACAACATATATAAAATAGACATAAACATTTTATTATTATAACAGACTTTTCCCATATTCACTATTAATAAATAAGACCCTTCCCATATGTGCCTAATTAAGAATTAGGGCCCTTCTAAACAGGCCCTATATCCCAGGATCTGATCCCAGGTTTTCTGTTTATCCCAGATTATCTGACAGTGTGGACTCATATAATCCAGTTTAAAGCAAAAAAAAACCTCGTATCATATCCTGGGACATAGAGCCTGTCTGAAAGGGCCCTTAGAGAGGTTAATTTTATTTATTTATTTTTTAAAATAAAATTGCTCCACTCATCATTAACCATTTTTTCCAATCACATTCGATTAGTTATTGTTAAATTTTTTGCTGTTTATTCATTTAGTCAATTCCGAGTCTTTATGACTTCATGGACGAGCCCACGTCAGAGCTCCCTGTCAGTCATGGTCACCCTCAGTTCCTTTAAAGTCAAGCCAGTCACTTCAAGGATACCCTACCATCCATCCATCCAAAAAGCTCCACTGGCTGCCAGTCAGTTTCCGGTCCCAATTCAAGGTTCAGGACCTGCCTATCTTTGCAATCGCACCTTCTCCTATGAACCAGCATGAGCCCTTAGATCATCTGGAGAGGTCCTTCTCTCTCTTCCATCTCCGTCTCAAGCACTGTTGGTGGGGACGAGAAAGAGGGCCTTCTCGGTGATGGTCCCCCGGCTCTGCAATTCTCTACCTAGGGAGATCAGACTGGCATCTACCCTGCCCATTTTCTGCAAGAATCTAAAAACAGAGATGTTCTGTTGTGACTTTGATTGGGCAGTTCCAAAGAATCGGCCCAATGTTACCTAAGTCTCAGCACTTTAGCCTGGACCTCCGCTCTATAATTCTGGCATTTTAATGTCCAAAGACATTATCCTCCCATCCCTGCCTTACTGAATTTTGCACCTTCCCTTAGCTCTATCTAGGAATTTTTGCACAAACTCTGAGCCCTCTGAATGCAGCACTTTTATTGCACAACATGGTACTGTTTTTATGTTGTTGTGCTTTATTGTGATATGTTCTTATGTTGTTTTCTTTTTATTTTATTGTGTTTTGATTCTGTGCTCTTTGGGCTTGTCCCCTTATAAGCTGCCCTGAGTTCCTTTAGGGAGATGGAGGCAGGGTATAAAATAAAGTTATTATTACCATCATCATCTTGCCCTTGGTCTGCCCCTCTTTCTTTTTCCTTCTATTTTCTGATTGTTAAATTTACTGTATATTGAGAGAAAATCCTATGAAAAATTCATGGGCTACCCATAAATTGACAGGTGAATTGAAGGCACACAACGACACACATACAATTCATGAACTTTGATCTGACTGCAGTAATGATGAAGAATCGGTTGACCATAGAGCAGGGGTGGGCAAAGTACGGCCCGGGGGCCGGATGCAGCCCTTCGGGCGATGCCATCCGGCCCATGGCAAGCAGAGAGCGAGGCGAGAGCAGCGCGGCTTCCTTGCCGCAGAGATGCTTTGTTGCCGGCAACAGCAACAAGGGAGGGAGGGAGGAGAATGCGTCCTCCTTTCCCTCACAACAGCTCCCTCCCTCCCTTCCTTGTTGCTGTTGCCAGAAACAAAGCACCACGTTGCTTTGTAGCTGCTCTCGCCTCGCTCTCTGCGGCAAGGAAGCCGCGGGCGAGAAATAGGAGAAAAGAAGAGGAAGAGAAGAGGTAAAGGTGGGTTGGGGTCTCTGTATTTTACTATGTATTTGAACTGCTGGGTTGGCAGAAGCTGGGGCTAACAGCAGGAGCTCCTCATTCCCATTCACTGGCCCATTCCTGAGAATGCACCGTGGAATATATTATGTTTAATTCACTGCCCGATGCCTGAGAATGCACTATGGAGTATATTATGTTTAATTCACTGTCCCATGCCTGAGAATGCACTGTGAAATATATTATGTAGAACAGGCCTGGGCAAACTTCAGCCCTCCAGGTGTTTTGGAATCCAACTCCCATAATTCCTTACAGCCTGCCGGCTGTTAGGAATTGTGGGAGTTGGAGTCCAAAACACCTGGAGGACCGAAGTTTGCCCAGACCTGATGTAGAATGTAGTTCAGCCTTTAGGTGCGGCCCTCCATAATATTTTTTGGCTCTCATGTGGCCCCTTCGAAAAAATAATTGCCCACTTCTGCCATAGAGTCATGCTGGAAGACCTAAGAACATAAGAACATAAGAAGAGCCATGCTGAATCGGGCCTCAGCCCATCTAGTCCAGCATTCTGTGTCACACAGTGGCCCACTAGTTGTACACAGGGATCTCTAGCAGAAAGGAGGGCAAAACCCTCACCTGCTCCTGACCCCCACAACCAGTACCCGGGAAAATCCTGCCTGCCTCCATCAACACAGAGGTGGCACTTGGATGTCCATTTCAGTAACTACTGATTCCCTTGGTATCCATGAATCTGTCTAATCCTGCCTTGAAGCTGTCCAGGCTGACCGCTGTCACAACCTCCTCTGGAAGTGAGTTCCATAACCCAATGACCCTCTGGGTGAAGAAATATTTCCCTTTATTAGTCCTGACTTTCCTACCTTGGAGCTTCAGGAGTGCCCCTAGTCCTAGTGTTGGGTGACAGAGAAAATATTTTTTCTTTATTCACCTTTTCTATCCCATGCATGATTTTATACACTTCGATCAAGTCACCTCTTAAACGCCGTCTTTCAAGGCTGAAAAGACCTAGAAATTCCTGAACAGTTGTTTTCTATTTTTTTAATTTGTGGGTATTTACTATCACAGGGGTCCAGTACCTCTGATCCCCAAGAATGTGGAGGGTTGAGTGTAAAATAAAAGAAATGAAATATTAAATATGTTAAAAGGATATAATTAAGTACTTTGCATTAATTAAATCAAGAAGCAAAAAAGGTAGTTCCCATCATTACAAAACCGAACATTTTCTTTGCTTATAAAGATGATGCCTCTGAAGCTAATAACATGAAACCTGCCAAATTTTTAACTGATTGACTAAAATAACTCCCTAAGTTGCATAATACAGACTCATTCACCCTTTTCTAATTCCCATTTTCACATAAGCATGTGTGCCATTTTCATCCAATTGTAGACTTGTAAACTTTTCTGAAAGGGCAGCTCTTAATTGCTTTGATGATTTTCCAAGATGGAGTTCTAAAGCTATTAATGGTTTAGTAAATTATTAGGGCCTTAAAAATAATTTCATAATCACATTCCAATAGCTCCATCATGAAATCCTGGGATATGAATGTTGAGGGATTTAGACTTCTCTGTTTCATTTCCCTGAACCATGGCATTTGAAGTCTATTCAACAGCATTCAAAGTACTTTTTCCTCACCAAACTACACATTCCAAATTTTAAAAGGTAACAAACTTATATAAGTATGCAAAGCATTCACTCAGAGAGTATTTCCTCTTTCTTTTCCTACGTAGACCATTCTAACTACCACTTAGGCTGGATCTATACTATCATATAATCCAGTTCAAAGCAGATAATCTGGATTGTATATGGCAGTGCAGAAGGGGCCTCGGAGGCAGTACTAAAACATTGCCATTAGGCTATTATTTGGTAATGAACCCAGCTTTCCAATGTCTGTTTAGCCTTTACTTGCTGGTTTTTGAATTATCATGCTCTAATCTCAAACTAAAATAAACAAAATTTCCTTTATCTATTTGCTGTTATCTAAATGGAATTTAATGATTTTGTGGAGATTTGAACTCACTTCTCCCAAGTTGCAGTCCAACGTTCTAAACAAATTTGTATTTTGCATGAAATAAACAAACCAGACTTTGGGTAAATAACCAACTGGATAATGTAAAATTGCTTGGTCTTAGCACTGTGTACTATTATATAATGTGATTGATAATGTGATTTTGAATAAATGTTTATGCTGAAACTCCAATTTAAGACAAGCACTTCAGTTGAAAATAAACTTTGTTATTGATTTTCATTAGAAAAAAAAATCCAGCATTTGATTATTGTTTTTCACTGCTTTACTCCTGACTCTGATCCTGGTTTTAGGCTTTCTGTGTGTATTTATCTGGTCACTGTGTGAACGGATTCCTGGGTTGGGCTTTGAGCTATCTCAGTGTCTTTTGTTCATACATTTTAGACCTTGGCCTATCATGCATTTTATTTCTTGTTTCTTATTACAAAGACATTCGTACAGGTAAAATATCCCTTATAAGAAATGCTTGAGACCAGAAGTGATTTCAATTTTATGTTTTTGCATATTTTGGAATATTTTTATTTGCATATATATCCATAATGAAATATCTTTGAGATGGGATCCAAGTCTGGACATGGAATTCATATACGTATGTTTCATATGTACTTTCTGCACATAGCTGGAAGGCAATTTTATACAATATATTTAATAATGCTGTGCATGAAACTGAGTTTGTATATCAGCTTGTGAACCTTTAGAATGGGGATTTTAATGGAAATGGATGAAGAGGGCCAATGTTTTATGGATTGAATATTGTTTTAACTTGGAATGTCGGTGTATGATGCTGATGAAATTGTATTTAATGTGTCTCAATGTATTTTAATTGTTGCGGGGTTTTGGGGTTTTATGCTGTTGTGATGTGGGCATCGAATTGTGCCGTACTGTAAGCCGCTCTGAGTCCCCCCTCGGGGGTTGAGAAGAGCGGGGTAAAATCCTGAAATAAATAAATAAATAAATAGAAAGCAAAGGTGTCACTATATCAACCACTTATGAGGACAATTTTGGATTTCAGAATATTTTTCATTTCAAAATTCCTGATAAGGGATACTCTACTTGGACTGTATTACGAAGTGTCTATTTTTCCCTGGCTAATCCTGAGACAGATATTTGCACTGCATTTTCCTGGTGAGCCAGCATGTGTTTGTAAAGAACATGTTCTGCCAAACTGATTTCATTTTCCCCCCAGTGAGATCACTAGTTTAGTAGACTGTGAAGCTGCACTAAAGGTAAAGGCAAACGTTTCCCAACATTAAGTCTAGTTGTGCCTGACTCTGGAGGGTGGTACTCATCTCCATTTCTAAACTGAAGAGCCAGCATTGTCCATAGACACCTCTAAGACCATGACTGCATGGAGCACCGTTACCTTCCTGCCGGAGCGGTGCCTATTGATCTCACATTTGCATGTTTTCGAACTTCTAGATTAGCAGAAGCTGGGGCTAATGGCAGGAGCTCACCCCATTCCCCAGATTCGAACCACCAACCTTTCCATCCGCAAGTTCAGCAGCTCAGTGGTTTAACCCATGGCACCACCGGGAGCTCCAAGGCTGAGACTGCACTAGATATGATTTATCTGGATTTCAGTAAAGCATTTTATAAGATCCCTCATAATATTTTGATTAGCCTATTGATTAAATGTGGAATAAATGGGGACACTATCAAATTGATTCATAGCAGATTGGAAAACTATGTTCAAAGAATGGTCATCAATGGGTGTATTTCAAACTGGAAGAATCCTCAGCTGGAATGCCTTGGGGTTCTATCCTAGGGCCATCTTTATCAATGACTTAGGGCCCTTCCACACAGCCATATAACCCAGATCAAAGCAGATAATGTGGGATTTTATTCTACTGTGTGGAAGGAGTCTAAAATGACAGAGTGGAGGGAATCCTGACCAAGTTTCTAAATGACACAAAACAGAGAGGTGTGGCAAACACATTTGGAAATAAGATCATCATTCAAAAGGCCATAGATAAACCCGAAAATTGGGGAGCAAGTCATAAAATGAAATTTGGTAGTGACAAATTCAAAATTCAACATTTTGTTTGGCCTTCAAGATGCTTAAGATCATCCGGAGAGGCCCTGCTCTCGGTCCCGCCTGCTTTGCAGGCGCACCTGGCGGGGACGAGAGACAGGGCCTTCTCAGTGGTGGCTCCTCGGCTTTGGAACTCCCTTCCTAGTGACATCAGATCGGCCCCCTCCCTCCTGACATTTCATAAGAAAGTCAAGACTTGGCTGTTCGAGCAAGCATTTGCAGACGAACTTTAATTAATTGAGATCAAAAGATTAGTATGACGAGGAAACGGAAACCGATTTTAAGATTGTGGAGCTGAGATTTGTATTTTGTAGTTTTAATTGTTAATTTATATGGTTTTATATTATTGTTTTTATCTTATTATGATGTGTTATATATGGGCACTTGCTGCCGCTTGTTCACTGCCTCGAGTCGCCTCCGGGCTGAGAGAGGCGGTATAGAAGCAAATAAATAAATTGGTGGGTTATTCTGTAAAGATAACCAAACATTAGGAGAAATTTAACAGTGAGAGTTTTGCAGTCCTATGCATGAGAAACTTCCAATGCATTCTGTCACTAACAGCCTTGCTAAGATCAGGCCATTGCTTCCTTGATTGTGTCACTCTGCCTGTAATGTAGTTTTCCTCTTTTCCTACTACATTCCACTTTTTCTAGCATTATCCCCTCCTCTAATGAAATGCTGGTTCATGACATGTCCAAAGCACACTAGCCTCAGGCTAGTCTTTTTAAAGTCATCAGTCAATTTCCAAAGGTAACTTGCTAATTTTGTGGAGCATGATGAACCCTGACTGGCTCACTATGACATAGCCTGGTCTCTTGAGCCTTTCCTGCACTGCATATGAACGTCATTGGACTACAGTCATGCAAATTAACCATTCATTTAAGTGGGCGGAAAACTACAAACGAGTACATCAGTACATTCCATGTCTCCTGATACAGATGTAGTCCTTCATAGGGTTTTCCCCACCTAATACTAGGACAGCAAGGGACAAATTGGAATGAAATGTGTAAACACGCACTTTCTCGGATGCCTGCTTAATCAGTATTTCTTCTTAATTCCTACACTGACAATTACTCAAACTTATACTAAACTTGGGAATCTCTCAGTTCCATTGAATAAGCACTCTGCGTAATTTGTGTATAAATAAACAAAGAAAAAGAGGGCTGTGGATAATTTTTCCTTCCTTTGCCCTTCCAAGATATTTGTTTTTCTCATGTGCTTTAAATTAATCACTGACTGTTCTCTCTGGTGCTCCCCTCCCCCCTCTTTACATGTTACTCATTGGAATTTTGGACCATATGTGGCTAGAATCTCGGAATCAGTGTAGTATCATCCGCTAACAACTTCAACAAACACAAATATTCCTGCTTCTCCTCCACTTCCTGTTTCTCCTAAATTGATTTAATTTGGTTCTTCAGCCTCATGAATTGAGGATACAAATTAAATGAAAGATATGGAATCAATGTTGGAAGGGATCCTGTCCAACCCTCTGATCAATGCAGGATCTTCAGCGACAGCACTCCCAGAAGGTAGCTGTCCAGCCACTTTTTGGAGACGTCTAGAGAAGAGGATCCCACCACCTCTCTATGCAATTGGTTCCATTGCTGAACCGCTCTTACTGACAAAATGTTCCTTCTAATGTTACTGTAACTTATGATCAACAATAATCCTAAAATGCTGTTCATATATAGTACCGCAGTGCCAAGTATCCTCCATCCTTTACCTTGAGTTTTTGTGGACTAGATGAAAAAAATTGCATATGTCTCTGTTGTCCCACTGCACGCCACCTGAGATTTTTTGAAGTTTTGGATGAATCGCTATCTGTTTCTGCTTGCTGGTTACTGGAAGCCCCCCATATCCATTTTCCAGTGCCTCCCAAAAATGGACACACTTACGAATGGTCTTTTTCGTTCAACCTTCGGGGAAAAACGGCTCTGTTTGGCCCATTGGTGGCAATGGGGAACTTAGAAAGCTCCCCTTTCCCCAGGGACCTTTTCCTTTTTTCCCTTCAAGGGAGCCTGGGTGTCAGCAACAGATTAAGAAAGCACCCTCCTCCAGCCCATTTGGGGGAGACTTCCCAGAGGCTCCCCTTCCATATCCTTCATCATATCCTTCCATATCCTACCTCTTGGACCGCCTTGCCCCATACGATCCCCCGAGATCACTCCGCTCAGCAGAGCAAAACCTGCTGGAGATTCCACCGATCCGCCTCTGCCGCCTATCATCAACTAGGCAGCGCTCCTTCTCAGTAGCAGCTCCAACGGCCTGGAATGCCCTGCCGGAGGAGGCTAGAGCCATACGGGAGCTCGCCCCCTTCCGCAGGGCCTGTAAGACCTTCCTTTTCAAGCAGGCCTTCGGTTGACATATAACGCCTCTTGCTTTCAATCGATTTATGACTCTGTGTTACCGTTTTTTGTCACTTAGTGTAATTTTAACAATGTTTTAATGATGTTTTTTAGTATCATTTTTGTTATTTTTATGGTTATAGCATTGTTTTATTTTGTTCGTGAGTCGGCATGAGTGTTGCCTGCCGATCACTATGTATGTCTTGTAACCCGCCACGAGCCCTCGGGAAGAGGCGGAATACAAATGCAAATAATAAATAAATAAATAAATAAGACCTGGATTTTAAAAAGCACCAAAGGGCCCTTCCACCCAGCCCTATATTCCAGAATATCAAGGCAAAAAATCCCACAATATTTGCTTTGAACTGGGTTGTCTGAGTCCACGCTCAGATAATGTGGGATTTCCTGCCTTGATATTCTGGAATATAGGGCTGAGTAGAAGGGTCCAGAGTTTCCATTCTTTAAGTTTCTGGATCCTTTCCCTTCTATTTGTAGAGGAGGAGACTGGGTTTACTGCTTCTTAAAGCTGTTCTACTCTAGAGGAGAGGCAGGCACCCACACTTTCTTCTAAAAATACCTTAAAGCAGCACCAGCAGTTTTAAGGCATTTTAAGGAGGTCCAAGGAAGGAAGAGCAATGACCTAGAGCTCAGTGGAGCTGTCCTCCCCGTACTACCTTAAAGATTCCCTCACTTGCCTGTAAGGCTGCAATCTCCTTTCTGATTTGGTTTAATGCTGCCTTAAAAATGTTTCAACATTCTACTCTAGAGGAGAGATAGGCTTCTCTTTTGGTTTGCTGGGAATAATAATAATAATAATTTTTAGAAGTATTTTCTGAAGGAGAAGAAGGGAAGTAGAAAAAGAAGCCAAGGGGAACTCTTTGCCTCCAAGCTCCTAAACATATGCATGGGTGCCCTGCCTATCCTCTCTCAGGTCCCTCCCCAACTCCTAGTCAGTCCCACTAAATAAAAAGTATAAGGAAAATAAAGGAAAATCAAAAAGATTCAACTGTAATGTTCAGTTCAATAATTCAACTGATTAGACTCCCCAAATGCCCCCGTTTTTGGCGAGACCTCTTCCCCCCATGTGACCCTTTATGTGTTGTCACTTCTCCTGTTATCTCCCCCGAGTTTTTAAACATTTTATATGTACATGTGGCTCGCCCTCTCTTTTCTGTTTTAGATTCACCTATGTTGTTGTGTTTTCATAGATGTATTTTATTGTGTTTATTGCTTTTATTGTGTTTATTGTTTTCTGATGTTTGTGATATTTTTTGTGATTTGTTGCTCAGGCACAGCCCCATGTAAGCCACTCTGAGTCCCATTTGGGGAGATGGATGCGGGCTAGAAATAAAGTTTATTATTATTATTATGAATGCTGAATAGGGGGGGGGAGGAGCTGAGATAGGCTCCCACTTGTTTTCGTGTTGGGCAGATTTTCATACCGTTATGCGTTCCCAAAGTACTGCACAAGTCTAGTTTAAAATGCCATGAACGGAGCTGGAGTCCTGCAAGGCATTAACACTCACTCTTCCTAATTGTCTTTCATTTCCTGTTGCTTGACATCCAACTGCTTGGCCCTCCAGAAAGCTTCGATTTTTTAATACAAAAAAATCCCCAAATTGCACCATTGAAGTACACCAGCCACCAGCACAGATTCAGTTTCAGGGATTTCTGGAATATCATATCATGTTAAGAATCAATGACCCTTCCATTCATTTTGATTTGTCTTTTCTAAATTGTTTGTATTTCTTGGAAGAATAGCAAACAGTTTTCTGGTAATATTTATGTTGCCAGGCTTTGTTTGTAATTAGTGGCTGAGTTACATTTCTGCTATGTCTTCAAAGCATCCTAGGCCTTGAACAAATGCTAGACATTATTATTTTGGTACTAAAACGTCCAGCACTTTAATTGTATATTGATAGAAGCTACTTTTAACCATTGATGTTAAGCGTTTTTAAATTGCATATTTAATCTTATTTTATGTGTTGGTAGTGGTTGTTTATAACTTTTAATGTGGTATTGTTTTATACTCATGTACTGTTGATGTTTATACTGCATTTGCAGTACCGAGTCCCTTTTTGGGAGATAAATGTGGGATACAAATAAAGATTATTGTTTGAAACACAACAAGATCAGTAGACAGCAAACAAGATCACTATGCTGGTTGTCGTATTGGATAACACGTCGGACACTTCCCCAGTGTCTAGGGCAATGTGATGTATCACCAAATAATGCATGCAGATCCTAGTAGGGTGACCTTTTGCAGCTGACAGATGGTAGTTTTGTCAGCACCTATTGTGTTTAAGTGCAGGCCAAGGTTTTATTATTGTTATTGTTTAAAACAGGGGATCTCAAACATTTTCAGCTTCATTGAGCTAAAGACTAAAATGGTGAGAGATGGAAATATACATTGGTACGAGTTAAATGTTCACTGTCATCCTGTTAGTTACAATATTATAAGCTAAACTTATGTCCATGCAAATGTTTCCTTTTCACACTAACAATTGTGGTAACAATGTCATCGTACCAATGCCATTGTAAATGCCCTCCAAGTCCACCTTAAGAGTCAGTTAGTCACCCTGAACAATTGAGTGCCTTCCTGCCGGTCAGTAAGTTTTTGAAGGATGACATGACCAGACTCATTCTGCTGGTGTGATACTATGAGGAGCAGAAGCCATTATTTTTATCTCAACCCTTTATTTCATGATCACTTGCTGGTAGTGGGGGGCTGGTCATGGTATCCTGCACTGCCCCATTTACCAGCACAGCAGAAATCCATTGTTTGGGACAGCAGACTGCCTTTTAACATGGGTTTCAGGGGACAGATCTGGAAATGATTCTAGAATCATAGAGTTGGAAGAGATTGCATGGGTCATCCAGTGCCATGCCTTGATGGTTGTATTAATTCATTTTTCACAGTGTTGTTAGTTACTCTTTTTTAAAAAAAGGAAAAAGGAAAAAGGAAAGGCAGGGGGAAATGAAAAATAAGAAAGAAAATAATAAATAAATGTTTGAACACCTTTCTTTTGTTCCCATCATAAGAACCCTTCCTACCACACTACCATTGGATTCAGATGATGGGAAAGATGAATGTTCTCCACAGGACTGGCCTAGAATGCAATCATGCATGAAAGCCTGAGGCCTTACCAAGTCAGGCCAGCAATTATTCTAGCAAGAGCAAGTGAAGAATTGACAGGATTCTTTGGCACAAATATTCAGTGGAATCATGACAAAAATACTGAAGGAACAACATGGCCAAATATGAAGAACCTTCCACTGGGACATATGTGGTAAAGAAAGGATTCCATTTGGAGCATAGTTGCAATTCAACATTTGTTCAGTAACCCCGGAATGGTGTCCTGTACACATATATTTCAGAGTGCATACATGCTTTAGAGTAGTGCTCTGGAAAGATAGCATCTATTGGCAAATATCTGGATGGACTGCAATTAGTTCAGCAAGGATTTCTGGGGTGTAGTAGAGAACTCTCCCTGTCCTGCTGAAATGAGAAAGGAGGGGTAACCAAGAGTGAAGTGTTGTGTGGAAAAAACTGTAGTTTCCATGAGTTCCCAGCAAATTCCTGTGTTCAGATTCCATTAGGGGCCTGAATACCCTAACCTAAAGGCATCAGATACTATCTGGAAACTGAGGCAGGTCAGCCTTGGTTAGTACATGGATGGGAGAATACCAAGTACTAAAGCTATACTTCAGAGAAAGGAATTGGCAAAACTATTTCTGAGTATTTCCTGCCTAAGGAAACCTTATAATATTTATGAGGTCACTATAATTCAACAATAAACTTAAGACACACAAACACACAAGGACCACATTGTTGTCACACCTGTAGGGAGGAGCGGAATACAAAATCGAAGAATAAATAAATAAAATAAATAAATAAATTCTACTGATCCAAAGTCTCCTTGTTTCTCCTCCCAAGTGCATGTGTGAGTGGAATGACAGATATGTACAAGTCCTTTAATGATGTAATACTTTGAGAACTAACTAATTCGCAAGAAGGTAGGAGTACAACCTTCTACTCAGACTCATGGTGGCTCTAGCTGGCTACCCTATCCGGAATGAGTTGTGTTGTTAGAGCTCACTGATGTCAATATGTCCAGCTAAATGTGTTCAGTTGTGGCCTTTTTAAATCAGTGTATGAATTATGTTAAAATTGTTTATATTCTTCCTTTTTCTCCACTCAGATCTTTGTACATGATGGCAATATATTGTTGCAATAATTGTTATTGGCCCCTTCTACACTGCCCTATATCCCAGGATCTGATCCCAGATTATCTGATTTTGACAGATTATCTGGCAGTGGAGACCCATATAATCCAGTTCAAAGCAGATAATGTGGAATATCTACTTTGAAAATCTGGATTATATGGCAGTGTAGAATGGGCCCCTGAAACCCCAGCCAGCAAAGCCAATAGTAACCAGTGTTGAGAGTTGCAACCCAGCCCTGATTTAGATTGTTGTGGCTGATAGGAGAGATAATACCAAAAGTGATCCTTGATTGAGACAGAAAAGATATTTTCAACTGTGCCCCTTGTGTGGAATCTCCTCCAAAAGCAAAAAGAGTGAGGATAAAGGCATCGACTTTCCCTTTTATACATCTTCAAATGCAGGCAAACAAAGAAACATGCTCCGCCTCCTACATATGTTAACATCATCACTACATCACTTTTGCATCATAGAAATATCAAATTATTTCTTTCTGCATGCATGAGGCATGTCTCAGCATTCAGCTTGCAGAAAGTTAGAGCTACTAGGATTCAGCTTACACAGATCCATCAAAGGGCCTATTTTGTCCTGTCAGGAGGGAAGGAGAGAACACCACTTCTTACTTTTTACCTCTATCTGTCAGTGCAAGGCAATACTTATCTCCCCCTGAAACGTTCACCCCCTTCTTGCCTGTGCCTTGGATGCAGATCTTTCAACATCTTTTTGTCCTGTCAGCTTGGCTTCCTAATACAGAGAGAACCTGATTTTTCTTACATTTTAATGCTTCTAATGTACATACAATATATGTATAAATATCTATATTTCCAATGTTTCCACATCAAGATGATGATTAAAAAGATGTTATTTGTGCCTTAAAAGATATTCTCAGTCTATGGTGATCCTAAGGCAAACCTATCACATATTTTTCTGGAGCTGAGAGTGTGTTATTTTGCCCAAGGTCACCCAGTGGGTTTTCAAACGCTGGTTTCCAGAGATGCAGTCCAACACTTAAAGCTTTACATAAGATTGGCTCTCTAGACAAATCCTTAACTTTATTCTTACAACAACCCCAAGGACATAAACTAAGGCTAGGTCTACAGTGCGTTATATCCCAGGATCTGATTCCAGATCATCTGCTTCAAATTGGATTATATAAATCTCCACTGCCAGATTAATCTGGGATAAAAAGATAATCTGAGATCAGATCCTGGAATATAGGGTAGTGTATACCCAGTCTATGTGACTGTAGGATGGGAGCAATAAGTACAACTCAGCCTCGTAGTACTTACCTTTCTAAAGTTCACAGATAGAATCTGACACATGTGGTGAAGCAACATCACAGTGTGGCAGGCATGTAGCCAGGGGGGGCTAAGGGGGCTTCAGCCCCCGAATTCTCAGGGTGGTCCGCGAGAAGGCCTTACTGGTACATTATTTAAACTGTTATGTTTATTCATATCATGATCTGATCACCATGCTCATTATATCCCACATTCATGGGGTTATTGGCAAAACAATACAAAAGGTTTGCTAGAGTAGACCCTCTTCCACCCAGTCTCAGCCCCCCCCCCCCCCCGAATCAAAATCCTGGCTACGGCCCTGCAGTGTGGTGAAGATAATAAATGTTATTAAGGCAGGAGGCCACCACTGACAGAACTCTGAACTACACTGTTGAGTTACTCAATATTCTTCTTAGCCATAATGTGAATGACGATGGGAACTGTGGAAAAAAGAGATACATTTTCCTAAGACCTCATCAGTAGTTAATAGCAGATGGCCAGTTCCAATAAGCAACTTCCTGTTTGTAGTTCTGCGTTTTAGTCATTACGATGCACCATCCTTTAGCCAGTCTTGTTTTATATCCTGCAGAAGACTCATTGATGCACACATGCCAACACCACTTCTTAGCATTGAATGTTTCATATCCTGCAAGGGGACTCAGACCCCTTCTACACTGCCATATAAAATCCAAATTATTTAATTTGAACTGGATTATATGGCAGTTTATACTCATATAGTCCAGTTCAAAGTACGGTAGATGATGTGGATTGTCTGGTTTGATAATCTGGATTATAGGCAGTGTAGAAGGGGCTTCAGTCCTATCTTTTTGAGTTTTATGTGGAATAATAAATAGAAGCTTCCTTGACTATATTAATAGACCAACCCATCTGGATGGTGAGTTTGGTTAGCCAAGATTTATTCATACGTTGTTTGGAAATAAATATCAATGTCCCAAAAATTCCAAGTGTGTTTTGCTGGCTCATTGTGTGTGTCATATAAATCATGAGTGCATGGCATACATAATGGTTTTCCTATGTGTGTAATTTGGATTTCTTAATTAAAAAATCATTCCCAAACAAGCATTAGGCAATATACAGTACAGATTGATATAACTGTATTAATAAAGCAAAGAAACAGGGTGAAACATAAATCCAGTTGTTATTTTTAACAAAGGAAGAAACTTGCTCAAAAGAACTTCTATAAATATTGGCTCACCAAGTCCCCATTGAGTCTCTAGATCTACTTTAGCTGGGATGAGCAAATTGAGTAGTCTTCTGTCCAGAAAAGATGGAAATGTTTGGACTTGGGAAACCTGGATGACAGCATACAAATGAATGGTGTGAACTGGTTTTATTCTGTTTGGATTACTGTAATGTAGTCTATGTGGGGAAAACATGGGTTGCTTACCTGTAACCATGGTTCCTTTAGTGCTCACCTGTGAAGTTAAAGCGCAAGCGCTGGAATATATCTTTTGTATGCATTCACAGTGACCACGCAAAGGCCAATATTAAAGACAGTCAAGAAGATACAGTTACAAGATGCAGCAGTAGCAACAATTATTTTAGGAGCTCAGTAGCTGCTACACAGGCGGCCTGTTTCTTTCCAGTTCCAAATTAAGATCCCAGTATTAAGCCCTAAAATAAGTCGGGCAATTATGTCAGATCCAGGGGCCAGGCTTCTGACACCTTGGGACTCCAAAACGCAGGAATGGGTAACTGGGGGGAACTGGGAGACCACAGTAATCCTCCAGAACTTGTAAGGCTACACCCCTGCCCCAAGGAAAGAATTGTTTTTCCCATAATGTCCGCCAGGAGGCATCAAGGAGCATCTTCACCATGTTTTAGGAACCCCCCCCCCGTTCCATTTTACATACCCCCCTTTCTTTTAGCAATAGCAAGTGACTAGAAATGACGACCTGTTCATTTCCTATTGGGGGGGGGGGCTCTATGGCCTGAAATGGTCTATGTGAAGCAACAATGGGCACAAATGTATTTTTAAAAGATTACACTAGTGGTCAATGTACAGTCAGATTTAAGACTGGGACCATGGATAATTGGGTTCATGCCCGGTGAGCTTAGGCTACCACCGAATGGACCATGACACAGAGAGATAACTCACCAGGGTAAGACAAGCCACAGAAGTTTATTCAATTCAGCCAGAAGGGATGCAAGTATAAGCAATGCTGCTTCAAAGGTACAAACATAACATACAGAGAAAGGCAAGGGTTTTTTTTAATACAGCATGACAGCTATTCAAAACTCCTGCTCTCCTCCCTGACTGGCTAGGAGAGGTGCTAATCTGGATACACACCCTAATTGGTTGAGGGCTCTGCTGACATCGTGCCTCAAGGAGGGGATTCCCTTTCACAAGGAAATAGCAGTCTGGTATTCACTGGCCGGGAAGCCAATAAGATGGTGGGATGTCCCCTAGGAGGGGATTCCTTCATGAAAACAATGTCAAAGAGATGATAATGAGTCTTTGATTGACTCAACTGTCCAGTTTGTTGTTGTTCAGTCACTTTCAACTCTTTGTGACCTCATGGACCAGCCCACGCCAGAGCTCCCTGTTGGCCATCACCACCTACAGGTCCTTCAGAGTCAAGCCAGTCATTTCATGGATACCATCCATCCATCTTGCCCTTGGTCGGCCCCTCTTCCTTTTCCTTCCTTTTCCGCCAGCATCATTGCCTTCTCTAAGCTGTTCTGTCTTCTCATTAAAGTACTTCACAACTGTCCAGTTCCAAATGTAACAAAGGCTTGAGGCTTCGGACACAAAGCAATCAAGAGTTGGGCTCCAAATAAAAAGGTTAAACAAATGTGATACTGAGCCTCTGCTTCCATGGTCAGCAATCTCTCAGCCCAAGTGGACCATTTAGCTAAACAAATATTTGCTGGCTTCTCTGGCCTGACACAGGAAGCCTCTTGTCTCTGCATATATATACACACTATGGATTGTGATGATTGCCCTGGCTGGGAACAGCCAGAGGGATTTGCCCAACCTCTTTTGTCCAGGAAATGCCTCAGAGAGGTTACAAAAAGGCAACCGACTTCTGGGCTAAGTCTTGTTATATTTTAGTACAAAACTTATACATTTTATATGGAGAATTGGATACTATATGTATAAAAATATACAAGTCAGGCAGAAGATTAGAAAGATATTTTATTAAAAGGTTGAAAGAATAAAGCCTTTGGGGGGTTTGATGCTGCTGCTGGTCAGTTCCCTATATCCATATTCTCAAGTCCTGAAAAGATTTAAAAAAGAATTAAAATTATACTGTTATTCCCATACCCTTGAGAGAATAATAAATCATAGAGGGAGGGTATTATCTTTAATAACAAAGAGAATGTGCTGTGGTTTTTTTAAAGTCTGAGCTTCCCAGTACTTTCAATCAGCTTGGTCTACGATTTTACCTTATTATCACTAAATTTATTTTTATTTAACAGAAAACAAGGAAGAAATGAGATATGGAACAGCAGCTATTCTTGTAATATCTCCTGTAATACTAGTGATGCTCTGTCTACAAGTGGAAAGTAGTTCGACTAACCCCCAAAAGAACAGAAATCAAACTCACGATTCAGCTGTTGTTACTTTGCAGCTTCATAGTGTGTTCAGTGTTCACTGATAGGTAAGGTTAAATCAAGACAAGCTGGTAATATCTGATGACAGATTCTGATGGAACCTCTCTTTTTCTCTACTCGCTTAACCATCGCAAGGGCTGGTTCATATTTTTGATAAAACTCTGAAGGAATCAAACAATTCTTCCCTCTGATTCTAGACTGTATGAGATGGGGAGGGGCTGGTGGATGGAAGATAGGCTGGATAGGGTCATCTGGACTCCAATGCCAATTTCACAGACATTTAACCAGGCTGTCAACTTCACCCAAGTGTCTAATTGGGCTACTCATCCCTCCGTGTTCAATCAAAACAAAACAGAGGCAAGGAGAGAAACAGTTTTGAAAGAAACAAGAGCTCTGTTCTTGGAGCCTCTAAAAGTTTGCCCGCTCAAGGTGCCAAACAAATGCCAGTCCTAATCGTTTACTGCCATGAATATTCAAGCCCAGCTGCTAGCGAGAGGGAGCAGCTGTGCTGGCAAAACCTGGCACGTCTCCTTCAGGGTGCCCTTCTACATTGACCCTGGCATCTGGGTCAGCTTAAGAAGAAAAAGCCCTTCTCTGTGTCCCAGAGTTTTGGAGCTGATAAAATGGATGCCTCGGGCCAAGACTTCTTTGCAAACAAAAGGTGTTATAAAACAAACAGCACAGCAAGGGATATATATATATATATAGTGTGACTGAATTTAGCAAGAGTCTAAATTATCTCAATTTAAAGATGGAATGTAGGTTTTTGGCAAAGGCGATGCAAGATCTCAGAAAAAAAGTCTTGGGTTGTGGTGGACTGGGATGACTTGGTTGGTAGCTACCTGAACAGGTTGGGGCTTTAGGTTGGATCGTTACAATGGGAGGCTGTAAGCTGAGCTTTGGTAGATGCAGTTGTCTTGTTGGGTTGGCTAAGTTATTGCGCTCTCAAGAAAAGGAGCAGATGTCTGAGGCTTTGTCCTTTTTTACGTGAACAAAAAGCATTTGGGCAAACCGCACCACTCACTGCTCCAGATGGCTTAGGGGCCTTCAGACAGCAACTGGCAAGAAACAGTAAATGTGGGTAGGAGCAGACAGATACTGAATGCTACGATGTACCCAAATTTAGGACTGGTTCAGAAGTAGGTGATGAGCGTAACCAGTTTGCGCACAGTGACATTTATTTATTTATTTATTTATTTATTTGTTCCTTCTTGTATTCCGCTCCTCCCAGCAGGCTCGGGGCGGATAACATCATAAAAACCGGCTGACATGTAACATTCATGTCGCCGTACAAAAACAGCATAAAACAACATAAAAATACAACATTGGTCCCGAGTTTAAACAATTGTGTCAAGCCATGGCATTCCAGGGTCCGGTACTAGTCAAAAATGAGTACATTTGGCTTATTCAAGCTAGCCAAAGGCCAGTTTGAACAGGGCGGTCTTACAGGCCCTGCGGAACGGAATAAGCTCCGTGGCGGCACGGACATCGTCTGGGAGAGAGTTCCAGAGTACCGGAGCCGCCACGGAGAAGGCCCTCTGCCTAGTCGCGGACAAGTGGCAGGTACGGACTGATGGAACCAGGAGAAGGTTAGACTCCCCTGAACGTAGTGATCTCGGGGGTACGTATGGGGCAAGTGTGAAGCAACTGTCACCAACCATCGTCCCAAAGATCAGAACATAACTTCAAAAACAATGGTTTACAAAGCAGGATCTCAGGCCACATAGGCTTCATTATTTGCAGAATTACTGAAATGGAAACCATAAGAAAAGTCGGAGGTGATCAATCAATCAATCAATCAATCAAGTAAGTCATCCCTGGATTCATTTTGAAAGATCTTTCAAGCAGTCTCTGGAAGGTTCAAAATGCATTTACCTACTTACGTAAGGTTATCTGACCTGGGTATTTTACAAGTGAACACAAGTCAGTTTCATATAAGGGCTTTGTGGAAACATTGAACTGATCTCCTCTTTTGTTATGTTTTTCTTTCCATGTTAATTCTGCCCATGGTACTAAATTTTCTGTTAGAAAAGCAATTCCCAGAGTATCATCTATTATGTGGAGAGGTGTATCTGTAGTCAAATGTGGAACATACAAATGATTCCAGCTCACAATGAATTGCTAGTAGGGTTGTGAAATTTGGTTAAACCCCATGCTATTTTTGGTGTGCTCCCCCGCCTGCCTGATTGTTTTTTCGGGAGCCTCCCAAATTCAGGCAGGCAAAATTCTGTTTGCTGATCCGGCAACCAAAAGACTTGTTTTCACGTTGGGAAGATCCAGCTCACTGGCGGCAATGGGAGAACTTCCGAGGCTTCCCTTTCCGTTATTTTTAGAGCATCAAGTCTTAAGAAACCACCTTTTCTGGGGTGCTTTCCTCAAATATCTTTCAACTAGCTTGGATTAAGGCATTTTCTGGTGTCATCTCACCTCAAATCGTTCAACTAGATCTGGGGAGGAATTAAATTCTCCCCGTGGGGACTCAAGGGAGTCACGCTATCTTCTCCCTTCAGTAAACCACCCAAATATTTAATCGAACATCCTTTCACAGGCCCCCAAACACACACATACCCTCATTCCCTAGTGAAATAGTAAAAAAAAAAGGATGGAAAGATATCAAACTAAGAAAAATAAATGAAATTGCCAAAGGAAAAGACTGAAATTGAGTCCAAGAGCAAGCAAAGTGATCCTAAGAGCAGCAAAGGCACTGAGATAGAACACAAAGCTAGCGGACACGTGAGCGGCTTTATTTTTCTGATTGGCTCAGGCCAGCAGCAGGGCTCACAGATTCGCGGGTGCATCTGCCTCTCCACACTCCACATGTAGCCAAAAGAAAACGAAAGCAGCCATTTTCAGCAGCTGCATGGTCTGCTGTGATTGTTATGGATGGCCAAAAGAGCCAAAAGAGCCGTAACACGTTTTTAAAAACTGATCTGTGCACAGCCCTAATTGCTAGTTACTAGAATTGACTCTGAAGAATATTTTCATACTGTTAGTATTTTGCATGCTTCTAGACTTGTAATGTGCCCCTCCCAGCCCATTTAGTGCCCCCTCCTCGTGCTTTGACTCCTTCTATCAGTGTCCCCCCCTTTTTGTTCCATACCTGTTACATTAACCTGTGTTTTAAACTGTTTTCTGATCTGTTTTTAATAACTGCTACACTGGGGAATTGTGTTTTCCCTTCCCGGGGTACTTGTGCCCACTTTGTGCTGGTCAGTGACCGTAATAAAGTTTTGTATTGTATCGTACTGTTAGTAAGATTGGAAGTGCCTTGCACTCGTTATATTTTTTGATGCTACATGGCAACGACTTCTTCATTGTTCTGCTCCATTGTTGGATATTCTTCCTCCTGGTTCATTTTCACAGAAGGACAACTGTGTTCCCAGGAGATCCAGCTACAACAATTTGGGGGACTTCGTTACAGTCAGTTTACGTTTTGCAGCTCCATCTGGATTTGATTAGTTTTTTTTCCCAGAAGGGTAAAAGCACAGAACAATCCTGGTGTTTCTGCCAAAAGCCCACTGGGCTTTGGTATGCTTTCATGGTAACCCACCAATGCTATGGAAGAATGGGACAAGCCTGTAGCCAAGGCAAAGGTCACAAGTGGAGCCCTGGATTCCCATTATATTTAAATACTCAACATGCTGATTTCCCAAGTTGTGTATAATGGTGGCTGTGTAAGAAGGCCAAACCTCAAGTCTTGATTATTTATGTCTCTACCCTCCATTGCTTCATTTTCTTCCTTCATTCTCTTATAAATGAGACCAAACACAGGACTTATCTTTAATACTTTTAGGCCAGGTTTATGAAAAATTGCTTACCTAGTCAGCTGTGGTAAGGCTTTCCTTCAGATGAAGAGCTTTATAAAAGATGTCAGTATTTCCTTTTCCTTTTCTTTTTGCTCCCAGACTCTGGAACTCCTTTACTACAGAGGGTAGATGAGCACCTGCCTTCCCCGGAACCACTCTGACAACAGATTGAGGAGTGAGATGTGGGGCTGTAGCCTAAAAAAGTAACTTTGCTAATCTTTACTTCTCACTGTTACCTGATGACTTTAAGAGCATTTCTGCTGGTGCTCCTACCAAAAGCTTTAGTCGTTTTATGAGAGCTTGATAAAACCTGAACAACTGATAGAAAAACATCCTTTCTCTAAAATCAGAAAAGAATCATGGTATACAACTTAGCTGAATCCCTTCGGGTGAGAAAGGCGGGGAAGAAATGAAGTAAATAAATAAATAGTTGAGAGCAATGTTACTAATATGACACATGTTTAAAAACCAGTTGAAAGATTGATTAGAGCTAATTATTAAGCCCATTTTATGGTGGTGATGGTGGCCAAGAAAAACAAATTCTCCTACCCTGGCATCTTCTCAGCACCAGTTAGCACAGCTTTTTATGCTTTTCAGAATTTGGTCCTGGGGGACATTTGGAAGAACCCTGGCTAGAATGCTGCACCAAGACTGTAAAGCTCTTTAATGCTAAAGTTTGCCTTGCTGATGGGTTAAATTCAGCATTTAAAAGAGAGCTCAACCAGAGCACCATCTGGTTGAAGTGTCTTGGAGAAATTCCAGTTGCTGAGGGCTGGCGGAAGTAGAAAGGTGCTTCACCAAGTCGAAATGCATCTGTTCTTCTGATTGTATCTTGAAATTAATGATAGATATACCCACCCCCAGTTGGCAGGCTAAAGGACTCTGTAGCATGAGGTGGGCAAAACTGGCTTTGGAGCTGCAGAATCACACAATGCTGCTAGTCTGCCTCCTTCCCACGATTCTCCCATTCCTAGCTATTAACAGGTAAAATTGGTAAAGACTGTCAATAGCTTCCAGTCCTGCAACATTCCCATCATCTGTCTTGGTGTGATAGGTCCCTTCCACTTCTGTCCTGGCAGCAAAGTGATGTCAAGGGTGGAATTCTCCTCCTCTCCCTTCTCTCCTCACTATTCCAGATCTGGCTCTTTTCCTATCCTTTTATATTTATATTTACCTTTAAAAAATGCTGGAATTGCACTAAAAACGAAAATTAAGAGGAAAAAACAGTAGTGTGGGAAGGCAAATCTAGATGGACAATAGCGGGGCTGCTAATTAGAGTGACTGTGCAAATGGAGAGAGGTCCGACAGGAAAGGTGCTCAATCTGGTATGTATCCATGATCAGTAATCAGTAATAAAAAAAGCCCTTACTTACTTAGACGATCCTTCGTTGTCCGAGGATGATGGTCCTCCAAGATCGGTGTACTGGCGGTGGGTCCCTGGGTGACTGTGGAGCCCTACTCTTGATCTGCATCTTCTCCTGCAGTGAGGGCATTGGTTTCCAAGTGAAAGGCGGTCCCGGCCGGGGTTGGCTTGACATGCCTTCCTCTTGGCCATTTCTATCTTTCACTCTCCATTCGTGCTTCTTCAGATTCTATGGCACTGATGGTCACAGTTGACCTCCAGCTGGAGCGCTCAAGGGCCAGGGCTTTCCAGTTCTCAGTGTCTATGCCAGAGCTTTTAAGGTTGGCTTTGAGCCCATCCAGGGCCGGATCTAGGTAATTTTAAATGGTAAGCGAACAGAATTTTGGTGCCCCCCCCCCAACCAATCACTGAATGTATATATATATAATATATATATATATATAGAGAGAGAGAGAGAGAGAGAGTGTTGGGGGGCATAGACAAATTTTGGCCCTCCAGGCGTTTCCTACTGGCTGTTTGGAATTGTGGGAGTTGAAGTCCAAAACACACGGAGGGCCAAAGTTCACCCATGCTGTGTGTGTGTGTGTATATATACATATATATATACACACACACATACACACCTTCCTTCCATCTTACCCTTTCCCCTGCCCTCTTCCTATTCTCTTTGTGTGTGTGTGTGTGTGTGTGTGTGTATCTGTATCTATTCACCTTCCTGCCTTCTCAGGGCCCTTCCACACAGCCCTATATCCCAGAATATCAAGGCAGGAGATCCCACAATATCTGCTTTGAACTGGGTTATCTAAGTCCACACTGCCATATATGCCAGTTCAAAGCAGATAATGTGGGATTTCCTGCCTTGATGTTCTGGGGGCCCTTCCACACAGCCCTATATCCCAGAATATCAAGGCAGGAAATCCCACAATATCTGCTTTGAACTGGGTTATCTGAGTCCACACTGCCATATATCACAGTTCAAAGCAGATAATGTGGGATTTCCTGCCTTGATGTTCTGGGGGCCCTTCCACACAGCCATATTATCAAGGCAGATAATACACAATACCTGCTTTGAACTGGATTATATGTGTCCACACTGTTACATATTCCAGCTCAAAGCATTGTTTTGGATTGTTTTTGCCTGTGGTACAGCCTCTTTCCCTTTGTATAATACACCATTAAGAAGGGTGCCACAGAAGTATGATAAATATTCTGATTTTTATAAAGAGCATAGACAATATAAAAAGGAGCCAGCTCTAATATTAATTATATTATGTTATAAATTATAATATATAAATACATATTATATTTTATAAAGATTATACTATATGGTATTAATATAAATTGGTATTAAATAATAACTCTCTCTCTCTCTCTATATATATATATATACATACACACACATACACACACACTACTATTCAATATGAATAAATAATATTGAATATATATTACTTAATACCTTATTAGATAAGTATTAAATACTATTATAACTCTCTCTCTCTCTATATATATATATATATAATAAAATATTTTATTATATATCTGGTACTAACATTAAATAACTATAAAATAATATCATAAATAATAGTAATATATACATATATATTATACATATTATAATTATATACCTGGGACTAAACATTAATAATAATATAATATAATATATAGATATATAACATACATCATATTCAGAGTGCATAATATTACAAATAATATACATTATATTATAAATAATTGATTACATTATATACTCAACACTAATATTAAACAGGCATTAAATAATATTACAAATATATATTGTATTACAAATAATCTATTACATTATCTACTCAGGAGTAATATTAAGTAGTTATTAAATAATATAAATAATACAACATATTCTAAATAATCTATTACATTATACACTCAACACTAATATTAAACAGGCATTAAATAATATTGCAAATAATATATAATGTTACAATATATATTATATTATAAATATTTTATTATATATTCCACCCGACAGGAGCAATGCAGGGGCAGAACCTTCTCTAAGTGCTGGCTGAGCCAGGGTCTTGTGACTTGGTGGAGCACTGAGCAGAAGACATACTTTGCTGATGGGCTGGCTGCCATGTTTCTCTGCTCAGCTCCGGCTCCAGGCAGGGCAGCACCTGAATCCCGTCAGCCCCCTCCTTCTACAAGCCACGGTTTGTTTACATTCTCAAACCATTGGGAAACTCCTCATCTCTTCCTGTAGATTACAAACACGGCGCTGCAGTACCTTCTCTGCCCGCCACGTGCCCCTCCAAGCCTCGGGCGAGGCTGGAGAAGGCTTCCCTGCCCGGGCCTGCTGCCTCGTCATGGTGAGGAAGAAAAGAGAGAGGGGAAAGAGCGCGAGGGGGGGGGGTGAGCATGTGAGGCAGAAGGGAAGGGAAGGGAGGGGTGCTCCCTCCCTGGCCTCCTCCCTTCCCCTCCGTCGGCCAGATGCGCCCCTGGCCACGTGGCGCCCTGAGGCGACCGCTTAATTCGCCTCCGCCTAAATCCGCCCCTGAGCCCATCTTTAAATCTCTTTTTCTGTCCTCCAACATTCTGTTTTCTGTTCTTGAGTTTGGAGTAGAGCAACTGCTTTGGGAGACGGTGGTCGGGCATCTGGACAACATGGCCAGTCCAGTGGAGTTGATGGCAGGGGACCATTGCTTCAGTGCTGGTGGTCTTTGGTTCTTCCAGCATGTTGAAATTTGTCTGCTTGTCTTCCCAGGAAATTTGCAGGATTTTTCGGAGGCAATGCTGATGGAATCGTTCCAGGAGTTGCATGTGACATCTGTAGATAGTCCCCGTCTCACAGGCGTATAGCAGGGTTGGGAGGACAATAGCTTTATAAACAAGCACCTTGGTATCCCTACGGATGTCCCGGTCCTCAAACACTTTCTGCTTCATTCAGAAAAATGGTGTTGAATTTCAGTGTCAATGTTAATTTTGGGGAGAGGTGGCTGCCAAGGTAGCGGAAATGATCAACATTTTCTAATGTTACATCATTAAGCTGTATTTCTTACACTGCAGCACTGGAAAAGCAAATGCCTACTTTCTCTCTTAGTGGGCCAAAGAACTCATAAGCCTTTCAGCATTGAAAGGATATGTATATGTGGACTACATGTGGATACACATTTGCCGATTTAGTTGCCTTTTCTTGATTTCTTGTTGTAGTTGAAACTGATGACACGGTTAAAACAATGGTCAGAATTGCATTAATTTTGAAAAAAGTGAGCTGACGCATGATAAATTTATTTATTTATTTATATTTATTTGTTCAATCTTACATTCTCTTCCCCGCCCTTGCCCCATCGCAGGCCAGCTCGGGCGGTTTAGATGCTTCTCTTCCCGTTGCTCTGCCATGCCCCATCGCATACCTCCATATTAAAATGCACAATAAAAACAATAATACATCATAAAACAGCGAAAAGTAAAAGTTGCAAATAATGCACATGCTCGACAGTAGTAGTAGACATTTTAGTTACAGTATCCAGTATCCAAATGTCATTGGCTACGCTTGATAAGATTTGCAATCCAATAACATCTTGAAAGCAATATGTTGTCGACTCCTAATATAGAACTCCTTTTTGTTTCTGTTTTTGTTGTTTCCTCTTCTACCTCCTCCTCCTCTTTTATCTCACTATTATCCAATAATGGATGTAAGGCGGCTGACGACACATTTCTAAACAGTATAGGTTAAAAACTATACAAGACTTTGATAAAAATATAAAATAGAAAGTTTTTAAAAAACAATTAAACAATTTAAACATTGGTTTGAAAATCAGATTTGAAATGCAGTGATACAATACACACATTTCCACTTTCGAAAGGGTAGCTGTTCCTTGAGGGGGCAGGAAGAGGCCATGAGGAATATGATAAGTGGTTGGAGGAATCATGGTACAGTATTCCCTTACTTATTGCGGGGGTTACATTCCAGGACCTCCCGCAACAAGTGCAATGTAGGGACACTATATTAATTTTAATATTTATACATTATTCTAGTAGTTATACATTATTTTAAGTCTGTATAAGCTTAAGATAAACAGAAGGAAAGGAAGGAAAGACCCTTCAAGGCTGGAGGAAGGGAGGTAGAACTGAGAAGGGAAAGTGCCTTGGAGAGCGGCGGCGACAAAAATCCGTGAAACAGTAAAAATACTGCGATATATATTTTAAATTAATATTTTTTGAAAACCGCAAACAGCGAGTCCGCTAAAAGCGAACCGTGAAGTAGCAAGGGAACACTGTACATCACAGATATGGAAGAATGTGTATGTGTTGGATGGAGGTGCTCATGTTCCAGTGGTTTAAACAGTTAGATTTATTATATTGATATCCTGATTTTCAGCCAAGAACACTCCCAGGATGATCAAGTTCAACAGTTCTTTCCCACCATTGGAAGCTCCAGCTGGTCTTCTGAAGAAGTTTTAATATATATCATGGATTCACACTCACATGACAAATTCAAAATCTGAACTGGGCAGCCTCAAAGCATGGGTGATTCCACACTACAGTTAAATGCACACTGAAGCGGGTGTTAAAAACACTTTTGTGCCCCCATCCACCAAAAAACGTGCTTTTCCAGTGAGACGGCTACATATCATCCAGTAACTACCAAGATGGCATCCAGCCACCCTGAAGGCCCACCAAATCAGCTCTTCGACATTTTAATTGTTTTTAGGAATGTTTTAATGATATTTAATGATGTTTTAGGATGTTAAGTGTAATCTGTGTAATTTTGCTATGTTGGAAACCGCCACGAGCCTTGGGGAGAGGCGGTCTAGCAAATTTGAATAAATAAATAAATAAAATTTGCCAGACTTACCATCTCCAATTCTAAGCCAAAGAGTCAGTGCTGTGTATAGACATCTCCAAAGTAATGTGATCAGCATGACCGCATGGAGCGCAGTTACCTTCCTGCAGAAGCGGTACCTATTGATCTACTCACATTTGCATCTTTTTGAACTGCTAGGCTGGCGCATCCTGGGCATAACAGCGGGAGCCCACCCCGCTCCCTGGATTCGAACTACCAACCTTACCATCAGCAAATTCAGCAGCTCAGTGGTTTAACCCGCTGTGCCACCAGGAAGCCCAACAAAATATTATATTAATAACAATATTTTTAAGCAGCTGCATAAGAAGAAAGAGACACCATGTTCCATAGCCTGACAGTTGCCATTACACCTCTGAAATAGAAGCTCTTCCTTCTTTGGCCAGTGTGACTGTGGTTTGACTGGAAACAGAGGCTTTGACCTTGAACTGTTGGCCAACTTGCATTTGGGGCAATGCCACAGAATGACTGCATCCATGAAGGAAGCCAAGAGAGCTTTGCTCCTGAGCACCAGGCTGCTTTGCCCGAAAGACCAGAATGGTGCCTGTGTCCTGATCCTCACAAATGAAATTAGGAAAGTGGGCAGCCTCAGTTGCATCTGTTTTTACACTGCACAAAAATGGCATTACAAAGAGGGGTCATCGGCTGGGAAAGATGTAAATGCAATTTCCTACCTGAATTAACTGTACCAGTCTGGAGCAACAGCTCCAGATAAAACTTTTTTTTTTTACAAAATAGAAACGGAAAACAGCAACTGATCTCCAGATTCAAACAAATTCACATATTTTAATATAACTTTGGTCTGTGTCTTTTACAATCATGCTGTGAAGCTAAACATAAAAGATGTAGTGGTTCCCAGGGCAAATCATTTGGTTTGGAAAAAAAGTATTTTCAGAAAGGATTTTTATAGATACAAATTTGCTAATCAGGAATAAGATAACAGATAAGGAATGAAAATAGGTCAAATCTTTTTCAATACTGTTCATACAGTATTTTCCCAATGTATCCATACTACCAGGTAGAGCATTGGTTGTCAACCTGGCGGTTGCGAACCCCAGAGGGGTCGCTGGACCGTTTCTGACGGGTCATGACGGCATCACCACAACATGAGGAACTGTATTTAGGGGTCACAGCATTAGAAAGGTTGAGAACCACTGAGGTAGAGATTCATCTCTGCCTAAGGCACTTGCTGCAGACACAATCTGAGTAGAAAAGCAAGTTGCCTTGACTGACCCTCTCTAAATAAAATAGTTTGTCTTGCTGAGCTTCTCCAGTAAGTATGTAATGAGCCAAAACCACTTGTATGAGGTTCTCTAGGAAGGATTAGCTAAGGCTATGCTTGTCTTTTGAAGTAGCTCACTGTAATATTATTGTAATACTCAATGCCAGAGGATATAGTTATGAGGAACTGACAGGTGAAGAATTAGTTTGGTTTTATTTACTTCTTTATTATTTATGTAGTATCATCAAATACATGGCATTGATATTTCTGTATGTGTATATTTCATACACATACACTGTAGATGCACCACATAAATACAGTATTTAAAAGAGTTAGATTTCATCCTGTAAGGATCAAAATCATCCACTGAGACACAGATTTTAAACTAATAAAATATTCATATTTGACATCCTGGTCTCTGATCTATGAAATCTATTGCTGGATATTGGCTCTAAAAGTAGTTCTTTTCATCCACACTACAGTAGAGTCTTGCTTATCCAACATAAATGGGCCGGCAGAATATTGGCTAAGCAAAAATGTTGGATAATAAGGAGGGATTAAGGAAAAGCCTATTAAACGCCAAATTAAGTTATGATTTTACAAATTAAGCACCAAAGCACCATGTTTTACAATAAATAGACAGGGAAAAGCAGTTCAGTACACGGTGACGTTATGTAGTAATTACTGTATTTACGAATTTAGCACCAAACATCGCAATGTATTGGATCCGGGCGGGAGGCAGATTGTGTTGGATAATACAGAACGTCAGATGAGCGAAGGTTGGATAAGCGAGACTCTACTGTAATAATCTAATTTGAAATTGCAATTTTGGGGGGTTTTCTTATTTCAGAAGAAATTAAGTTTAAGGAGCTCCACTGGCTGCCGTTCATCTTCTGGCCCCAATTCAAGGTGCAGGTTATTACCTATAAAGCCCTGAACGGTGTAGGACCCACCTAACTTTGTGACTGCATCTCCTACCACCAACCTGCACAATCCCTCCGATCCTCCGGGTAAGCCCTCCTTTTGCCGCTTCCTCTATCACAGGCAAGACTTGTGGAACGAGGGAGAAAGCCTTCTCCGCTGTGGCCCCTGACTCTGGAACTCACTACCTGGTGAGATTAGGCAAGCCCCCACCTTAGTAGCCTTCAAGAAAAACTTGGTCACTCTCCAAAAGCACATCTGAAGAGCCATTTATCCCATTTCTGTTTGTTCCATCTGCAGTGTTGCTCCTATGATGCAATTTCCCCCATCCTAAACTAAAAGCTATATATGTTGTCAATGGCATTGAATGTTTGCCTATATATATGCATTGTGATCCACCCTAAGTCCCCTGCGGGGTGAGAAGGGGAGAATATGAATATAAATAAATAAATAAATAAATAAAGCTTAACCCCACTGCTCATCCTTTTTGGGCTCCTCTCAATTACACTTTTTCTATTCCTACCTCAACCAGGATTTTGTCATTTTACTTTGTCCATTTGGCCTGCCCATTGTGTTCGATTTTATATTATGTCAATTTACTTTATTAATTTTATTTTGCTACTGTATATATTTTATTCTGAAGTATTTTGATGTCTGCCTTTTGTATTTTATTTTGCTGCATTGTATCTTTGGGCTTGGCCTCATGTCAGCCGCCTCGAGTCCCCTTTGGGGAGATGGTGGCGGGGTATAAATAAAGATGATGATGATTATTATTGATGAGTGATTTTAATTCTAGTGTTTTCTATGCCATCCTCCTGTGCACATTTTTTTCCTTCTTTTGAACTAGCCTATTGAAACTTTTTAGGAAAGTTGTGCCTTTAATTACAAGTTTCCCATGTATAGGTTTGTTGCAGTGTGGCAATAATGAAACATATTTGCCTGCAAGCAGAAGGATAATAAGAAAAAGGCCCATTTTAGCCTCTCTGGGAAGGATGTTTAAAATCCAGGGACAGACACTAAGGCCGCTTCCATACAGCTGTATAAAATCCATACTGAACTGGATTATATGGCAGTGTGGACTCAGATAACCCAGTGCAAAGCAGATCTTGTGGATTATCTGCCTTGATATTCTGAGTTATATGACTGTGTGTAAGGGCCCTCTGAAGTCTCTATCGCCTTTGAAGATGACCAGGGTGCGAGAAGGGATCTGAGAGCCTGGATGGGCTCACACAGGGATACTCAGTTGCAGATAACCTGGAAGTAAGTCATATAAGGCTTTGTAGATGTTAACCGGTACTCTGAATTATGTTTGGAAACAGGTTGGGAGCCAATGGGGTTGTTTTAGTAAGAGAGTGGTACGCTACCTGTTGCCATCTCCACTTAACATTCTGGCTGCAGCTCTTTGTACCAGCTGATGTTTCTGTGAACACTGTTCAAAGGCAGATCCACGTGGCGTACATTACAGTAATCCAAAGGGGATACAATCAGGGCATGTGTGCCTTATATGACACATTTCTTTTATTTATCTTGCTTGACCTCTAAAACAGAATCAACCGAAGGTTTTTTGGTGCCTAAGGATCAAATGAAGTAGCGAAAGGCATTCTGCACCATTCAAGCCAAGTTATTTGGGTGCAAGAATGAGAAAAACCCCATTGGCACCTCTCCTGTTCTCTTGAAATAAACAAATATATAGTAGCAAATTAAAGAACAAGTCGTTGGATTTTTAGAATGACTCCCCAACCTCCTTCTAACTAATAGAAAAAGCAGTCCTGCTCTCTGCAAACTTAGGCCCCACCCAAACTACCATATAAAATCCAGATTATCTGCTGTGAACTGGATTATATGGCAGTGTAGACTCATATAATCCAGTTCAAAGCAGATAATGTGGATTATCTGATTTGATAAACTGGATTTTATTTATTTATGTATTTATTTATTTCCGGAATTTATATCCCGTCCCTTCTCTATCCCCAAAGAGGTACTCAGGATGGCTTACACTGGCAGCAATCCGATGCCGTTACATGTAAAGTATTAAATACGATAATCGTTATGTAAAAAAACTATTAAACCATTAAAATACATATAATACATAAACCATTTATTGGTGGTTCCCAGGTAAATCTCGATTTTAGCATGCAGACTAAACACTTCTTAGCTGTTAAACATATTTAGGATATAGGATTTAGTACTATGAGTATTTTAATTTTCAGTTTAACACCTGGATTCATCATTCCACAAGAATGGAAACCACTGGTCATCACCAAGCTCGATAGTCTCTGAATGAGTAGAATTTGAATTCCTTTTTTGAATCCTTCAGTGCTGACTTGTGTTTAGGAATCAAACTTGGACATCGCAACAGTTCTTCAATCATTGACCCCACAAATGTTTTTAAGTTCAAAGAACTAACTTATATTTTCTGTGCCTCTGCAATTCAGCCACAATTTTCAAGATAGCATAGCTGTATTTGACTGTACTGAGGTATTTTGCAAGAGGAATAACACTGGGCATCTTTGCTAGCTAGCTGCTGCTGCATGGCAATGCCAGTGAGAATGCTGGCAGAAAAAAGCAACGGCAGGAAGCTATTAATGATGGCTCAACTGCTTCTAAATTTAGCTCCATTCCTAACTGGCAAAGCTTTGGACCAAGCTTAAATAAACATAAAATCCAATCAAGCAAAAGTTTTGACTTGCTTCCCAAAAGCCTCCTGCCCCCTTCGCCTTGTGCCAGGTCTGTTCCCAGGGTTGGTACAGTAAAGCAACATGAAGGAAGTTTCCTGGGGGGATTGCATTCCATAATTAAATGTTCATGCCCCTCTCAGACAGATTATCATCCATTCCTCATCCCAACTCAGGACATCATAGGGTTACAAGAAAGCCTGACATGAGACACTATGGGTTCCAGGAGGTCTGAGAAGGCTTTTCAAGAATCCAGAAAGTATAGGGCTGGGAAACCTCTGGCCTCATACGTCTGGTAGGATGCTTACAGTAACTCCCATTAGCCAAAGCCAATACAGACAGTAATCAGGGAAGAGGGGAATGGCAGTCTCCCCAGCTGCATCTAAACTACACTGTAGGAATTGTATTATCCTGGTGCAGCCCTACAATGCACACAGGCTCATGTGATTTAAGCTGGGGTCAGTTGGAATCCAAGTTAAAAGAAAACCACTGGGGAAAGTCTAAATCTTGCAGCAAGATTTAGACCTTTCCCTGTGTTGGGCCAGCCATCCTGGATGCCAATATGGGACCCATGATTTTGGCCCCATAGCTTAACCTTGAAGGAGCTGGTGGTGGCGACGTCCAACAGGGAACTCTGGCATGGGCTGATCCATGAAGAGTCGGAAGCAACTGAACGAATGAACAACAACACCACCACAATCAAGCCAGTCCTGACAGATGCCCATCCAGCCTCTGCTTCAAATCCTCCAGAGAAGGAGACTCCACCACCCTGCGAGACAGCGTATTCCACTGCTGAACAGCTCTTATTGTCAGGAAGTTCTTCTTTATGTTTAGGTGGAATCTCCTTTTCTGTAAATTGAATCCATTGCTCTGTGTTCTTATCTCCACATAAGAAAACAAACCTGCCTCTCCTCAGTGTGACATCTTTTCAAATATTTAAACACAGCTTTCATGTCCCCTCTCAGCCTTTTTTTCTCCAAGCTAAACATGCCTAGTTCCCACAGCTGCTCATTAGGCTTGGCCTTCAGACATTTTACCTGGTGCTCCAAAGAAAAACCAGAAGAGAGCTGCAGGTGAGCAATGGTTGAATGTTCTGGCGTGAAGAATATGTAACACACACACCCCACACTTTTGCAGAGCTTGTAAGTACAACTGTTTCTTTCATGCATCGATGACTTTTTTTTGGCATAAGTGTATTTCTCTTGTTCACAATTTGCTTTGGTGAAAGTTGTTTGAGAAGAAAGTGCCCCTGGTTCCTTCACAGTAGACCCCAGCAATGTAGAAACAACTTGAAACCTGGGCTCAAGCTTATTGTTATGCAGATCAGCGAACATTATCCTTTTCCCCCTTATTACCTCAGATGCTTTATGCCATCTGTTGGTAACAAACCTGCATCTGGCAGATTACTCAGCGAGTAGAACTTCTTTGGTAATTCTCTGATAATTGGGATGGAAAAGGTGCTGGAAAGGTGCACAAGGCAAATGGCTGGTGCACGTGTGTGGGGCCAGAAATTCTAAGTCTTATGTCCAAATCAGGGTAGATTTTTTTTTGGAAATCAGATACTTAAAAATCTAAATCCATTTTTAAAATGTAAATAAAATGTTAGATTTCTCTTTTGACAATTACCCCAAACTAACAATTAAACAAGATTGTATGGATTGAGCATTATCTGAAATGCTTAGTACCAGTAGTTATTTGATTTAGGTTTTGTTGTGTTGTTATATATTTGGATTTTGGAATATCTGTATTTAAATAAATGGACATAATGGGATATCTTGGAGAGGAGACTCAATTCTAAACATAACATTCATTCATGTTTCATATGCACCTTATACACAGAGCCTGAGGAGAATTTTATACAATATTATTAGTAACGTTATGCATAAAACAAAGTTTGTCTACGCTGAAACATCAGAAAACAAAGGCTTCACTATCTCAGCCACTCATGCTTTCAGAATTATGGATACGAGATCTTTAAATTGCATCACAAACAGGTTAGTCAAACTTTTCCTTGTGTGTATGTGTGTGCGTGCACACATCTTCAAGTCACCTGTCAACACATGTTGGCCCCATTAATTTCACAAGGGTTTTTTTAGACAAGGAATAGGGCAGTTGTGCCAGTTCAGCTTCACAAAATGAATGGTTCAGTAACACACACATTAAATGACCTACAACCAAACAAGAAAAAGCAAGAAAAGTTCTATTGCTCTTTCAATCTGCGAATTTTAAAAAAGGCGTGGAAAGCAAGATCTAATTGTAGAAGTTTAAGGACCTGTAACAAATATAGGCAGTTCCCAAGTTACAAACATCCAATTTACAAATGACTCATAGTTGCAAATTGGGGAGGGGGGGGGTGAGACAACAGGAAGTGAGAGAAATCTAGCCCTAGGAAGGGGAAATTCACTCCTGGAAGAGTTACCATGGGAAAAGGTGTATCCACTGAAGCTTTATACCCAATCCTTGCTTCCACAGCAAGACAATTTTTTTCAAAATCCAATTATCGCAGGGACAGAAAGTGTGGTGGAATCTTCTGAACTGTGGCACAGACAGCAAAACAAACACACAGGAGTGTTAACCCTTCCCTATGCTGTCCAAAGCTTATATATATATATATATACTAGCCTTCCCCTGCCACGCATTGCTGTGGCCCAGTCTGTGTATATGTGTTTTGTATGTGTGTATATGTGGTTTTGTGCATGTGTTATAATCTAATTTTTGGTTTTTTGGATTTCAAATCTCTTCTGCTGTGTTTTTCAGTGCTTTTATGAGTGCTGGTCACTCATTGGCGTGATAGGTGTATTGTGTCCAAATTTGGTGTCAATTTGTCCAGTGGTTTTTAAGTTATGTTAATCCCAAAAACGAACATTACATTTTTATTTATATAGAGGTGTGTGTGTGTGTGTTAACCCTTCACTATGCTATCCACGCATATATATGGTTGCAGTTACACTCAAAAATGTGCCTTTTCTGACTCACAAACAAATTAAACAAACAAAACCTAGGGAGCTTATCTTGTTCATAACTTGGGGACTGCCTATACTACATTTATTTATTGCTGAGATTTTGGGGATTGACAAACTAGATGTTTATATTCTTTTTTGTTTGAAATATTTAACAGAATATTTAACAGGACCAAGTAGTTTAAGCTTTGAGCTTTGGGCACCCAGTTCAAAACCTACTGTTTGAATTCTAATTGGTGCCCTTCCTGCTCCTCTGTTTGATATATAATATACCCATTAAAGCAATTACATATTCAAGGATGAACAAGTGGGTGCTACAGAAATATTTGTTATTTGCCATTGAGTCAATTTATTGAGTGGGTTGTTGTGAGTTTTCTGGGCTGTATGACCATGTTCCAGAAGCATTTTGGAACATGGTCATACAGCCCAGAAAACATCTATGGCAGGCATCCTCAGAGGTTGTAACATGGCCATATAACCCTGAAAACTCACAACAACCCAGTGATTCCGGCCATGAAAGCCTACAACAATTTATTGATTGATTGATTTTATATACTGCCTTTCTCTCAAATTGACATCTAAGAGAGCTATCAACTTCAACTTGGGTTGATCTTGTGGATGTGAGACTTTCAAAAGCCCTGGTCATTAACTGCCCTGCTCAGAACTTGCAAAGTCAGGTCTATGGCTTGATTGATTGAATCAATCCATAAGCAATGTGATCTTCCTCTATTCCTACTACATTCATGATGAGTAATTTTTTAAACTGTTGTAAACCCACTTAGATGATGCAATGCAGGGACAGGAATCATGTGGTATTCCAAAATTTGTTAGTTTGCAACTTTTAGCAACCCTAACCAGCTGCTCATTGGTGAAGAATACTGGGAGTTGCAATCCAACATTTGGAGGGCTGCATACGTCCTAACCGTGTCATAGTTTATTTATTTATTTACATCATTTTACCCCGCTCTTCTCTTAAAAGTTGCTTTCTGGAGTCATCTTTAAAGTGATAAGAGGCTTTTTGAGAAAAATGCTTCATCTCCTCTTGAAAGATTTGGCAAAGCAGGAGGATCTACTGGATTATTTTCAAGTAACAGTTGTGGTCTTGGGTTCTATTTTACTTGATCTGGGAATCTGTGAGGATTGTGTCCTCAAAACATACATCAGCATAGCATTGTATATAGAGCCAGCATTATGTGATTTTAAGCATTGGACTCAAGGCACCAGTTTGATTCCCTGCTCAGTGATAGAAACCTACTAAGTGACTTTGGTTGAGTCATAGACTCCCCCAAAATCTTTGAAATAGGGCTGCCTTAACATCGAATCATCTTGAAGACACAACAAAGCAGACATGTATGTTGCTTTTGAAGATGTCTGGAAACAACAGTACCCCCTCCTGCCTTCGTCACTGCACTGGTCATGTGTTTCTGGGTCCAGAATGTTGATTCGGATTTTTAAAGCTTGACTTATCCTATTCTTGAAATACTGCTTCCTTCTGTATTTCCTACTTACGAAATTGTACTTTTGAGATTTATCTCCAAAAATGCCTTGCTTAGGATGTTCTTCCACATCTCATCCCATCCACATGACTTGGGTGAAGGCATTCTGGGAAAGTACTGATTTCTCCAGGGACGTTTTCCTCTGAGTCCCTTAGCTCAGTGTTTCCCAACCAGTGTGCCGTGGCACACTAGTGTGCCGTGAGCGATCATCAGGTGTGCTGTGGGAAATGGGAACCTCCAATACCCTTTCTTCCCCCTCCTGCCGAACACTTTTTCTTCTCCACTCGGGCTCCCTTCTTCCCAGCCTCGTTCTGCTCGCTTTGCCTCGCTTTGCTCACGCTGCTGCTTCTGCGGGAAGGGGGAGGGAGGAAGACGTGACCCGTGCAGGTGCTACTGCGCAGACTCGCCCCACGTCTTCCTCCCTCCCCTCCACAGTGCTCCCTGGATATAGGTGAACTACAACTCCAAAACTCAAGGTCAATGCCCACCAAACTCTTATAGTATTTTCTCTTGGTTATGGTAGTTCTGTGTGGGAAGTTTGATTCCATTCCATCATTGGTGGAGTTCAGAATGCTCTTTGATTGCGGGTGAACTATAACTCCCAGCTGTTGAGCAAGACCTTTGTGTGTGTCTTTCTGCCATTCCTGCCAGGATATCTGTTGTGTTCATCAAAACAGGCCCAGGTTTCACACGGAGTGTATAAATACATTTAAAAACATATTTACTATATGTATTACTGTGTTAGAGTGTCATTTTGTGTCATTTTGGTTGGTGGTGTGCCCCAGGATTTGGTAAATGTAAAAAATGTGCCACAGCTCAAAAAAGGTTGAAAAACACTGCCTTAGCTATCAAATCTGAACCCTTTTAACTGACTGCTGATATTGCAGATTTGGATATTTTAGTATTTCATGCTAAATTGTTTTTGTAGATAACTACTGGGTGTTTTAATTCATTTGTAATCCCCACCTGTCTGCATTCACCAGACCATCTGTACAATTATTTGTACAATACAAACCAAACATACATAGGCAGGATCCCTGACCACATGTTCAGTCCGTCCAAATCAAAAATTTAGTAAACACAGTGGAGTCTGCCCCAAGGGCTGGAAACTACAGTGCCACAACCCCTTCCCATTGGCCATACTGAGTTCGGCTGACAGGGTGTAGAGATACAAATATTACTTTCCCCAGTGTGAACAGGATTTGCCATTATGATTTGGTTTTTGAATTTTAATAATTTTTGAAGACACCAAAAACTATTTTAGAAAAGAGGCAAGAAAAATACAACAAATCCCAAGAATCCCCCAACCTATAAGTTAATTTTAAACATACTTTCTGTATGCTTAAAATTTAACGTTATCTGTGAACCAAGGTCAATTCTCACCTTATCCACAAACTCTCTCTTTCACCAACTTTCTCAATTTCAGTTCCCCTTCCACAAAATGGGAATGAAGGAAGGTTTCATAGAGTATCTGGACTCTTAGGCATAAAGCTAGCCCTCCAGGCGGCATTGCTTTGCTGTGTTATTGGGAAGAGGAGTAAGTGATGGATGGAACTGGTTGGTGGAAGTGAGAATTCCACAAGTGGCTCTTTTCTGGTTTGTTCGTTTGAGGGGTTTTTTTTACAACAAACAAGATAAGGTGTATATATGCAAATACCTGCATATCAGTATATCTCTATATTAGCCCACTCCCACTTAAAACACGCTTATTCACATGTATGATGGAAAAAATAACAAAACAGTGGAGCTTCCATGGTCATATGTCTGAAAAGAATGCAAATAATGGGGAATTTTACTATTTACATATTATATTTATTTATATCCCACTTTTATCTCTTTGACTGAGACACAGAACAAAAATGGGGAAGGCATGCCAACAGTGAGATGAGTTTGGAAAGAGGGAAAGTATGGCTGGTTATTGCAATCCCACCATGATGTGTATCTTGTGCATTGTATTAACAAGGTGACTAGAGGGAGAATGCAGACTGAGTAAAGGCAGTGCCAAACAGAATTCTTTTCAGCAGTGTAAAGTCCAGAGCAGTCACACAACAACCACCATGAATGTAAGGCCAGTTTAAAACTCGTAATGGGCTTTTCAAGTGCCAATAAGTGTTTTCTGTTTCCTAGATCCAGCACTTCAGCCCTGTTTTGTGGAAGAGGATAAGAATACACTAAGGAAACTCTTGGACTTATGTCTTTCTTATACAGTTGCTGGAGGCAACTAATATCCCTTAGTTATATGCAGCATAGCCCTTCTTGTATTCTGGGTAATTTGACAACACAAAATGGGAGGCAATAATAGTTCTCCCAGAGCAAAGTCCAGCCAGAATAAAATGTTGTGACTGTACATACCTTTCTTATGATCCTGCACCCACTATCTGACACCAAACAAATCCTAGGCAGAAAGCCAACAAGCTACCCGCCAACAACCTGTATGAGATACCCAGATGAGATGGTAGGCTATCTGGGAGCAAGCATGGGAGGGGATGAACTGCCTTCCTGCTCAGCTCAAATTTGCACTAGATTCAATAAAGGGCACCTGCAGGCCGGGAGACACTATTCTCATTACGTCAGCGCATAAAGCCCTTAATTCACCTTTATATTATGGAAGAACAATGCAGCCACAAGGAAACCAGCAGCAGGCCTCTCCTATCACTCGCAGCCCTTTCAGAATTATTTCCTTCTTTTCTTCTCGACTTCCCAATTTCAGGGGGATTTTTTTTGCTCTCTCTCCCCCACCTGCTCTTCCCATATTAAACATTGATGTTGGAGTGGAATCTGATAGGGGTGGCATTTCTTTACCAATGAAAAAGTGGAGGGAGGACTAACGCTGGGTTTGGGAAGGGGGGTTAGGGAAGTGGAAATGGTTGGCTGGCTAGCATGCTTCTGGCAGAGCAACAGAGAGGAGGCGAGGGGAGAACATCTGGCAGGCAGCGGCATGGCTGGGAGTGAGGTCAAGAACAGGCCTTGGGCTCCAGCAGGTCATTCTATATGCACTTTGAGCCTGAACAGTGAGTGCAATGAAGGTGTAACACTATACAATTGTTCTCCTAAGCTTCCCAATATAGTGAGCTCTACTAAGCACTTGCAACCTCTTTGGACACAAGTGTTATTGGGACTAGCATTAACCTCTTCACTGGACACAAGTTTTAATATAAGGCAGAATTTACGTGATATATTCATGTACAAAAAAACAATAAACAGCTCCCAGAGTCCCCAACCAACTTGGCTCTAGCTATACTGGCTGGAGGATGCAAAGAACTATACTCCAGTTTCCCAGCTCTGCCCCATTAATGTTGCATTTTGAACTATAGCTAATGGCCAAACTGGCTAAGGCAGTGGTTCTCAATCTGTGGGTCACCCAGAAATCCTAGCCAAAAACCCTAAGAGAGGGATATAATTCACAAATCACCATATCAAGACCATTAGATGTCTAATATATTTCAATTAATGACATAAGTTCACGATCACAAGTTAATAACATATTATAAGCACACAAAATAAGTAATACCCATCCCTTTAAGGGGTCCTACCAGTGAGGATACTCAAATAGTCAATTGGATGTATCCTCGCTGGTAGGACCCCTTAAAGGGGATGGGTATTACTTATTTTGTGTGCTTATGTTATTAACTTGTGATAGTGAACTTATGTCATTAATTTAAATGTATTAGACATCTAATGGTCTTGATATGGCGATTTGTGAATTATATCCCTCTCTTAGGGTTTTTGGCTAGTTTATTAGCAACTCTCCCGTTTGTTTGTTCACCCAGAAATCCTAACAGCTGGTAAACTGGCTTGGATTTCTGGGAGTTATAGGTCAAAACACCTGGCAACCCATAGGTTGAGAAGCACTGAGCTAAGGCATTCTGGAACTTTTTTTTCCCTCCTCCAAAAAAGCGACTCCCCCAAACTCTTTGAGAGGCTCAGAAATTCAGGGGGGCAGACTTTATTCAATGCCTTTCTAGAAGGTAACTGAAGATGGACAAGACCCTATATGAGCTTATAAACTACACTGGCACCTTTGCTCAGACCTCACCATACCTAATTACTTTCTGTAACTTGAAGAGGCAGTAGCTCAAGCAACAGGAAAAGAAGTATGAAAACATCCAGCTTATTAATAGCAATTAACATAATCACAAAAATCAGAAAGCATAACAAAGCCACCAAATTCGTTTTAGTCAATCATTTCCTTCTAAGGCCAGATGAATACACATTCATTTAGGACTTTTATTACATCAGAATTCTCTACAATCTCAAAGCAGCCACTTTTTAAATATGTGATGAATAGAATAGAATAGACTGAGAAATTATTTAGCCAAAGCTGCCCTTTGGGGCTTAACTGAACTTGTCCCTCTACAGCTATGGAATAATCCTGGGATTTTATATATGAATGCCAGTAATGTGCATATATAACTGAAGTTTCTGAAATAAATTAGTTTGTCCTGAGGGGGGCACGGAAAAAGCCTTCTTGAAGACTGAGTAAATACAGTCGGGCATCCCCTGGGCAACGTTTCTTGTAAACAGCTAATCTTTGCTTTTTATACAATGCTTTTGACACGGAAAAAAAATCCTGTGGGTGTAGCCACATTGTATAGTTTGGATCCATCCTATGGTTGTTTGGGATTTATAGACTGGTGAGCGAATTGGCAGTCTCCAATAGAAAACACTAGTGTATTTCTCTGAATCACAGCATGGGAAGCAAACAAATCCCAGGATTCTGTAGGGAAGCCATAGCACTTAAAGTGATATCAGACTGCTACAAACCGGCAGTATTTATCCAAACTTTAGTCTTAGGGAGACAAGTGACATGTAGCGGCTGACCTTGCATTTTTACTCCAATCTCAAGTTTAGCTTTTTCAAAACAAATGAAGGAAACAATACTGTTATCCTGGATAAAAGCACAACAAATTGCCTACTATTATTTATGTGTGTCTTCCTGGGAACATTTTGACTTGGTACATTAGTACAAAATTTCCTGAAGTCTTCTTTTATATATTGCCAGTGATTATTTCCTGAAGTTTAACAGGAATCCTATCATTTTTTTCAGTCTCCATAGCAAATTACACAATAAGGACAATGGCCAATCCCTCTTCGTCACAAATCCTCCAAAATATAGCTTTAAAAAAAGAGAAAAGAACACACACATAATGACTAGCAGTATAATCCATAAATATTTCTGCAATGCAGTTTTTTTTCTAAACATATCTATAACACTTAATTCTGTGTGGTGAGGAACTGGCTTATTGGAGAACCTGGTCCAAAATCTTCAAAATGGTAAAGCATGATGCAAGCTGTAATTTAATATCTGGAAAGGTTGGTTAAACTGCAGTTGGCCTGCTCCTTGTTCCTACTACTAGAACCTAAATCAGGTTTTCCTTCCTGATAGCAATACTGTTGTCTTCAATATATTGCAAAGCTGGGGGACAAAATTCTCTATTCCACTTTGAGAGGTAACTTTGTTAAAATTACTTTTTTAAAGTGGCAATGGATGATTGAATAAAAGTGCTCTGTCTGATTTCTGACTCATTCAGCCTAAGACTAGTAAAAGTAGCCACCCATTCTTAATCCCAACCACATAAAATGTGACAGCAGAAGGCATGTTAGTGGTACAATCATCCAACGTATGCCCTAGCACAGTATTGGAACATCTGTCACCTTTCAGGCATTATAGGTCTGCATTTTATGAGCATTGGACATACTGGCTAGGGGTAAGAGGAGTTGATATCCAATATCCAGGGGGCCACACACTCCCCATTCACACCCCCAACTGGTCGCTAAGGCAGGGGTAAAGGACAAAAATCAGAAGATGGTTCCCAGAATTCTAGCTTTGCAATCTGAGTGCTTGACCCAAATAATTTAAATATTTTGTGGAAATCAAGACATTTGTTCTTCCACTGCTATGTCTGCTCACTAAGGTAAAGATCAAGTTTTTCCCCTGACATTAAGTCTAGTCGTGTCCAACCTGGGGTTTGGTGATCATCTCAATTTCTAAGCCGGAGAACCGGCATTGTCCGTAGACACCTCCTAGGTCATATGGTCAGCCTGACTGCATGGAGCGCTATTACCTTCCCGCCGGAGTGGTACCTATTGATCTACTCATATTTGCATGTTTTCAAACTGCTAGTCTGGCAGAAGCTGGGGCTAACAGCGGGAGCTCACCCCATTCCCCGGATTCAAACCAACGATCTCCCGGTCAGCAAGTTCTACAGCACAGTGGCTTAACCTACTGTACCACTGGGGGCTCCTGCTCACTACAAGCAAAAAAAGTAAGGAATTTAAGGGGTAAAGGTCAGTTGCTGGGAAAAAAAATCCAAATGTTTCAGTATGGATTTGGATTGTGGAGTGTTGAGATACCATTTTTTGATAGTGAATTCTAAAAGCTAGTAGAATCATAGAGTTGGAAGAAGCCATCTAGTCTAACACCCTGTCATGCAGGAAAAGCACAGGTGGCCATCCAACCAGTATAGTTGTAACACAAAGTTTGGGCAAGCTTATAAATATGTGCTGGGTTTTGTTGTGACCAGTTCCTGTTTTGAGATGCCACATAAATATTAGTGTCTGAGCAATAAGCTATGCATACAATATTTTAAATGAAACTGGAAAAGGTACTGAGTCACTACACGAAATAAATTTCATGTATTTCTACTAAAATGTAACAATATTGGAAACTCCAAAAAAAGTCAACAGAAACTCTGAAGTCAACCAGCTATTTCAGGGATTTTTGGTATGCAATTAAAAAGGGGAAACCTGCACAAATCAACATTATAATCACAAAAGGAGCTTTACTACGGAAACTTTCAGGTATAGATATAATCTAACCTGAATGGCAGTACAGAATCAAAGCTATTAGGTAATATGGGTTGAGTGACAAATTCCTTTTGAAACATATTTTGAACTTCAAGTTCCTTAGCTGGTATCAATATTACCTGCTCTCTACTCCAGTGTACATACACAACATGACCTTTTAAGAGGCAGAAATCAGTTTTAAGCTGTGAGCCCATACTCAATTGTTGCTCGGATCTTAATTTCCTATAATCATTTCAGGATCACTAAAACTGGATACTGAGTTATCCCAATCCAACCACAGAATTGGTTATTAAACCTCTTGTTTTAAGGCGACCAGCCCACAGAGAGATCCAGGTTCACAAGTGGTACTCCTCCAAGTTGGGCAGTGGGACTACTCATGTGAATGTTCCAAAGCTTTGTTAAAGTTTACCTCATATTTGCACAAATGTTTCCAGTGACCAATGCCATTGCTTGTTCCGTTTATGTTGAATAAAGTGAAGAAACCCTAAAGCAAATTTTAACTTGTGTTTCAAATAAGGTTTCCAGAGACTGGGGAGCAGGAGAGACAGAGACATAGCGTTTACATGAAATTGCTTTGTTCCCATATAGAATACAATAATGTTTTAACACAATATTAACAGAATGGATGCATGTTCAGAAATGGGGTTTGTGCACACTGACTCGCTTTTAAGCGTTTGTGCACTTTTATTCGCATAATGAAGAGAAACTTCACATTTGAATCTCTCTTGTGTGTGTAAATATATGCAATGGGGCATTTCCACCATTGCCTAGTTCTTCACAGAAACGGGAATTACCCAACTTTTAACACAAGCCATCATTTTTAGTTCTCATTCAACAAGCAAAAAGTCCATTCGGCATTTATGTGGAGGAAGCATCTCCACAAATCCAGCAGCTGGAGTGCTTTGCATAAGAAGCATTCCAAGAGCTGACACACTGAGAATGGGACTTGCGTAATACTGCTGCAAACCTCTGAAGAATCCAAGTTTCAAATACTTGGAAGTCAGCTGCCCACTCTTATGTGAGACCATTTGACACTCTTGTTCAGTCAGAAACTTGTTGACCCTACAACCAGCTCTGCATCTCTTCCTCATACCTCTGTGGATCAATGAAAGGCTTGTCAATTGACCGGATCATTAGTTCCCCACAGTAAACACATTCAGCAGCCACAATATCATCGATGTCAGCTTTCATCTGTTCCCGACTTGGCTGGCCCTTTCCTTGACCAATTGCATCTGTATCCTTGGGACGATGGTGGGATTTGGATGGTTGGCTTGTGGCTGAAAGCTTCTTTTGAAGATCCTCCAGCTTAACCTGCTTATAGGCAGGCAAATTTGGATAAACTACCTGGAGAAGGCAATCATAATGGAACATATGGCCACAGAGAAAGAGATAAAAGGGGCGGTTTAGAAGTGGAAAGTCACAGGATGCACATTTCTCCTGGGGTTCCACAGAGCCATATTTGTTCCGCATCTCCTGAATGTCCTCCCTGATCCTCTTGGCGCTCTGGGTTGCTTCCTCCATTTCCATCTTCAGTTCTTCTATGTGTTTGTTGTAGGCCTCAAGAGAGTTGCAGATGGCTTCCTTGAAGTGATCAATGGTGACAAAGTCTGGGAAGAAAGGCAGGACATCTTCAATCTTTAGCAGTTCACAGCTAGAAAGGCAGGCCATAGCCTTCTTGACATCCTTCTCTTCCTGGACCACATGTCGTGCAATCTTCAGCCAGAGCTTCTTTCTCAGCTCTTCATCCTCATCGGGGAGGTCTGCGCAGGACTTTGCCATATCAACATCAACCTAGGTTGGGGACATCAAGAAGTTAAAAATAAGAAAGAATACTGTTACCATTTGTTCCCACTCTTATCATAAAATATACAATGAGAGGGCATTGCAAAGGGGAGTCTGCCAATGTCAAAAGAAGAGGATAAGAACCAGATGTCCATCTATTTCAACTGATGTTAGATGGTATTATTAGTAATCAGAGATCATTTTGAAAAATTGTTTGTCCAGGGGTACCAGACTGAAATGAGTTATTTCCATATTTATTTATTTATTTATTTCAATTTTTGACCGCCACTCCCGGAGGCTCGGGGCGGTTCTCATAAGACAGAATAAAACATTATCAGATAAAAGAAAGAGTTTAAAAGTTCCCAACATATGGATCTTGTTTTTAACTTTGATCTACTAAGTGCTACTAAGTGGCTTGATTAAGGGTGCATCTGCACTGTAGAATTAATACAGTTTGACACTGATTTAACTGCCATGGCTATGGAATTATGAGCTGTAGTTTGAGGCCTACAGCCCTATTTAGCCTTCTTTGCTAAATAGGGCTGTAGCCTCCCCAAGCTACAACTCCCAAAATTTCATAAAATGGCAGTTAAAGTAGTGTCGAACCGAATTCATTCTACCGTGTAGATGCATCTTAAGTAGGCCCATACTTTTGGATTTGTTTCCCACTACTTCCTCCATCCTCCCATAGCTTGTTGTGGATTCTGTTCTGTGATTTCCAAGGGAATGGGAAGAGGTTTCTCTAGAAGTTTATTTTCTCACCATTTGTTCTATTTCAGGAAATCTCAAAATTCCTTTCAAACATCTTCCCCTTCTTTCTGCACTGTGCCACTGTGACTACATGAAAATTAGCACACATCTCTGAATGCTATCACCACAGAAAGATTTAGATACATCCCTGGCAGGCACATATCAGAAAGTATTCACAGTATTGGGACAACAGTGGAATGGTTGTTGACTTATGAGCTTCCCAGAGGAAAGACTGGGTAAAACAGACAAAAATGACAATCTCAGTTGTTGAAGAGTGCTGACCAGGGTAATTTTAATATGAGGGCGGGTCAATAAGTCCACGACTTTTTGAATTTCCTGCCTCTTAACTGAAAGGGCAACACTGCTCCTTTCAACAGGCACCTGTCAATTGACTCCTGTCAACATTTGAACAAGCTGCGTCATTTAGTTTGTTTTTGACAGCCATTGATAGCAGACTACCGCGTGATTTGAGGAGAAAATGGAAAAAAGTGAATTTTGGGTGCTCATTAAGCATTATTTTTGGCAGAAAAAGTCATCACTCAAACCAAGGCTAGGCTTGATAAATACTATGGGGACTATGCACAATCAATTTCAATGGTAAAAAAGTGGTTTACTGAATTTTGTCGTGACTGTACAAGCACGGAAGAAGCCGAACGTTCTGGACGCCCAGTTGACGTCTCTACAACCGAAACAATTGAAAAAATTCACAATATGGTGTTGGCCAGTCGGAGATTGAAAGTGCGAGACATTGTGGAGGCCATAGGCATCTCACATGGCTCAATGGTTTCAATTTTAAATGATCACTTGGGTATGAGAAAGCTTTCCGCAAGATGGGGCCAGGACAATGCAAGGGTGCACACAATGCAAGGGTGCACACATGTGCAGCTTCCATGGCAACAACCCATTAATCGGGATACAAATTGCTCCCTCATCCACCCTATACTCCGGATTTAGCCCCGAGTGACTATTTCTTGTTTCCAAACCTGAAGAAATGGCTCAGCGGAAAGAGATTTGACTCCAACGATGAAATCATCTCACAAACAAATACCTATTTTGATGACCTCGACAAATCTTATTTTTTGGAAAAATTGGAGAAACGTTGGACAAAGTATATAGAGCTCAAAGGATTTTTTAATCCAAAAACCTGTGTTTCATTCAAAGTGTCACTGACTTATTGACCTGCCCTCGTACTACCACACCCTGGGCTAAGAGTTACTTGATTTCATATCTTTGATTACAGCTCCCTGAATTCCATTCACACACTGGATGGAGATTTCTAGGGAGCTGAAGCCACCCATTTCAAAATTAACTTTCCAAGCTCTTCTTGCTTTTTAGACTTTGACAGTAACAATGTTTCTTTGTTCAGTTTCAATCCACCTTCAATATTAAAGCCAGCCCACCCTCTCTGGGATCTTAAACTTTCAAGAACTTAAATGTTCTTGAAAGCGAAAGATCTCATTGTTCATATGATAGCACACATACCTGCAAAGCTAGATCCACAGCTTCCTCATACATCTCCATAACTTTGTACACATGAACACAGGCACGGTGGTGGCCATGTTCTGCACAGAGACGAAGTGCGTATTTCAGGTCGTAGTGAATATTGTCGGCATATGTTCCAGCTTGTTCCAGGTATGATAACAGCGAGTCAGGGCGACACAAAGCATAGAGTGACAACAGATAATTGTGAATGGCTTGCTGAGTTTCCTTCAGCTCGCTCACACAGAACTCCATGTAGCGAATGGCTTCATTGACCTGCTGTGTGCTCCCGCTCTGACTGTAATTGACGAGGGCAGGGATGAGGTTCTTCGCATCCAGTTTCTTGCCCATTTCAATCCAAGCATCTACAACCTTCTTGGGGATGTGGTGGATCAAAACAGGAGAAAACTTGTAGAAGAGGTTCTCATCCTTGATTTTGGAGAGGACCTCGAGTGCTTCATTGTAATTCTCATGCTGACAGTAATGGGCTATCACCCGCTCATAGTCCTGCATTATGACAGCAAAGTACACCATATGTTCTGTGTCCCCGTGGCTTGCCAACAGCTCATGAATGGTTGCTCTGTTGTTAAACAGACATTCTTTGTTTTTGGGGCTGCTCAAGAAGCTGCGGAACTTGTCGCGAGTCTTCTCATAGAGGTCTCGCTTGGAGGGATCTCCTTCTAGCATGCCCAGGCGATTTAGGTACAGCTCCGTTAGCCAAGTGGTCAGCAAGGTTGTCTGAGTTTTTTCAGACTGCTTGAGATTAGCTAGTTTTTTAATTAGGAATTCCATCAATGCCTCTTCCTGCTGAGCTTCGATAAACTTAAGGGCAATCTCCTCGAAGTAATTCTGGGTCAACGCATAACATTTTGCACTGTCCAGGTATCTCCTGTTCTGGAAACAGTATTCTGCCTCCTTTGCCAACACAGTATCTAGGCACTCAGGGCGGTCCTTGCAATACTCTTTTGCCAGGTCAAACTTATTCACATTCATATACATCTTCCACACATCACGGGACTCTCGTTGGACATTGTACCGAAACACCACTTTTTCCGTGTGAATCCAGATCTGCCCAAATGAGGGATCTTTGATCATACGCTTCAGAGAGCCAAACTTTTCCAAGAACATATCCTGGAATACAACCTGTCCATTCAGAATGCAGACGGCCTTCACGTGGTCAGGAAACAGCAGCAGAAAGTGGAACTGAGTGAGCACTATGGAGATAGGCTTATTGGCTACTGCATCCACATCAGAAGGATATTCCCAGACCTGCTCATCACTAAGAATAGAGTCAAGACGTCCATAGTCCAGTGACCCATACAGAACACCGTTTCCCATCATCCAAGCAAAAGCACTAGGAGAGGAACGGAGCTTTGGAGTGTAGAAGGCTATTTCACTGTAGCCAAGACTGGCTGGAAACTCTCGGAAGCCAGGCAAGTGATCTGCGGGCATGCTAAATATGGCACCAAAGGCCTGCTGCTCTGATCCTTCTGGGATCTTGCCAACAAACTGGAAAAGCCTTTTGCGAGTGGTGGCAATGATGAAGCATTTCCCATCAATTCCCCGCTCGATCTCAAGGCAGCAGACAGGGGCAGGTCCCGCTTCCTCCTCCAGGTTATAAATGAGACGGAAGTACTGGTCAGGATTAGTGCCAAAGAGACTGCCTTCACTGACGGAAATTTCAGCCTCGTAAATGTGGCCTTGGGAGGTCCCAACCAAAATGGGGCCTGTGTTCATCTCGGTGCCAAAGAACTTGTTCCAGCCGATACTTTCAATCAAATGACCTTTCCAGCGGGACAGGATGCGCACCTTCTGAGCACTTCGGCTCAAATAGAGGCACTCGCTGGTATTCAGGGCAATGATAAGGTGAGAACCTATATGGGAGAATGAATTCAGCGAATGAGAAGATTATGAATAGTAATGGCCCAATCATCTTTGGCGCAGCCAAACACATGCTCTGATACTTAAAGGAAGATTCAGAAAAGCCAAGGTAATATTTGTGAGAAGGGCTCCCCCTGCTGGTTTTGACTGTCTACGCAAGAATTCCGCCTGAGTCATGGCCAATCACTTGACTGTGAGAAACCCACAAGGAATCCTAAGACACTTCATATAAGACATTTATACTTTCAGAAGACAATGGATGCGTTTTTAGTTTTCACATTGATTTGTACATTTTAATAAGCAATACTATTTGGAATCTGGTGCCTTTTGGTCTCAGTACATGCTATATTAATTAAAAGAAAATATTCAGCCTTTAAAACCTTTGCTAGCATACCTGTTTTTAAGTTACTTAACAGTTCCTATGTATAAAGGTAAAGGTTTCCCCTGACATTAAGTCTCTAGGGCAGACCTGGGCAACTGCGGCCCTCCAGGTGTTTTGGACTTCAACTCCCAGAAATCCTAGCCAGTTTACCAGCTGTTAGGATTTCTGGGAGTTGAAGGCCAAAACACCTGGAGGGCCAGCAATTGCCCAGGTCTGCTCTAGGGGGTGGTGCTCATCTCCATTTCTAAGCTAAAGAGCCAGCGTTGTCCATAGACACCTTCAGGGTCATGTGGCCGGCATGAATTATTTATTTATTTCATATTCTTCTATCCCGCCCTTCTCCCCACAAGGGGGACTCACGGCGGCCTCACATAGGCATCAACAATGCTTGCAATGTATACATCATAAAAATACAATTAAAACAGTAAAACAGTAAAAAGATCTTAAAAAACAAATCTAGCAATAAATTTATTTAACAATAATATTAGAGTGCTAGTAAAACCAAAAATCAAGCTGGGAAATCCAATGTCGCAAACCCAAATTCCTTTCCTATTGTCACTTCATCTAATCAAATGCCTGGCTACAGAACCAGGTCTTCAGTTGTCTTCTGAAGGACAGGAGGGAGGTAGCCAACCGGATGTCCTTAGGGAGGGAGTTCCACAGAAAGGGGGCCACTGCCGAGAAGACCCTGTCTCCTGTCTCCACCAATCACTTTTGCAAGAGTGGTGGGATTGAGAGCAGGGCCTCTCCTGACAATCTTAAACTTCGTGGTGGTTCATAGTAGGAAATACGTTCCGACAAGTAATATGGGCCAGAACCGTTTAGGGCTTTAAAAGTTAACACCAGTACTTTGAATTGTGCCTGGAAGCCAATCGGCAGCCAATGGAGCTGGTGCAACAAAGGAGTAGTACGCTCCCTGTACACCGCTCCAGTTAACAACCTGGCTGCCGACTGTTGGACTCATTGAAGCTTCTAATAAGTGTTCAAAGGCAGCCCACGTAGAGAGCATTGCAGAAGTTTTCAAAGGCAGCCCCAAGTAGAGAGTGTTGCAGTAGTCTATTCTGGATGTAACCAGAGCGTGGACCACCGTGGCCACTGACTGCATAAAGAGCCGTTATGACTGCATAAAGAGCCGTTATCTTCCGGCAGAAGCAGTGCCTATTTATCTACTCACTTGCATGTTTTTTTAACTACTAGGTTGGCAGAAGCTGGGCCTAACAGCGGGAGCTCAACCCACTCCCCAGATTTGAACCACCAACCTTTCAGTCAGTAAATTCAGCAGCTCAGCAGTTTAGCCTGTTGCGTCACCAGAGGGCCCTCCTATGCATTAGCAGATATAAATTTACAAATCTCTCCTCCCCAGTCTTACAGCTACACTGTAGATTAATGCAGTCTGATACCACTTTTGCTGCTAGGCCTTTATTAAAGATTGCATGTAGCACTTTGCAACTACTATTCTCACCTTACCTGTATGGTCTAAAAATAGCTTATGAACCTTGGCTTCATCTTTCCGTCCAAGCTCTACCTGGTTGGGCTCATCTGCCTTGGCCAAGTCAAGTCTACATAAAAAAGGAAGGAAAACAAATTGTTGAAAGGCAGAAGAAACAAAATGGAGGAATACACATTTTACCACTGAGGAATGAATCACAATGAAGACCCATATAGAATCATAGAGTTGGAAGAAACCACATGGGCCATCTAGTCCAACCCCCCGTTATGCAGGAAAAGCATAATTAAAGCACCCCTGATAGATGGCCATCCAGCCTCTGGTTAAAAGCCTCCAAGGAAGGAGCTTCCCACACTCGGAGGGAGAGAGTTCTACTGCTGAACAGCTCTTAGTGCCCAGAAGTTCTTCCTAATGTTCAGGTGGAATCTCCTTTCCTGTAGTTTGAACCCATTGCTCCGAGTCTTAGTTTCCAGAGCAATATAAAACAACGCTACTCCCTCTTCCTTATGGCATCCTTCCACATATCTATGCATGGCATCTATGTTCCTAAAGCAATAAAGTGACTTAATCTGTAATATTACATTTATCCAAAAAAAATTTAAAAATTCTCAGTGTGTATGTGTATCCCTCCAACCGCAAAACAGGGAAAAACCTCTTTTATTCCCATGGCTTTAAAATGCCTGGAAATTTTACTTTTCTACTTAAACATATTATAGCCATACTTCAAATGCACAACAGCTCAACTTCTTGTCACTTTGAGATATATAAGATCTGATGTGACATTTCTCACAGAGGTTCTGGAGACAGTTCTTTGGTTTCTTATCAGGCTGACCATTTTCCTTTTTCAAAACACATTTATCACAAATTGGAAAACAAGACTTGAATGCTAAAATGCAGTGGTTGGATACTTGCCCAAACTCAAAAATCCCAGTAATACAAAACTCTGCACCATTTACCTAAAAAGTATGTCTTTCCCAAGACTCATACACAGTTGGTTAGAGGAGACAACCAGGCTGTTAATCTTCTCAGGAGGGGTGAAATCAATCCTCTGTTTGTTGAAAATTGGCGTCTCCTTTTCCAGGCGAGCATTCACATAACCTTAAGGAGACAAAAAAAGACCACTTAATAATTTCAGACATAAAACATCCTGGCGATGAGGGTTACAACAACCACATGCTCCGATGTGCGGTTCCGGCCTAGTTTACCTGACCAAACGGATTCTCCCCTATGAACCATCAAGGACACTAAGATCCTCCATAGAGGCCCTGCTCTCAGTCCCGCCACCATCGCAAGCGCATCTAGTGGTAACGAGACAGAGCCTTCTCTGTGGTGGCCCCTCGGCTATGGAACTCTCTCCCAAGTAAGATTAGATTTGCCCCCTCCCTCCTAGCCTTCAGACAGAGAGTAAAAACCTGGCTATGGAACGAAGCATTCCCAGAATAATGGCTGAGACTGGTTATAGACCAGTGACCACATATGCAGATTGAGTTGAACTTGCTTTTACTTGGCGATTTAGCTTTTCTGTATTTTACCTATATGTATTTTAATCTTGTATTGTTGTAGGATGTTTTACATTTTGTATTAGTAGCATTGAATCTTTGCTGTTAGCCGGTCTGAGTCCCTCTACAGAGGTGAGAAGATCGGGATATAAAAGTTTTAAATAATAAATAAATGAACACCAGTTGTGGTGTGGCTGAATTGGGCTTTACCCTCACTTACCCCCTAGCTTCAAGGGATAGTTTGCTAAGAGAGGAGCACATGTGCTAATAGCTAGGGAAGCAGCTGGGACATCTGCTTTCTTCGGGGGCCTTGTGACAGCAACAGGACCCAGAATCACCTACTCCCCCTCTTCTCTTTCCCCTGTCAAATTCCTAACAATGGTGCTCGAGGAAAAATTCAGCAAACGCTGGATGTGTGACTAGTCCTCTTTCCCCCTATCCCTCATTCACAATATATATGCGAAAACAGGTATTAAAAAAAACAGGGGGGGAATTCTGGTATCTGAAGCACTTTTGCTCCCCGTGCCGAGTTCACCATAGAGTAGTATCTTTGGAAGGCGGTGGTCCTCCATCCTAGAGACGTGCCCTGTTCAGTGCAGCTGTGTTCTCAATAGCATGGCCTCAACGCTGGTGGTCCCTGCTTGCTCAAGGACAGCAACGTCACATAGTCAGTCCAGTATACATTTAAGATTGTGCGAAGACAGCGCTGATGAAAGCGTTCGAGGAGTCTTAGGTGTTGGCGATAGGTGACCTTTTATGTTCCATATACAGACCATATCCATATGTACATTTAGGATTGTGCGAAGACAGCGCTTATTCATTTATGTTTACATTATTGTGCTATTTTGGTTTTTTTCTTAATTGATATTTCTGGGGAGGCCCTGCTCTCGGTCTCGGCTCCTTGGCAAGTGCGGTTGGTGGGGACAAGGGACAGGGCCTTTTAAGTGGTGGCCCCTCGGTTATGAAAACCGCTTAATTAAAACAGAACAGCCCCCTCCCTCCTCACCTTTAGGAAAAGGCTACAAACATGGTTGTTCAACCAAGTATTAAATGAGTAATACTTGTCAGTGCAATAAGAAAAGATGAAACAGTGTAACAACAAATTGGATAGTTTGGTTTTAAATAATTGGTTTTAAAGGTTTTATTATGTCTTAATGATTGTTTTAATGAATTTTTTTGTATTATGTGTGTGTTTTGGTATGTCTCTTTCAGCATTACTTCGCGAACGAAGATTCTTAGGAAGGACTCATCCCACGCTTTTACAAGCGCGCCGATGACTAAAAAGGCCAATCTGAGATAGGCAAGTTCGGTTGCAGAAAGCACAGCAAAAAGTCTCATTGGGTGATGTTGTTTCCAAGTTCCGGTTCTTTCTGCGTTGTCGTTTTGGGTGTGTAATTGCTGCCTATATATGTAAGCTGCACTGAGTCCCCTATGGGGTTGAGAAGGGCAGGGTAGAAATTGGGTAAATAATAAATAAATATTGTGTTTGTTTATTTTGTTGCATGCCGCCCCGAGTCCCTTCGGGGAGATGGGGCAGGATATCAATAAAAATTATTATTATTATTGACATCCTGGGCGTTTGCTGAGGCACCAGCGGTATTTGTGAGAGGAGAAAGGCCTTGCGAAAACTACAACTCCCAGGATCCCTTAGCACTTAAGGTGGTTCCAAACTACATTCATTCTACAGTGCGGATGGACCCCTAGCGGCCCCAAGGATGCAAGTGCCTGTGCTCGTTGGCCAAAAGCAGGCCTGGGCAAACTTGGGCCCTCCAGGTGTTTTGGACTTCAACTCCCACCATTCCTCACAGCCTCAGGCCCCTTCCTTTTCCCCTCAGCCTGGGCCCTCCAAGTGTTTTGGACTTCAACTCCCACCATTCCTCACAGCCTCAGGCCCCTTCCTTTTCCCCTCAGCCTGGGCCCTCCAAGTGTTTGGACTTCAACTCCCACCATTCCTCACAGCCTCAGGCCCCTTCCTTTTCCCCTCAGCCTGGGCCCTCCAAGTGTTTTGGACTTCAACTCCCACCATTCCTCACAGCCTCAGGCCCCTTCCTTTTCCCCTCAGCCTGGGCCCTCCAAGTGTTTTGGACTTCAACTCCCACCATTCCTCACAGCCTCAGGCCCCTTGCTTTTCCCCTCAGCCTGGGCCCTCCAAGTGTTTTGGACTTCAACTCCCATCATTCCTCACAGCCTCAGGCCCCTTCCTTTTCCCCCTCAGCCGCTTGGGCCTTCCAGGTGTTTTGGACTTCAACTCCCATCATTCCTCACAGCCTCAGGCCCCTTCCTTTGCCGCTTGGGCCTTCCAGGTGTTTTGGACTTCAACTCCCATCATTCCTCACAGCCTCAGGCCCCTTCCTTTTCCCCCTCAGCCGCTTGGGCCTTCCAGGTGTTTTGGACTTCAACTCCCATCATTCCTCACAGCCTCAGGCCCCTTGCTTTTCCCCTCAGCCTGGGCCCTCCAAGTGTTTTGGACTTCAACTCCCATCATTCCTCACAGCCTCAGGCCCCTTCCTTTTCCCCTCAGCCTGGGCCCTCCAAGTGTTTTGGACTTCAACTCCCATCATTCCTCACAGCCTCAGGCCCCTTCCTTTTCCCCTCAGCCTGGGCCCTCCAAGTGTTTTGGACTTCAACTCCCACCATTCCTCACAGCCTCAGGCCCCTTCCTTTTCCCCAGCCTCAGCCTGGGCCCTCCAAGTGTTTTGGACTTCAACTCCCACCATTCCTCACAGCCTCAGGCCCCTTCTTTTCCCCTCAGCCTGGGCCCTCCAAGTGTTCTTTGGACTTCAACTCCCATCATTCCTCACAGCCTCAGGCCCCTTCCTTTCCCCCCTCAGCCGCTTGGGCCTTCCAGGTGTTTTGGACTTCAACTCCCATCATTCCTCACAGCCTCAGGCCCCTTCCTTTCCCCCTCAGCCGCTTGGGCCTTCCAGGTGTTTTGGACTTCAACTCCCACCATTCCTCACAGCCTCAGGCCCCTTGCTTTTCCCCTCAGCCTGGGCCCTCCAAGTGTTTTGGACTTCAACTCCCACCATTCCTCACAGCCTCAGGCCCCTTCCTTTTCCCCTCAGCCTGGGCCCTTCAAGTGTTTTGGACTTCAACTCCCACCATTCCTCACAGCCTCAGGCCCCTTCCTTTTCCCCTCAGCCTGGGCCCTCCAAGTGTTTTGGACTTCAACTCCCACCATTCCTCACAGCCTCAGGCCCCTTCCTTTTCCCCTCAGCCTGGGCCCTCCAAGTGTTTTGGACTTCAACTCCCACCATTCCTCACAGCCTCAGGCCCCTTCCTTTTCCCCTCAGCCTGGGCCCTCCAAGTGTTTTGGACTTCAACTCCCACCATTCCTCACAGCCTCAGGCCCCTTGCTTTCCCCCTCAGCCTGGGCCCTCCAAGTGTTTTGGACTTCAACTCCCACCATTCCTCACAGCCTCAGGCCCCTTCCTTTTCCCCTCAGCCTGGGCCCTCCAAGTGTTTTGGACTTCAACTCCCATAAGCGGCTGAGGGGAAAAGGAAGAGGCCTGAGGCTGTGAGGAATGGTGGGAGTTGAAGTCCAAAACACCTGGAAGGAGGGCCCAAGTTTGCCCAGGCCTGGCCAAAAGGCTGCCCAGGCGAAGGGGGAGGCCTCCCGCCCGAGGAGGGCCCTCCCAGCCCAGGCCCAGAGAGAGGCCTGCCTTTCCCCCCTGTGTTACCGGAGTGCGGGATCCCGAGGCTGGCGCGGCCCTGCGGCGACGAGGCCGAGTGGGAGAGCGAGTCCACATACTGGTCCAATATGGAAGCCATGGCTGGGGCTTCTCCCGGAGGTGCTCCTGCCGCTCCTCCTCCCGCCAGGCCTGCCCTGCCGGCTTTGCAGAGCCTGCCTCGGCTTTCCCTTCCCTCCACAAACCCCCGAAGAGGCAGGCAGGCAGGCCTCAGCGAGCAGCCAACTCCCACCACCCGGGAGAAGCACTTCCTGCTTCCTGCTTGATATCCGGACCATAGAGATAGTCCAAATAGGGAACGTCCAAAATAGATAGAATCTAACCCAGTGGTTCTCAACCTGGGGGTCGGGACCCCTGGGGGGTCACTAGAGGGTGTCAGAGGGGTCACCAAAGACCATCAGAAAACACTATTTTCTGTTGGTAATGGGGTTTCCTTGTGGGAAGTTTGGCCCAGTTCTACCATTGGTGGGGTTCAGAATGCTCTTTGATTGTAGGTGAACTATAAATCCCAGCAATTACAACTCCCAGATGTCAAGATCTATTTTCCCTAAATGCCACCAGTGTCCACATTTGAGCATATTGAGTATTCGTGCCAAGTTTGGTCCAGATCCATCATTGTTTGAGTCCACAGAGCTCTCTGGAGGTAAGTGAACTACAACTCCCAAACTCAGGTCACTGCCCACCAAAGCCTTCCAGTATTTTCTGTTGGTCATGGGAGTTGCATGTGCCAAGTTTGGTTCAATTCCATCATTGGTGGAGTTCAGAATGCTCCTTGATTGTAGGTGGACTTTAAATCTCAGCAACTACAACTCCCAGATGTCAAGATCTATTTTCCCTAAATGCCACCAGTGTCCACATTTGAGCATATTGAGTATTCGTGCCAAGTTTGGTCCAGATCCATCATTGTTTGAGTCCACAGAGCTCTCTGGAGTAAGTGAACTACAACTCCCAAACTCAGGTCACTGCCCACCAAAGCCTTCCAGTATTTTCTGTTGGTCATGGGAGTTGCATGTGCCAAGTTTGGTTCAATTCCATCATTGGTGGAGTTCAGAATGCTCCTTGATTGTAGGTGGACTTTAAATCTCAGCAACTACAACTCCCAGATGTCAAGATCTATTTTCCCTAAATGCCACCAGTGTCCACATTTGAGCATATTGAGTATTCGTGCCAAGTTTGGTCCAGATCCATCATTGTTTGAGTCCACAGAGCTCTCTGGAGGTAAGTGAACTACAACTCCCAAACTCAGGTCACTGCCCACCAAAGCCTTCCAGTATTTTCTGTTGGTCATGGGAGTTGCATGTGCCAAGTTTGGTTCAATTCCATCATTGGTGGAGTTCAGAATGCTCCTTGATTGTAGGTGGACTTTAAATCTCAGCAACTACAACTCCCAGATGTCAAGATCTATTTTCCCTAAATGCCACCAGTGTCCACATTTGAGCATATTGAGTATTCGTGCCAAGTTTGGTCCAGATCCATCATTGTTTGAGTCCACAGAGCTCTCTGGAGGTAAGTGAACTACAACTCCCAAACTCAGGTCACTGCCCACCAAAGCCTTCCAGTATTTTCTGTTGGTCATGGGAGTTGCATGTGCCAAGTTTGGTTCAATTCCATCATTGGTGGAGTTCAGAATGCTCCTTGATTGTAGGTGAACTTTAAATCCCAGCAACTACAACTCCCAAATGACAAAATCAACCCCCTACCCGACCCCACTAGTATTCAAATTTGGGTGTATTGGGTATTTGTGCCAAATTGGATCCAGTGAATGAAAAGACATCCTGCATAGCAGATATTTACATTACAATTCATAACAGTAGCAAAATTACAGTTATGAAGCAGCAATGAGAATAATGTTATGGTTGGGGGTCACCACAACATGAGGATCTGTATTAAGGGGTCGAGGCATTAGGAAGGTTGAGAAACACTGATCTAACCTGTTTTGCACCTACCGTATATGAAGGTGAACACTGTTAATGGCAAGGCTGATGGATGTCTGGTCTTCCAGATGTTATTCCCCTCATCTCTCAACACTGGCAAGAACTAATGGGAGTTGCAATTTAATGAGTCCTGGTCTCCACTTCTTCCCCACTTTTCGACAAAATGTTGTTTTCATCTGAAGCTTAAAAGAAATGTATTGATAGGAGGAGCCACTCAACAATGGAACTGGTTACCTAGATGGTTATTCATCTAGACCAGTGTTTCCCAACCTTTTTTGAGCCGCGGCACACTTTTTACATTTCCAAAATCCTGGGGCACACCACCAACCAAAATGACACAAAATGACACTCTAACACAGTAATACATATAGTTAATATGTTTTAAAATGTTTTTTTACAGTCAATGTGAAACCTGTTTCGATGAACACAACACAACCTGTGAACCGCTCTGGGCGTAAGAGAGACGGAAGGGCGGATATGTGGCAGCTATTTGCATAAAGTCCTTTGATTGGACAGCCTCGCCACTCCAAAATTCTAAGGCACCAGACAGAGGGCATTGATAGCCACTGATTAGCCAGCAACCCAGAATCCAGGCCTCTACATTCAAACAACAGGATTTCTTCCCACTGAGGGAAAAAAGCCAGCAACCCAGAATCCAGGCCTCTACATTCAAACAACAGGATTTCTTCCCACTGAGGGGAAAAAGCCAGCATCCCAGAATCCAGGCCTCTACATTCAAACAACAGGATTTCTTCCCACTGAGGGAAAAAGCCAGCAACCCAGAATCCAGGCCTCTACATTCAAACAACAGGATTTCTTCCCACTGAGGGAAAAAGCCAGCAACCCAGAATCCAGGCCTCTACATTCAAACAACAGGATTTCTTCCCACTGAGGGGAAAAGCCAGCATCCCAGAATCCAGGCCTCTACATTCAAACAACAGGATTTCTTCCCACTGAGGGGAAAAAGCCAGCAACCCAGAATCCAGGCCTCTACATTCAAACAACAGGATTTCTTCCCACTGAGGGGAAAAAAATGCACCATCAACATTCCTCCCCACTTGGCTCTGTGAAACAAAATGGATTTCTGTATTCTCCTCCCTCAGCTTTTAGAAAACGGCTGCCTGCCATGCACCCTTTAAAGTTACCAATAGCAGGCCATAACATTACAGGCCCCAAAATAGAGTTTAGGGCAGGATGGTCGATTTAATGATGGGATTTGCCCTACAAATCCCTTCTCCCAGATAGGCCCAAAAGAGGCATCCATCTTCCCTCTTCAACACAGTGTCAGAGAAAGGCAGCTTCTGACAGGATCTTTAGAACAGGCACTGTCACAAGGTAAGGCCCTAATTCACACAAAAGACACAAGAGAAAACAATAATTACCTTTATCTAATGCCTTATAAACAAAATATAAATAATTATGGAAAAAAGCCCCTCACCCAGCCTCATTGGACCTTACTGCTAATTCCATGCAGGCCTTTTCCATTTTTTTTTACTCCTTTCTGTTTTACACCGGTATACTTTCACAGGCCAGGGCGGATATGTGGCAGCCACTTTCACAGGCCAGGGCGGATATGTGGCAGCCACTTTCACAGGCCACAGCGACCAGCGTGGGTGATGGACCTGCACCAAACTTGGTATACATAACCCCCTATGACATGACCCACGTATTATGGGATTTGTAGTACTTCCAAGACTTTGGTTCCCACAGACCACTGAGGCCACCAAAAAGGACCAATACAGACCACACTCAGCACACACAGCCCCCATGACCCACTCTACGTCCTGGTGCAGTTCGGAGGAGGGTGGGCCATGGATGATGGGACTTGAAGTGCCTCTACTCACTTCCAAAGTCCGCTGCAACCCTCATCCAATCACTGATCGAGACCAAACTTGCCATATATAACCCCCATGACTGCCTTCACGTCCTGGTGAGGTTTGGGGGAGGACTGACAATGGATGATGGGATTTGTAGTACTTTACACCCCTCTGTTCCCACAGACCACTGTGGCCCCCAACAAACACCGAGAAAGTCCACACTTGGCACACAGAGCCCCAGTGACCCACTCTACATCCTACTGAAGTTTGGAGGGGGACAGAACATAAATGATGGGACTTGCAGTACCTTCCCTCACTTCCCAATTCTGCTACAAACCTAATCCAATGACTGATCAACACCAAATCTGGCACACAGAGCCCTCATGACCCACTCTACAGCCTGGTGCAGTTTACTGTGAGACGGACCACGGATGATGGGACTTGAAGTACCTTCACTCACTTCCGAAAAACAATGCATCCCTCATCCATTCACCAATACAGACCAAACTTAGCACACGGAGCCCCCATGACCCAATCTACATCCTACTACACTTTGGGGGGGACGGGACACACAGAGATGATGGGACTTGCACTACCTTCAGTAATTTCATGATACCACTGCAACTCCCAATAATGATGGATCAAGACTAAACTTGGCACACAGAGCCCCCATGACCCACTCTACATCTTGCTGCACTTCTCAAATGACCCGGGCAGGGCCGGGTCCCCAAGCTAGTAAATAAATAAATATGACTTCCTCTCACATATTTATACATGGCTATCATGTCTTCTCTCAGCCTTCTCTTCTTCAGGCTAAGCATGCCCAGCTCTTCAAGCCGCTCCTCATAAAGCTTGTTCTCCAGGCCTTTGTGAAGTTTCACTCAGGGTTAACTATGGGTTGCTTCCAGTTAACTATGGATGACATGAAGCTGTTATACACAGTTCCTTTGGGGGGGGGGAGGAAGCTCTCAAAAATTCCAGAAAAATGGTATTTTAAAAAAACATTTCCAATCGGAGAGGCTCAATTTGTTTCTTGGAAACCTGTGAGGGGGCTGCTAGGAGGGGGGAGAGTGCCAATTTCCCACGGCACACCTGATGATCGCTTACGGCACACTAGTGTGCCACGGCACACTGGTTGGGAAACTCTGTTCTAGACCAGTGTTTTTCAACCTTTTTTGAGCCGCGGCACACTTTTTACATTTCAAAAATCCTGGGGCACACCACCAACCAAAATGACACAAAATGACACTCTAACACAGTAATACATATAGTTAATATGTTTTTAAATGTATTTATACACTCAGTGTGAAACCTGGGCCTGTTTCGATGAACTCAACATTGATATCCTGGCAGGAATGGCAGAAAGACACAAACTTCCCACACAGAACTCCCATAAGCAAGAGAAAATGCTAGAAGAGTTTGGTGGGCATTGACCTTGAGTTTTGGAGTTGTAGTTCACCTACATCCAGAGAGCACTGTGGACTCAAACAATGTTGGATCAGGACCAAACTTGGCATGGATACTCAATATGCCCAAATATCAATCAATCAATCAAGCTATTTGTATGCCGCTCTTCTCACCCCGAAGGGGACTCAGTGCGGCTCACAATACAATACAATACAAGACAGTGAAGACAGTAAAGCAAAGCTTCCAAAACAAATTTTACAGGGCGAAGACAAGCTTCAAATTGTGTACGAATACACTTAACAATATTCCAAAAGCAGATTATGCAAAAATATACATTCATACAAAAACATAAGTGGGCAATAGGCACAGTACATACAATAATCATAATAAATTAACTATACAGGCAAGTAAATGCATGATATAAAACGAATACACTGAAAAACTATACTAAAACCCACATAATTAATATTGCCAAAGCCAGGAATAATCAACCAGCGCCCTATAAAAATAACCTACACCCCATGCCCTCCTCCCCTAAATAAAAGTCCTCGCCTCCTCCTGCTGTTATTTCCAAAGGGACAACCAGACTGGAATGACATCAGCTGCAGCTGATGGCTGGCGTCCACAGCGGGGAAGAGTGGGGCGATGGCCGGCCCCAGTTAGCTTCTCCTTCCTTCTCCTCGCCTCCCGCTGCTGTTTTTAATATGAACGCAGATGGAGTTCAGGGGAAATAGACCTTGAGATTTGGGAGTTGTAGTTGCTGGGATGTATAGTTCCCCTACAATCAAAGAGCATTCTGAACCCCACCAGTGATAGAACTGGGTCAAACTTCCCACACAGAACCCCCAGGAGGCAAGAGGAGGTCTCTACTTGGAGAAAGGGAGGCGGGCCTTCCCAATGCATGGAGAGGAGAGACCAAGAAGACAACGGGTGGAGAGGGGGGTTGTTTGTAATTTTGTGCCTTTATCGAGGTAGGTTTCTTAGGGTTTTTATACTTCAACACACTAGACTCCCCCTCCCCCCCCTTCCTGGAGGTTCTAATTTCCCACGGCATACCTGATGATCACTCACGGCACACTAGAAACACTGCCTTAGAATAAGGGACGTCCCTTAGAATAAGGGACATATGGCAACCCTAGTGTGAAACCTGGGCCTGTTTCGATGAACACAACAGAGATATCCTGGCACGAATGGCAGAAAGACACAAACTTCCCACACAGAACTCCCATAACCAAGAGAAAATACTATAAGAGTTTGGTGGGCATTGACCTTGGGTTTTGGAGTTGTAGTTCACCTATATCCAGAGAGCACTGTGGACTGAAACAATGTCGGATCAGGACCAAACTTGGCGTGGATACCCAATATGCACAAATGTGAACATAGATGGAGTTTGGGGGAAAGAGACCTTGACATTTGGGAGTTACAGTTTCTGGGATTTATAGTTAACACACAATCAAAGAGCATCCTGAACTCTTGCAACAATGGAATTGAACCAAACTTGGCATATTGAACTCTCATTACCAACAGAAAGTACTGAAAGGGTTTGCTTGGGAATTGACCTTGAGTTTGGAAGTTGTAGTTCACCTACACCCAGAGAGCACTGTGGACTCAAACAATGTTACGTTGTTTGTTTTCTATCCAGAATCACAATGTTGGAAGGAGGCTCAACACTTTGGTCCTTAAAACAGGCATGGGAAAACTGCCCTCTGGGTGCTTTGACTTCAACTCCCACCATTCCTAACAGCCTGAGGCCCTTTCCTGCTTAAGTGGCTGGGGGGAGGAAAAGGGCCTGAGGCTGCTAGGAATGGTGGGAGTTGGAGTCCAAAACACCTGGAAGGACCAAGTTTGCCCATGCCAGCTTTCGACAGAGACCTCTTCCTCCCCCTTCCCCATCGCGCCCTTTCTTCCCCTCTTGCCGAACACTTACTTTTTCTTCTACACTGCCGCTTCTGCCGCCATTTTGATCTGAGGGGGCAGCATGAGCGTGTTCAGGAGGGGAGGGGGGAAGACGTGATCCGTGCGGGCGCTACTGCACAGACTCCCCAGAGCAAAGTGAGGCAAAGTGAGCAGAGCGGGGCTGGGAAGAAGGGAGCCTGAGTGGAGAAGAAAAAGTGTTCAGCAGGAGGGGGAAGAAAGGGTATTGGAGGTTCCAATTTCCCACGGCACACCTGATGATCGCTCATGGCACACTAGTGTGCCACAGCACACTGGTTGGGAAACACTGATCTAGACAATTACCATACCTCTTGGGAAATCTCTAAACTAGGTCTAGACTTTCTGCATCAAGGAAAGGAACTTGGATTAGAAAACCATCAAGGCTTCTCTACCCAAAAGTGCTGGTGCTTCACCAAATGACAAATACCAGGGTTCTATAGCATTGAGCCACAGCAGTTAAAGTGGTGTCAAACTGCATTAATTCTACAGTGCACTGTAGATGCACCATGTCGCAAGAGTCTTCTTTGTGGATTCTTCATTGCAACTTATGTCCACTAGATGGCAACATGGGCCCATCAAGAGTAACAAATACAACAACTAATACAAATTCTCAGAGAGCTACTTGCAAAATAATTTTGCTCCAAGCAAAGTACACCAGCTGTATTTATGTGTCTATGTGTTTATTTATTTGGTAGAGCATTTAAAATACTTTAAATATCTTGCTTAAGATCAGAAAACAACAGCAACAACAACAAGGAGCAGCAGCTTTATTTGTATCCTGCCCCCTCTCCCGGAAGGGGCGGCTTAGACCAAAATAAACAAATACAGTAAATAATATAACACAGACAATAATCACATATCAGTGAAAAACAATTTAAATCATGAGAATCTGGAATATCCCATATTTTCATAGCTGTTTGAGAATTTTCTGTGCTGTTCTTTCATAGCAAAGGCCAGGGGCGGTCTAAGGTAATTTTAAATGGTAAGTGAACATTATTTTGCCCCCCCCCCCAAAAAAAAACATTATTTTGCCCCCCATGTAAAACAAATATACAATTATAATATCACAATACCATTCGTAGTATTATATTGTATCAATGTATATACAATATATTATACCATACTCATACTATATTATATCATAATTATATTATACTACATTACAATATAATTATATTATAATATATTGACATTATAATATAACATTATATTATATTATTATTATAAAATAATAAATAAAATTATTTATTTAAATAAAATTATCCTCTAAATATTTTCATTACTCCTAGAAAACTCAAATAACCCAAAATAAAGTAAAATAAAATATTATATATTACTATTTTGTACAATACCACTATACTGCAATATTGTTTGTAATATTACATGTAATATAAAATATATCATTATTCTATTGTTATATTGTATTTGTATTATATTGTATGACAATATTAAACAGAACTGTATAATAATCAACAAGAAATGCAATGTAAATGCATCAAAATCAGAATATATTACCTATCACCCGACTCATAATTCATAGGAGTCTCCCATAAGTCCAAAATTAGGGTCCCAATGTAAATGTAAATAGAAAAACAGCCAAAATGTTCAAATGAGGTCGAATACAGGCAGCGCGGCCTGGGCAAACTTGGGCCCTCCCTCCCTCCCTCTAGGTGTTTTGGACTCCAACTCTCACAACTCCTCATAGCCTCAGGCCCCTCAGGTCTAGACAGAAATAGAGCCGAAGAAAGGAAGGAGGGAGAGAAGAGGTCACAGGAGGAGGAGGAAAGCCCTTCATGCATTCCTTCACTTACACTTCCTTCACTGATTCTTTTCTTCTTCCCCGCAAACGCGCGCGCGGTGGAGACAAAGGGAGAGGGGAAGCACTCCCTGCCTGCCCGATAGGGAGTGCTTTGCTTACAGGCTTCTGCGCAAGGGAGTTCCTGGGCATGCGCGGAGGTTTTCGCGCATGTGCAGTTGCTCCTGCACTCAACTTCAGCCGGAGCAACTGCGCCTGCGCAAAAACCTCTGCGCATGCCCAGAAGCGGCGTCGGAGCGCACAAGGCCGGGGTCCAAAAGCAGGCAGCTGCGGCGCTGCCTGAGGAACATCGGCAGGGCCAGGATGGCGCCCCATGCGGGCAGGATGGCACCCCCTTCCCAGATGGCCTACCTGTAGGACCGTCCCTGGCAAAGGCAATCCCAGGATGAAATATATTAAAGTAAATCCACAACATATAACGTCAATTATGAATTTAGAATTTCAAAATTGTAATTCAAATACTGAGGCAAGCAGCAAAAATTATACATTGTTCTTTTCAGATATTTCAGATCTGTTTAAATATTTACATTTAAAGTTACTTTCTTTATGTGGCATATACATTAGAATTTGGCTATTACTTGTAATTAGTTATTTGTACGTTCTAATTAAATCTGTAATAAGTTTAAAATTTACTGTTATGAGTATTTGCAACTGAGATCTGTTGCAGATTTAACCAGAACATGTGTGCTGTTTCAATGTTCAAAACAAAAAAGGGATGTTAATTTGAGACAAACCTTGCATATTTCAATAGCATTTTGGACATGATAAATCTCTTAGATAAACTAGCTAATTAGCAAACTTTTCCTCTTATACAACAGTTTATACAGTTCTTCAAAGTGCCATATTGACTTTGTACAATAGATCAAGTGTGGGAATTTGAAATGAGGGAGTTGGCCTTTCTCTCCACCACACACAGAGATGAGCTGTCAGAGTCAATATCTGATGAGTCAGCATTCATGAGCTCTTTCATAAATGAGGTGAAAATTAAGTGTGCCATTGGCAAGGGAAGTGCAAGTCTCATTTCCAGAATTGTCTGTCTCAATGCCATGGGATCCTAAGAGTTGTAGTTTGGCAAGGCACCAGCACTCTTTGGCAGAGAAGACTGACTTTATAAAACTATAACTCCAAGGATTCCATACCTTTGAGCCATGGCAGTTAAAGTGATGTCAAACTGCATTTATCAGACAATCAAGTTTCATGAAATCCACTAACATTATTACCTAATTCACCCTATTCGGACCCCTTCAGATATGTTAAATAGCAAGTCACATAATCCTGTTTGTTGTGGAATTATGTGCATTACATTTTAATGTATTTGGAAAAGATCCTTTTCCTTGATAATAATAATAATAATAGAATAATAATAATGCTTTATTTATCTTCCAACCTTCTCCCCGAGAGGACTCAGAGCAGATTACAGTATACAAGCAGACACAGGCAAACATTCAATCCCTTGATTACAATGGCATACAATGAGACACAAATATACAGATGAAGACAGGCATTACAGGGGGCTAACAAGCCCCTCCCGAAAATTCTCAGGGTGGTCCGCAAAGGCACTGGTACATTATTTAAACTGTTATGTTTATTCATATCATGATCTGATCACCATGCTCATTATATCCCACATTAATGGGGTTATTAGGATAACAATACAAAAGATTTGCTAGGGTAGACCCTCTTCCACCCAGTCTCAGCCACCCCCCCGGAACCAAACTCAGCCCCCTCTCCGAGATGAAGACAAAGACTTCTTTCATTTCCAGCTCTGGAGGCGGTGCTCATCTCCGGCTCTAGGGGAGGTGCTCTTTTTCCATTTCCAAGGTGAAGAGCCTGCATCCGTAGACACCTCCTGGTCGTGTAGCATGGCATGACTGTTTGGAACATCTTTTGCCTTTTCCTGCTGAAGCGGTACCTGTTGATCTACTCACATTTGCATGTTTTCAAACTGCTAGGCTGGCAAGAGCTAGGGCTAACAGTGGGAGCTCACCCCGTTTCGCGGTTTCCAACTGCCAATGTTCAGGTCAGCAGTTCAGCAGCACAAGGGTTTAACCCATTGCACAACCACAGCCCCTGCTGAAGATACTATTCCTTCAGTTAAATAAGCAGAGACAATGGTGAAGCCAGACTTTAAAAGGAAGATTTATATAGTCATTCTACTCAAAATAGGCAGTAAGTTCTTAAGCCTAGTCATTAATCGCTCTCCTCTATGTAGGACAGTGGAGCAACTACCTGCTGCTTAGGACCCCAGGCCGTGTCTGATGTGTTTCTGGTTTTTCTTCTATATAGGCCTTGGGCAATTTCAGACAGGGTTTTTCTCAGGCAGTCATATGCCTTGCTCATGCAGATTAATGAGGCAAATGTCCTTTCTTGTATTTTCCCATCACATCTTTCTTCAATTTCCTTGAAGTGATCTACTGAGGAGGAAAGGATGAAACATCCACACTGAACTATCTTCCACCTGGAAGCTTTCCTTATAACATTTGGAAATGTTACCTTTTGAACTATAACTCACAGAAACCATGAGCCAGCATGGGAAATTATCTATGTTGCAGTTCTCCCAAAAGGAAGGAGAACCAATAGATAACACCATATAACATTTTTTTTCTGTTCCTGGTTTGAAAGTATTATTTACTGTTTAATTGAGCAGTACGTACTTTGAAAGTAGTTGTTATACTCCAGAACAGGGGTGCCCACACTTTTTCAGCACGTGAGCTACTTATAATAAAACCAAGTCAGAAAGATCTACCTACCTCCTCAAGGCTGGAGATGGGTGGGGGTGGGGATGGGGCAGAGCGTGGCCGGGGTCTGCCCCCTCTGGTTTCCGCTCTACCAGCAGCTTCTCCAGGCTTGAAAATGGCAATGCCAAGCCAGTGGTGGCATAGCTAGTACAAGGCTGGCTTGGCATTGCCATCCTCAAGCCTGGAGAAGCTGCTGGGAGAGTGGAAGCCAGAGGGGGGTGGAGCCAGGCCACGCCAAGCCCCGCCCCTCCCCTCTGGCTTTGGAGCTCCCAGCAGCTTCTCCAGGCTTGAGAATGGCAACGCCAAGCCAGCCTTGTGCTAGCTATGCCACCACTGGCTTGGCATTGCCATCCTCAAGCCTGGAGAAGCTGCTGGTAGAGCGGAAGCCAGAGGGGGCGGAGCCAGGCTGCGCCAAGCCCCGCCCCCTCCCCTCTGGCTTTGGAGCTCCCAGCAGCTTCTCCAGGCTTGAGGATGGCAATGCCAAGCCAGTGGTGACATATCTAGCACAAGGCTGGCTTGGCACTGCCATCCTCAAGCCTGGAGAAGCTGCTGGGAGTGCCAAAGCCGGGGAGGGGGCGGGGCTTGGCACAGCCTGGCTCCGCCCCCTCTGAGAAGCGCCCCATCCAGCTGGGATTGACCTCCTTCGGTCCCGGGATCGACTGGTCGATCGCGATCGACTTCCTGGGCAGCCCTGCTCCAGAAAGTTCCTTTTTGTGGCTGCCAAAAACTATGTTGAATTGGTTGAGACTCTATGAGAAATTAATTGGGGAAAAAGTGCTGTAGAATGTCTCACAAAAACAAAGTTTTTTGCAGTTTAGTAAACCTTTTCCATGTTCTTATGGTAGACCCGATTAGGAAATTACATTTATAACACAGGAACAAAAATTGTGTTACATAGTGTAATTGGACTTACCATAATTGAATCATTCTCTGCCATCTTGAAATAGTCATGGTTTCTCCTTCTAATAAGCCTACCTCAAAAAGAAAGCGGAGGATTGGGAGTCCCTAACCTAAAAATATATTTTGAAGCCAATTGTTTGGCCTGGGTTCGGGATTGGTGCAAACTTGAAAATAATAGATTGCTGAATTTGGAGGGATATGATTTGAAGTATGGATTTCACGGGTATCTATTCTACACTAGGATAAAAGTAGACGCAAACTTCAAAAATCATTATGTAAGAGGGGGTCTATTAAAAGTGTGGTTAAAACATTACAAAAAGTTAATCCAAAATATCCTCTATGGCTCTCCCCCGTGGAAGCACATAGAATAAGACAGATGGATGACCAAAATTGGTGGACATACAAAGACCTAACTTATTGGGACGGATCCGGATACACCCTGAAATCCATACAACAGCTGAAGAGTGAGAAGAAGAAAATAGAATGGTTTCCATACCACCAAATTAACCAAAAATTCAAAGAAGACAAAAATACTGGCTTTGATGAAGAACAATCAGAGATGGAAAGAATATTGTTCGGTAAAGATAAAAAAATGGTAGGAAATCTATATAAAATATTACTGAGGCTAGAAACGGATGAAAGCAAATCAAAAGGATATATGAAAGAGTGGTCAAGAAATGTCGGATATAGGATCAAACCAGAAATTTGAAAAGTATATGGGAAAAAAATGCTAATATATTAACATGTTATAACTATAGAGAAAATTGGTTTAAGATAATACACAGGTGGCATCTAACACCAGATAAGATTGCGAAAATGTATAAAAATTCCAGAACAAATTGTTGGAATTGTAACGATAAGCACGGAACATTCTTCCATCTCTGGTGGACTTGCAAAAGGCCAAAAATATTGGACAATGATAGAAAAAGAATTAGAGAAAATATTTAAAAAACAAATTGAACGGAAACCAGATCTGTTTCTTCTTGGAATAGTGGACCAAGACCTCAATCTGAATACAAATGAGAGAAAGATATTTATGCTACTGACAACGGCAGCTAAAACGCTATATGCTAAATACTGGAAAGCGGAGGGACTCCCGACAAGAGAAGAATGGATATTAAGAGTTATGGACACCATTGAAATGGAATGGCTCACAGAAGCCCTCAAAGAGAACAAAGGGGGCAGAACCCAAAAAGAGAAAGGTGACTGGACGTCTGTCCAAGAATATTGTAAGAAGGAATATAATGTAGACCTGACATTAAACTGGAGCTAGTGTAGAGGATGGGGGGAGAAGAATAGACAATATAACCGAATACATGACTAAGGCCAGATGTAGATATAAGATCTCTCTTAACTTACAGATAAGGAATTAACCCTCTGGGGGAAAACCCAAGACGAAGGAAACAAGAAAATGGAAAACAAGCTTCAAAGGTCCACTTCGAAATTTGACACAATTGCCCTACGGATCAAACCTATTCAGTGCACAACTTTAATCTAATCTGTCCCTTTCTTTCTGTATCCCACTGGGGCCATTACATGATGGCCCACAGTTTCACTGTATGTCTTATTTCGCACATTCTGTGTATTTTCTGTTTTTGCTTTTAATTGTCCTGAAAAATCAATAAAGATGATATTTAAAAAAAAAAAAAAAAAAAAAAAAGTTGTTGTTAGATACAACAGAATAAATTTCATGTTACCCTATGTTTCTGGGAAGATAACAGTATCAAAACTAAATAAATTTGGGGGAATTTTATTTTTACAAAAATCTTTTAAGCCCAGCCACTCCCATGGGTTTGTCTGGAGAGGACATGGGAAAGAGCCTTCTTGTTGGCTGCTCCTAGCTTTGGGACTTTCTGCAACAGGAAGCTCAGTTGGCTACCTCTATGTTGTACTCTCATTGACAGCCAAACACTTTTATATTTATATAAGACTGCAGTGAATAACCTCATGGGACATTAACGTTGATTAAATATTGGGTGTGCTGTGGTTTTAACTTTGTTGTTGTTGTTGTGTGCCTTCAAGTTATTTCTGACTTATGGAAACCCTAAGGCAAACCTATAATGAGGTTTTCCTTGGCAAAAATTTGTTCAGAGTGGGTTTACTTTTGTCTTCTTCTGAGGCTGAGAGTGTGTGACTTGTCCAACGTCAATGCCAAGTGGATTTCAAACCTTGGTTTCCAGAGTCATCGTTCAATACTCAAACCATTACACCCCACTGGCTCTCATTAAAGTTTCACTGCGATCCACATGCTTAAGGACCATATATTCTCTGTCAGTTGTGGACTTTTCCTGAGATAAGTTGTACTTTGGTTAGACAAGGGGGCGGGGAGACTATTGTTTGAAAGTTCTTTGTATTCAAGACTAACTGCACCTACAGGTTTCAGATACTAGAAGTCTGAAAATTTATGAGAAAGAAACCGGTGGGTACAGGGGGTGTTATTGTTATCACTAATAATCATTCCGATAAAGAGAATTCCCACAGAGGTGAAGAAGTCAATTCTATTCAACTACTGTCAGAACATTATTACATAGGAGTGTACTAGAAAAAAGACAACTGATTTTTCAAAAGAGATATAAATAAACAATTACATTAACTACAGCCAGGAGTCCCAAAACTCAAGGAGTATTGCAGTTGGGTTGTTAGAATGGTAGCAAAGTGGGCTTGACTTGCCTTTTTATGTGAGCAGGATCTACAACATTGCCACCCCATTAAGCCATTCTCAAATTGCAGGGTACATCAAGTTAGATCAGATGGAGGAATGTCAGCTTGTAGGTAGCCTTCCCCTTCTCCCTCCGTGCTGGAAAAGAGTTTACCAGAAATATTTTCTTCTATTTCTGGAGTTTCTTGAAGCAGCACTGTTTAGGAGAGGGAGTTACCAGGTTGTCCCAAAAGTCCCCAGAACCAAGACTGGAAGTGAATTTGGTCCATTTCCAGATCCTGTACAGCAGGTGCTGAAGGTCAGATTTTGGCTCCCAGAGAATATAAAGCTGCTGATCCCCTGTGTCCAAAGGTATGTGGCTTCTAGGTAGGGTGAACATTAACACCAGACATTCCTGTGACACTTGCTGTTTTCCAGAGTGAAAACTGGAGGAGTTTCCTATATCATTAATGGTTGTTGTTGTTATTCATTCAGTCGCTTCTGACTCTTCTTGACCTCATGGACCAGCCCACACCAGAGCTCCCTGTTGGCTGTCACCACCCCCAACTCTTTCAGAGTCAAATCAGTCACTTCAAGGATACCATCCATCCATCTTGCCCTTGGTCAGCCCCTCTTCCTGTTTCCTTCAATTTTCCCCAGCATCATTGTCTTTGCTAAGCTTTCCTGTATTCTCATGACATGGCCAAAGTACTTCAGCTTTGTCTCTAATATCCTTTCCTCCAATGAGTCGGGCTTTATTTCTTGAATTATGGACTGGTTGGATCTTCTCGCGGACCAAGGCACTCTCAGAACTTTCCTCCAACATTAATGGTTACATATGTTTTAAAAATGTTGTAAAGCAATGCTTTTGGATCGGAAAGATTAACCATTTACAATAAAAGTTGCCCAGGGACGCCCAACTGTATTTACTCTTTCAGTGTCTCCCAATCACAGGATGTCTCAAACCTACGCCCGTTTTTAGACTCTATAAGCTAGTTGGCATTCCCCCCACCCGATGTGCAATGGGAAGTTGCTGTTAACTGTGAGAGAAATAAAGCTGAACACTGTGAAAGCCATCCATTACATGGCTATCAGACTCCTCCCGGTAAACTCGAATCAAGGAAAACCACCACTCCTCCTATTGTTCCCCCAGCAACAGCAAAAACAGCTAAACCAGAAAATCCCAACTGGATGGCCCCCCACGAGGGTCTGCCTCCAGGGGCAAACCAAGAATGGGCAACTTGGAAGTCCTCGAACAGACTCAGAAGTGGAGTTGGCAGATCAAAAGACAATTTTGCAAAATGGCACTACTTAGAGAAGAATCCTCCACCTTGTGTGACTGCAGAGCAGAACAAACATCTGTATGCTTTCCCACAATGCCCTACCTCATGCACAGAGGAAGAATTGCTTAAAGCTACAGACAATGTGGTTGCTGTTGCCTGTTTTTGGTCTGGAATTGTTTAGCTGCTTGTGCTCCCTCTATTTTCTTAGTTTTACACTTGTTTTATCCGTGCAATGCTTTTGACACAAAATAAATGGTTGTGTACAAAAAGGAATCTCAGCAATTATTATCTGTTACCTAGTTGCATGACAAGCAGCTCCTGCTGAAATTTCCTCTTCTATGCAGCTATTAAAAGTATAGAAGCCCTTTTCAGTTTTCACTTTGACAGTCCTAGGGATTGCCAACACACAAGGGCAATTTGGAAGGACCTATGGTTGATACCGGGCCTGGGTGAAACCTAATAATCTTTCTTCTGGTCAGGCATTCTGTGGCTCTGACCCTTTTCTAAAATATTTCCCATGATGTCCTTGAATAGGCATCACTCCCAGGTATTTTGGGAAGTTGAAAGAGAAGCCAGACTTTGAAACCCTATAATGCTTGGAACACTACTATGACAATTAGGGAGGGAAAAGCCCAGTAGGTTGTACTGAAAAGTACCTTAAGCCATAAGCAGGGTGGAGCCATGCTGAAGGAAAGGTCTGTTGAGACAAGGAATACCTTATAAATTCTTGGCACATTCAAGTTCAGTCAAACACTGGCTTTCTCATGGCTTAGGGGTGCCAGACCCCTGCAAAAGTGGAAAATTGTGTTTAAAATCACTTTTCTTAAATTTTCTTCTCTTGAACACCTTTCTAGGGTTCTCTAGCTCCACCAGTGCGACTCTACAGTCAACTTCCACAAGAGGTTGGACAGAAGATTGCATGGAAGGCCTACAAATGCCTAGAGAAGTGCTCTCTTTAGATCAGTGCTGTCCAACTTCTGGCGGGTCCAGGGCCGGATAAGAGGTCACTGATGACCTGCGGGGCTGCTTGGCCCCGCCCCCCAGGCCCCGCCCCCAGGCCCCGCCCCCAGCCCAGGCCCCGCCCCCTCCTAAAGCCACTGAAAAGGAGGAGTAGGTGGCGCCAGCGCGTCACAGGCCTGGCGTGACGCGCTGCTCTTGGCACCGCCTACTCCTCCTTTCAGTGCCCCTCCCTTCCTAGGCCGAGGGAGCCGCCTCAAGGGCAGAAGGCGGCGCAACGGCAGCGCTGTCAGGCCTGGCGTGACGCGCTGCCCTTGGCACCGCCTACTCCTCCTTTTTCGCGCCCCTCCCTTCCCTAGGCCGGGGAGCCGCAAAAGGAGAGGGCGGTGCCAAGAGGGGGGCGCCCGAAAGGAGGAGCTAGCCTCTTCCTCCTCCCTGCCCCGCCTCTCCCCGGCCGCCATTTTTTAAAAAATCGATTTTTAAAAATTTAAAAATGGCGGCTGAGGGCATAGGTGGGGGGGCCGTGTCCAACAGGCTACGGGGCCGGATCTGGCCCCGGGGCCGCCAGTTGGACAGCCCTGCTTTAGATGAATCTCTAGATTCTCCAGGATGACTCTTTGGTCAACTTCCGCTGGACATGGTGCTAGAGGATCTAGAGATTCCTAAATAGAATGTATTAATCAAATCCATAAATAATCAGATCCACCCTGGCCTCACATCAGGAGGCATGGAGATGCACTATCCACAATGCTGCAGCCTCTTTTGAGAAGACACGCCAAATGGGTCTCGAAGAGAAACGACAACGCAGAAAGAACCGCAACTTGGAAACGACATCACCCAAGGAGGCTTTCTGCTGTGCTTTCTGCAACCGAACTTGCCTATCTCAGATTGGCCTTTTTCATCATCAACGTGCTTGTAAAAAGCATGGGATGAGTCCTTCCTAAGAATCTTTGTTCGTGAAGCTATGCCGAGAGAGATGTGGGTTGACTTAGAAAACCTGTAGTGTTGGTGAGATCCAGAGTTGGCTCGATTTCTCCTTTCACTTGTCTTGCAAAGATTAGCTGTGCCTCAGTTTTCTGTGCACAATGTGACTGGAACTTAAGAGCTGTTGGAGTAAGAGCATAAGGAGATAAAATCTATTGTAACATCAATAGATTTTGTTCTTTCTGATATGACCCCAAAGGGGAGGATAATAACGTTTCCAAAAGCTCTCAAAGGGCGTGTGAATGTGTCACTCTCCTAATCCTTTCCCGCTATACTTCCTACATTTGCAGGATCAACTGCACCAATTATTGTGACACTAGGAACTTTCACATTATTCACTTAGGATGCAATCCTATAATCCACTTACCTGGAAGTAAGTCAAATTAGATGGTGATTATATTTATTTATATCCCACTTTCCCACAAAAATTGGGAAAGGGGAAAAAGGTTTAACTAACAAGGATTGGAGGAAAAGAATGTGGGAGTATATGCAAATGGACAAATTAATCAATAATAGAAGGAACAAAAGTAATGAGGAGTTTTTGGAAAAGTAGAAGTTGGCCATAGCATATCTGAGTGGACAGTCAGTGACATAGAGGAGCACCATTAGGAATTTAGAATTAGGTTATGAAGAAGGATAGATAAATTGGCTTAAAGGTTTCATAGTGTTTCAGTGTCAGAAGCCATGGTGAAAAATATGCAGGTGTGGGGAAGAGGTTTTATTTTGTGTGGGATATGGATTTCGATATGGTGAACTCTTATATTAATTAAAAAATGTAAACACCAAAACATGCAAAATAAAAATATTAAAATATAATTAAACTATTTGCAGTATTAAAATTTACACCTGAATAAAATGCAATTGGAAAATATAAAAGCTATTTAAACAGTTAACTTTAAACAATTCTGCCCATTCTTTTAAAACATAACATTTTAAAAGCAGTACTTGTGATGGTGGTGGTGCTTGTGATGATGACAGGACTGAAAGAAAGACCTCACAGCCTGGTCTGGTTAATACAGGGAGCTGAGGCTTGTGAGACCGCCTCAGCCTGAAACAGATATGGCTTTGTAGCTATAACCAGAACTATGAATTGTGCCTGGAAAAAACTGACAGCCAGTGCAGCTGTTGCAACAGGGGTGTAATGTGGTCCCTGTAACATGCTCTACGCAAAAATTTGGTATCTGCAGGATCATCTGAAGTTTCCAAACATACTTCAAAATCAGTCCCATTACAGTAATTCAAACAGGATGTAACTAAGGCATGTACCACCATGTCCAGGTTTGGCAACTCAAAGAACAGTGCACTTGATGCACAAACATTAAAAGTGGGACCATCACAGAAATCTGGACCTCAAAGTTTAAAGCTGAATCCAGGAATATACCCAAACTTGAAATCTTGAGGGAAGTGCATTGGGGGGGGTAGCCCAATCTAACACAGCCTGAATTTCCATTCCCTGGTCTGCTTTCCAACTGACCAGGAGCATCACTGTCTTGTCTGAATTAAGGCTCAATTTGTTTGCCCGGAGGTGCTGTAGTTTTTAACTTCATATTTGTTTAAATGGTGTTTAACTGGAAATTGGCCAGCACACCAATGCCTTTTAAACCAAGAAATAGTTTTCTAAGATCTACGGAGATACTCGCAGGAACACCTCAGCAAGAGAGAGAGTCCAAAAGTGGCAGGCGAAAACCCAGAACCTCAAGCCATGGCTGATATCAAATGGGAGACTCCCCACTGGGCACACAGAAGACTGGGTGACTGGAAGGCACTGAACCAGCTGCGCTCTGGCACCACGAGATGCAAAGCCAATCTTAAGAAATGGGGCCACAAAGTGGAGTCACGATATGCAAGTATGGAGAAGAGCAAACCATAGACCACTTATTACAATGCAGCCTGACCCCTGCCATATGCACAATGGAGGACCTTCTTACAGCAATACCAGTGGCCAGCTACTAGTCAAAGGACATTCCGCATAATGCCAAGTTTTTAAACTCTGTGGGTTTTTTAAAATACATTACAACTGTACCCTCGGTTCGCTTATGATAGAACAAATAAAATAAACAGGGATTTTGTAAAAAATATTGTAAATATTTAATTCTGTTTTAATGTTCGTATATTTGTATATTTTAAATAGTTATGCTGATGCTTTTATGGTAAGCCATTTTGAGTCCCCTTCGGGGGAGATAAATAAATATAACAGCAATAATAAACCGGAGCAGCTTCCTTGGCTTTAGGTGGAAAGGTGTGACAGAGTGTCATCTGCATATAGATGGCACCACACCCTAAAACTCCAGATGACCTCTTCCAGCAGTTCCATGAATATCTTAAATAGCATGGGGAACAAAACAGAGCCCTAATGGCCAATGGTGAAGGTCAAACAGGAATCCCCCAGCAGTACCTTCTGGGTGGGAGCCCCTGGTGGTGCAGTGGGTTAAACCCTTGTGCCGATAGGACTGAAGACCAACCAGTTACAGGTTCAAATCCGGGGAGAGCATGGACGAGCTCCCTCTGTCAGCTCCAGCACCCCATGCGGGGACATGAGAGAAACCTCCCACAAAGGATGGTACAACATCAAAACATCCTGGTGTCCCCTGGGCAACGTCCTTGCAGACGGCTAATTATCTAACACCAGAAGTGACTTGCAGTTTCTCAAGTCACTCCTGACACAACCAAAAAAAAGCCTTCTGGGTTAGTCCCTTCAGGAAGGAACAGAGTCACTGTGAAACAGTGCCTCCAAGTCCATCTCAACGAGGCAGTCCAGAAGGATACCATGGTTGATGGTACCGAAAGCCTCTGAAAGAGCCAGGAGTACCAAGAGGGACATACTCCCCTTCTTCGAAAAAGATTTCATCACTTTCAAAAAGCTGAAACTTGTTTGCTTATCATATGTTTACAGGATATAAGAAATGTGATACACTCACTGTCCTTTCCATTGTCTTTTGTTGCTATGCTTTGCCTGTTGACCAAGTTATCACTTCTGTCACTTTAGAAATACCTGTCAGAAATGGAGTTTGACCCTCTTTGAGTGAAAAGAGTGAAGTTTTGAAATATAATGCTTTGGAGAGGGGCAGGGGGACAAACTTTTGCAGAATTGGTCGGGAAGATAAAAGAGCTGGGAACCCACGCAATGGTGCAAATAGCTATGTAAACATTATTTGCCTGCGGCCCTTCCTTCTTTTCTTGCCTAACACCTTTGTGGCACAATTTCTCATTTTGTGAGGCCACTACTTTTGGGTTTTTTTTTCTTTGGACACTCACCTCTCCATCTGCTAAAATATCTTTTAGGGAGGCGCCGAGTAATATTTTTTCTGGAAAGGGGGCAGTAGGCCAAAAAAGTTTGGGAACCACTGTTCTAAATCAAGGCAGAATATCTGCTTTGAACTGTGTTATCAGAGTCCACACTGCCATATATTCCAGTTCAAAGCAGATATTGTGGGATTTTATTCAGCTGTGTGGAAGGCCCCTGAATCCACACTGAGATAGTGTGGGATTTTCTGCCTTAATATTCTGGGATATAGGGCTGTGTGGAAGGACCCTTGGTTGAATCACTAGAGGGCCTTCCGCACAGCGCTATATCCCAGAATATCAAGGCAGAAAATCCCACATTATCTCAGTGTGGACTCTGATAGCCCAGTTCAAAGCAGATAGTATGGGATTTTCCACCTTGATATTCTGGGATCTAGGGCTGTGTGGAAGGGCCCTTGACTGAAGCACTAGAGGGCCTTCCACACAGCGCTTGTCCACCTCCGAGCCCAAATCAAAGTGCTGGTAGTGACCTATAAAGCTCTATACAGTTCTGGCCCAGCTTACTTGTCCGAACGCATCTGCCTCTACGTCCCATCTCGCAGCCTAAGATCATCTGGGGAGGCCCTGCTCTCGCTCCCACCAGCATTGAAAATACGGTTGGTGGGAACGAGAGATAGGGCCTTCTCGGCGGTGGTCCCTCACCTATGGAACACACTCCCAAACAAGATAAGATTGACTCCATCTCTCCTGGCTTTCAGAAAAAAGTTAAAATCGTGGTTCTGGGACCAGGCCTTTGGGCAGCAGACGTAACTTACACTTTTGGACATTGACTGGATTGGCATAGTGGTAGGTAACACTGTGTTTTGCTTTATGGCTTTAACTACTGTTGCATATACTGATTTTAATGACCATGTAATGGTTTTAATGTTATTTGTGATGTGGATTATATTGTTGTATTGATTATTTTTCTGTATTGTGGTGTAGCGGCCTGTAGTACTGCAGTGTAAGCCATGCTGAGTCCCCCTTCGGGGATGAGAAGCAACAAGGTACAAATACCATATATAAATAAATAAGTATCAAGGCAGACAATCCCACAATATCTGAGTGTGGACTCTGATAGCCCAGTTCAAAGCAGATATTGTGGGATGTTCTGCCTTGATCTTCTGGGATCTAGGACTGTGTGGAAGGGCCCTTGGCTGAAGCACTAGAGGGCCTTCCACACTGCCCTAGATCCCAGAAGATCAAGGCAGAAAATCCCACACTATTTGAGTGTGGACTCTGATAGCCCAGTTCAAAGCAGATATTGTGGGATCTAGGGATCTAGGGCTGTGTGGAAGCAGAGGGCCTTCCACACAGCCCTAGATCCCAGAAGATCAAGGCAGAAAATCCCACACTATCTGAGTGTGGACTCTGATAGCCCAGTTCAAAGCAGATATTGTGGGATTTTCTGCCTTGATCTTCTGGGATCTAGGGCTGTGTGGAAGCAGAGGGATAGTGTGATTTTCACACAGCCCTAGATCCCAGAAGATCAAGGCAGAAAATCCCACACTATCTGAGTGTGGACTCAGATAATCCAGTGCAAAGCAGATATGGTGGGATGTTCTGCCTTGATCTTCTGGGATCCAGGGCTGTGTGGAAGGGCCCTGAGTCCACACTGAGATTGTGTGGGATGTTCTGCCTTGATCTTCTGGGATCCAGGGCTGTGTGGAAGGGCCCTTGGCTGAAGCACTAGAGGGCCTTCCACACAGCGCTGTATCCCAGAATATCAAGGCAGAAAATCCCACACTATCTGAGTGTGGACTCAGATAATCCAGTGCAAAGCAAATATGGTGGGATGTTCTGCCTTGATCTTCTGGGATCCAGGGCTGTGTGGAAGGAAGGGCCCTTGGGTGAAGCCCTTGAGTCAAGTGGCAGGGCGAAGGGCGTTCCCCTGCAAATCCCAGGGCTTGACTTTTTGAAAGCCACGCCCATACAGGTCGGGGAAGGGAAGAAGGCAAAGGTGGGGATCCCGCCCAGGAGTAAAACCACAACTGAAACTTTCCCATTGCTTTGCTCCGGCTCCGCAGCTGAGGGATGCCGTCCCGCGGAAAGCGAAACTCCCGCCGCGCGTGGAAAACCCGCACCGCCCCCCTTTGGGCCCCGGCCTCCCATTCTAGGGGGCTCTGAAAGCTTGCTCTTAAACAAGAACCTAACGCATCCTGTGCTTCAAGGGAGGCAAGTTGGCCAAAGGAGAGGCGCCTACTCCTGGCCGTCCTCGGCCGAGGATGCCTCCGCAGGAGCTGCTGGATTACTCGCCCACTTTGCGGCGGAGGAGGAAGCGGTGCAGCAGCAGCCCGAGCCGGGGCTCCGAGCTGGGCGTCAAGTGCGTCCTCCTGGGCGACGGGGCGGTGGGCAAAACCAGCCTCATCGTCAGCTACACCACCAACGGGTACCCCGACCAGTACCAGCCTACCGCCTTGGACACCTTCTCAGGTAAGGAGTGGCCTGGGCCAACTTGGGCCCTCCCTCCCTCCCTCCAATTGTTTTGGACTTCAACTCCCACCATTCCTATCATCCTCAGGCCCTTTCCTTTGCCCTCTCTACCAGCTCCATAAGACATCTAGAATGGCAGGCACCCCCGGAGGTTGTGAGGTCTGTTTGAAACTAGGCAAGCGGCGTTTATATATTTGTGGAAGGTCCAGGGTCAGAGAAACGGTCAGGGCCAGCCAGCACCTCCCAAGAAAAGATTCCCCCCAAAGCAAGAAGCAGGCAGGCTTTGAAGCTGCAAGGCCATTCGATGCTGATCAAGGTGGCCAGTTGCAACATTCACACCTGCCTCCAACAGACATTCCACAGATATATAAACCTCGCTTGCCTAGCTTCCAACACACCTCACAGCCTCTAACGCCTGGCACAGATGTGGGCAAAACGTCAGGAGAGAATGCTACTAGAACATTGCCATACATCCCAGAAGACTCATCATAAGTCACATTATTATTATTTTCTGCTTTATTTATGTGCTTTATGGGGGAGGGTTCTGAGTAATAGATTTTTAAAAAATAAAAACATATTGATCTATGAAATTAATGAAGTGGGATCGTTGTGGTTGTGTGTTTGTTCAAAGTCTCCATTCAGTTTTGTTCATAAGAGTTTTGCCTTTGCCTTCCTCTGAGGCTGAGAGAGTGTGGGTGCATCTAGCACTAATGCGGTTTGACACTGCTTTACAGTGCGTTCTTTCTACAGCGTACAGTATATTGACTTGCCCAAAGTCACCCAGGTGACACAGTAGGTTAAACCCTTGTCCCGGCAGGACTACTAATCGAAAGGTCGGTGGTTCGAATCTGGGGAGTGGGGTGAGCTCCTGTCTGTCAGCTCCAGCTTCTGACAGGAACATGAGAAAAGCCTCCCACAGGGTAGTAACCCATCCCGGCATTCCCTGGGCAATGTCTTTGCAGACAGCCAATTCTCTCACACCGGAAGCGACTTGCAGTTTCTCAAGTCGCTCCTGACATGAAAAAACTCAGGTGGTTTCCATGGCCGGGTGGGGTGTGAGCATTTGTTCCCAGGTCTCCATCCTGTAGTCTAACATCCAAACACTGGCTCTCATGAGGTTCCAGTGCCATTATTGGAAGTGATGAATAGAATATCAGCTATTTAGCTGAGATGGATGTCAAAGCATCCTGAGTCATTGTGGTTACTTGAAAGTAAGAGCCAACTAATTGCAGTTGGACTTAATTCCAAATAAGGACAGGCAATCTTTCATCTCTCCCCCTCCCCCCCAAACCCTCACTGTCCTAATAAGCAAAGTTAATTAGGTGAAGCTTTCCTCAGCAAGCAGAGAGAAAAAGTCATTTATTGAATTTCCTCCTTTGATATGAGATGTCATAAGTATGATACCACTTCCGATCGAGTAGTACCACTTTGCCACTGGCGCCAACACTAATGAAATAATGGTGCAATCTAGTTCCTCTGGAACTCCCTTCCACTGGAGGTTACTCTAGGTCCCTTCCTGCTTTTATCCCCTCTATGCAAAGATCAATTTGTTCAAGCAGGCACACAGTTACTAGACTGTGTGCTTTATTTCTTTTTTTTTTTAAATGTATGTCTTTTAAATGTGTTGTCAACGGCTTTCAAGGTTGGGAATCCCTGGGTTGCTGTGAGTTTTCCGGGCTGTATGGCCAGGTTCCAGAAGCATTCTCTCCTGACGTTTCGCCTGCATCTCTGGCAGGCATCCTCAGAGGTTGTGAGGTGTGTTAGAAACTAGGCAAGTGAGGTTTATATATCTGGAATGTTCAGGGTCTGTTTGACCCTTGTCTGTTTGAGTCAGGTGTGAATGTTGCAACTGTTCATCTCGATTAGCACTTAATGGCCTTGCAGCTGCAAAGCCTGGCTGCTTCCTGCCTGGGGGAATCCTTTGTTGGGAGCATCCTGACAAATTCCAACAAAGGTACAACAAACTATGGGACACCTTACCTATACTAACACAACCAACACACCAAGCTGTTTTTACGGGGTGCAGTAGCTCCGTATAGTGTGTTCAGGCCCAAAAACCCATTTTGCATTGATTATCGCTTCATCAGGGCGACCATCTAGTATGTAAGGAGTATTGGTGACCACAAGTTTCCAATATAAAGATCTGTAAAAGAGCATAAAATTCCAACGAAGGATCACTCCAGGCAGGAAACAGCCAGGCTTTGCAGCTACAAGGCCATTTAATGCTAATCAAGGTCAAACAGACAAGAGTTTTTCTCCTACTCTGGACATTCCACAGATATGTAAACCTCACTTGCCTAGTTTCCAACAGACCCCTCAACCTCTGAGGATGCCTGCCATAGATGTGGGTGAAACATCAGAAGGGAATGCTTCTGGAACATGGCCATACAGCCCGGAAAACTCACAGCAACCCAGCCTTTTAAATGATGTTATTTTGTCCAGTGTGTGGATTTGTTTTGCAAACTATGTTGTTGAAGTTTTTTAATTGAGAGCTGCCTTGGGTGTCACTGTGAGAGAACGGCAGCATACAAATGAAATAATGAATACATAATAAAAGGAGAAGAGATGAGATCATAGGAGATGATCTCTGTTTCAAATAAATATATTTTGCAATATTTTGCGAGTATAATTTTGACCTTACAGTCAACTTCTGTGGAGGCAACTATTTATTACAGACAACTAGCATTCTGAATCCTATATCTGGGAGATGTTCACTTTGTAAACAAGTAGGAAACTGTTTAATTTTACCTTTTGCACAATCTATTAATTACACAATTATATGTGCCTCTACATGGAAGTAAGCCCTGCTGGTGAAACTAGGGCAGTGGTTCCCAACTTTTTTTTTTGACCAGGGACTGCTTTCCAACATTAGTACCGAAAGGGTTACAAATCGGTTTTTGGTCAACTTTAGATTCACTTTGGTTATTTGTTGTACTGACTTAGAAAACTGCATTGGATAGACCACATCAGCTCTAGTTTCTGATACAGAACATATGCCATCCAGTAGTCTCCATCCGCTCGCCCACAGAAAACCATATTTAGTAATCTAGAGCTGATGTGGTAGTTGTAATCTTCTGTGGGTAGTCACAACCTCTCCCCTCCTGACATCCCCATTTCCTCAGGACTATAAGAGAGTTTTGCGAGACCAGTCGCTCTCATTGCCACATGGTTTCGAGGCAACGGTGTAGTAATGGTGAGGCCACGGACCATATTTTGTTCTTGGGGACCACTGGTGATCCATGGACAACAGGTTGGGAACCACAGAACCAGGCATCCTCAAACTGCGGCCCTCCAGCTGTTTGTTCCTTCAACTCCCAGAATTCTTGACAATTGAACAAGCTTGCTAGGGCTTCTGGGAGTTGGAGGCCCAAACGGCTGAAGGGCCGCAGTTTGAGGATGCCTGCACTCTGAACTAAGGGATCATCTACACTTCCAAATCAATGCATATTGACACCTTTTGAACTGCCATGGCTCACTCTGATGGAATCCAAGGAGTTGTAGTTTGATGAGGCACCATCACTCTTTGGCATAGAAGTCTAAAGTCCTTGTAAAACTACAACTCCTACAATTCCATAGCATTGAGCCATAGTGATGCCAGACTGAATTAAATCTACAGTGCAGATGCATTAGATTCTGATGGTATTTAAAATAGAGAGTTGAAGTGTGTTGCCCTTGAGATGTTGCCAGACTACACCTCTCATCATAGAATATGATGGATGGGTCTGATACAAGTTTGAATTCAACAATATCTTGTTGGCCATAGTCCAGAATCCTTCTTTAAAATATCAATTGGTTGCAGATGATGATGATAGCTTTCATTTTATAACCTGCCTTCATTTTCCCAAAGGGACTCGGGGCGGCTTATGTGGGGACAAGCCTGAACAGCATAATAAAATAAAATAGAGCATAAAAATATAATGGCAGCATAAAACAAAATAAAACAACAACATTATGACAAAATATAAAAGCAAAACATCGACCAAGAATCAATGAGTTCTATAATAACAATCAGTTTCTGGGTACAAGTGGGAGAACTGGTGCAAAGACAATTGTGTGGATAGGGCTGGTGGAAAAAGTGCATCGGTCACATGACAACTGTGAAAATAGAGGGCAGTATGAGAATAGAGCATTATGAATTTAAGTGCAGAACAATAATAAAGTGCATGGACAATATTTTGGATCCAAGCAATTTGGGGGGTTGTCTAGTCCAGGGCTGTCCAACAGGCGGCCCTGGGGCTGTACACGGCCCCCGAGCCCCTTCCCTGCAGCCCCCTAACTTGTTTTAATAAAATACAAATTAAAAATAAAATAAAATAAAAATACCGACTTCCGGGTTTAGGCAAGCATCGCGACATTACGCCAGCCACAGACGGGATTTCGAGGGAGGTCGAAATCCCGTCTGTGGCTGTGTAGTCTCGCGATAGCTGCCGAAATCTCGGGTCCCACGGGATTTGCGGCCGGCCTGGGCGTGCGCCTCCTCTCTCGCGGCTGCTTCCAGGCCAGCCCCCATTCCCTCAGAGAGGGGGAGGAGGGGAGTGAGGCAGGGAAAGCCTATCCTGACTCCGTCCTCTTCCTGTGGAGAGCCCTCGCTTCCCGCCCCGCAGATGGGAGAGCCGCCGCGCCTGGCCTGAGCTTGGCCTCGGCTCCAGCGGGGCTCTTCGGGGACGGCGGCGGCGTTGGCGCTTCGGCCCTGTGGCGGAGGCTCCCGCCTTATGGGTAAGGAAGGGCCTGGCTCGAATAAATCAATCTAAAAACAGTGGGACGTTGGGTGAGGGGGGGAGGGGTCCCTCAGCGGCAGTTTCCTTGGCGATGCTTCCTTCCCCTCCTCTGCGCCCCCTCCCCCTTGTTGTGCTGCCTTCTCCCGCGTGCTGGGCGCAACGTGGCTTCCTCTGCGCCTGCCCCCGCGGCTTGTTTTCCCTTCAGGGAGGGAGGGAGCTCTTTGGGCCTCCTCCACCCGCCTCTGGGAAAGGAGGCCCCATCAAGCCCTGCGACGGCATTGAGGTGTTTGGGGTTTTTTTTTTGGTGTGTCCCAATTTGAGTGTGGACTCAAATAACTCAAAGGTATTAGGAAACATTCCCCCAAATCCACCAGTGTTCCCATTTGGGTATATTGAGTATTCATGCCAAGTTTGGTCCAGATCCATCATTATTTGAGTCCACAGTGCTCTCTGGATGGAGGTGAACTACAACTCCACAACTCAAGGTCAATTGTAAGTAAATTGGAGCCGGGGAGGAGGCGGAGCTGGGGAGGGGGCGGAGCTGGTGGAGGGGCAGGGGCGGAGCCAGGGGAGGGGGCGGAGCCAGGGGCAGAGGCAGACCCTTCGGCCCCCCAGGTGATCAGTGACCAGTATTCCGGCCCTTGGGCCCGTAGAAGTTGGACAGCCCTGGTCTAGTCAAAGGCACAGCGGAATAACCATGTCTTTAAATCTTTGCGATAGATGGACAGGGCGAGTGCTAGCCTAATCTCCTTGGGAAGAGAGTACTAGAGCCCAGGGGGGGCTACCACCGAGAAGGCCCCCCTCTCTCGTCCCCACCAACCATGCCTGAGTTGGGGGTGGGAGCAAGAGAAGAGCCTCCCTGGACGACCTTAGAGATCATGTTGGTTTGTAGGGGAAGATGCGGTCACGAAGAGAGGCAGGTCTCGGTATTAAACTCTGGTGACACTAAACTAATGTTAACAATTGTGAGAAATGTTTTGCAAAGGACTACTTCTCTGGGCACATCTTGAACCTTCAACAAGAGGTTACAAAAGAAACAGGTTTGGTCTTTTACCCGAAACATGGGTGGCAACACTCTCGCTTAGCTAACAATGAAGGCGTCTCAGTCTGCTTGACTGGTTTGGGGTGTTTGCAAGAAGGAAAGTAAAGCAAGGAAATTTACTGCATTTGAACTGCGTTTCCAGTTAATGTTGTGGGAAGAATCAAACAGTTGGGAGATATTTGAAGTAGAGTTAGTAATTCATTCATAACAACGATGCAGACACGCTTGAAAGGTTTCATTATGTCCAGTCTGCCAGATCCATTGGCTTCCCGCACTGCAAGTTTTGTGAGAAGACATTAAATAGAAATACAGGAAGGGCTACTTGCAGCAGCAGCACAATAATGTGACACATATTTGAAGGGAAGCATTGCTTTCCAGATGATGGAACTTTTCAAAAAGATCGTGGTTCTCATTTGTTCCAGTATAAAATACAAGCGTGAGGAGGAAACAAGTAGTCTTGTGGCAACAGTAACAGATTTATTTTATCATGAAATCCTATTCTTTGAAATCTGCTTCCTCTGATACTTTGAGGATGCATTTGAGGAAGCAGGTAGTGATTCATAAAAGGTCATGCTACGACAAAAATCTTACCATAAGTTTCTTTCCCACGTCTTTTTTCACAGGCGATAAGAAATGTCTTACCAGGGCAACTGAATGCATATCTATAGTCTACTTCAAAGGGAGCCCCACTGAATTGAGTAGGGCATGTTCCCAATGAAGTGTATAAAGGATTATTGAAGTTATAGTTACAGCTGTGATAGAATAAGATAGTCCATGAAGAAAGCTGGCCACAAACTTGGGAATTTTGTCAATTTCTCATGATCAGCCAATGTGGTGCAGTAGTTCGAGATTTGGGCTACAACTCAAGGCCAGGGTTTGAATCCTCGCTCAGCCATGCAAATGTACTGGGTGATCTTGGGCATGTCGCACTCTTCCAGTCTCAGAGGGAGACAAAGGCAAACCCTCTTTGAACAAATCTTGCCAAGAAAATCCTGCAGAAACAAGACTTTGATGCCAATCTAACTACCATAGCTCAGTGCTTTGGAATCATGGGAGTTATATGTGTTATTGAAGGCTTTCATGACCAGAATCACTGGGTTGCTGTGAGTTTTCCAGGCTGCATGACCATGTTCCAGAAGCATTATCTCCTGATGTTTCACCCACATCTATGGCAGGCATCCTCAGAGGTTGTGAGGTCTGTTGGAAATGAGGCCAGTGGGGTTAAATATCCGTGGCATGTCCAGGGTGGGAGAAAGAACTCTTGTCTGTTTAAGGCAGGTGTAAATGTTGCAATTGGGTACTTTAATTAGTATTGCATGGCCTTGCAGCTTCAAAGCCTGGCTGCTTCATTTGTTGGAAGGTGTTAGCTGGTCCTGATTGTTTCATGTCTGGAATTCTCTAGTTTTTTAATGTTATTCTTTATTTACTGACTTGATTTTAGAGCTTTTAAATATTGATAGTCAGATTTTGTTCAATTTCACGGTTTCCTCCTTTCTGTTGAAATTGAAGCTGCAAGGCAATTGAATGCTAATCAAGGTGGCCAACTGCAATATTCACACCTGCCTCAAACAGACAAGAGTTCTTTGTCTCACCCTGGGCATTCAACAGATATACTGTATAAACCTCACTTGCCTTGTTTCCAATAGACCTCACAACCTATGAAGATGCTTGCCATAGATGTGGATGAAACATCAGGAGAGAATGCTTCTGGATCATGGCCATACAGCCTGGAAAACTCACAGCAACCCATGGGAGTTATAGTTTGACAGGGTCTTCAGCCTCCTCTGTCAAAGAGTGTTGGTGCTTCATCAAACGACAAACACCAGAATCCCATAGCACTGAGCCGAGTCAAATGAAATGGTATCAGTCTGCATTAATTCTACAGTGTAGATGTGTCCTTCCATCCTGTCCCGTCCCCGCTTAGGCTTTCCTTAAAGTTGCCAGAAAATAAGAATGACTTGAATGCACACAACAACAATGACTATTTTGAAAGAAAACTAAAACATAACATCAGATAATATTGTTGTGGTGGCTATTTAAAATTAGAACAGTGGTTCCTAAGAATGCCTAAACTGCCTTCTGTGTCATTGTGTAGCTACGGTATCCTACAAGTTGATTAATCAAAAAGTTCCCACTTTATAATGATTTCTGTCAGCTTGAATGTAAGTCTAGAGACAGAGGGCTCAGCATGAGATCCAGGTGTGATCGCTTCCCCCCATTATTGCCTGTGAATTGCTTCAGGGCAAAGTGATTACCTTGGGAAGGGGGCAGGATTTAGTGAGTCTCTAATTAGGATGGTGATCCTGAAAGGTGATGGAAGAAGAATTTTGGGAAAGAATTTTAGGGTTTTCTATTTCTGGTTCCCTGATAAAGTTGTTTGTTCCCACGCGAAAGTAGGATTTTAAACATATTTGGGCACCTTCGACATTGTACTAGATGTCATGATGGAACAATGAAGAGAATGTCAGAGAAAGGGTTCTGACGCAGTAGGCTTTTGCTTTCAACATCTTTATAATATCACAGGATTGTCTTCATACCTGTGTGACCAACTAACACAATAACCCTTCAAAATTGCAATCCTGTGGATGCCGACCTTGAAGATTGAGACTGTGGGATTTACTTTTGAAAAAGTGCAGAAATGGAAAGGGTTTGGGGGGAAAGGGAGTTAATTAAGAAAGCAATGGCTGCAGTCTTCTATATACTTGCTTGAGAGTAAGCCACATTACATTTGGAAAGCAATGGAGAATAGATACACCATGATACTATTAAACAAACGACTTGGCATCATTTAAGTGGGCTCTCTAAGCTCCATCCTTCCTGGAAAGACACAGCATTAAAGGAAAAGAGAGGTTCCTCCACCTATTGTTGGGTATAGGCCAGTGGTTCTCAACCTGTGGGTCTCCAGGTGTTTTGGCCTCTCGGCATTACTTCGCAAACGAAGATTCTTAGGAAGAACTCATCCCACGCTTTTTACAAGCGTGTTGATGACTAAAAAGGCCAATCTGGGATAGGCAGGTTCGGTTGCAGAAAGCACAGCAGAAAGTCTCCTTGGGTGATGTTGTTTCCAAGTTGTGGTTCTTTCTGCGTTGTTCTTTCTCTTCATGACCCATTCAGTGTGTCTTCTCGAAAGAGGCTGCAGCATTGTGGATTGTGCATCTCCATGCCTCCTGATGTGAGGCCAGGGTGGACCATTGTTGGTGATCAATCTGGGTGAGCCTGAGATGTTGTTTCAGGGAGTCCCAGAAATCCCAGCCAGTTTACCAGATGTTAGGATTTCTGGGAGTTGAAGGTCAAAACATCTGAGGACACACAGATTGAAATCACTGCCTAGGCAAAACCCAACTGAACTCTCTTCTCAAGACAGCTGGTAGTGGTTCTGATTTTGTCTTCTCCTTTATACCTTTTCTCCCATTTTCTTTTGGAAGCCTCCAAAACCACCATATATCTATTTTGGTATGTTCTTCTGAAATCCATTCATGACTGAAATATCTGGCACAGGTGACATTTGCAAGAGTATTTGGAAGTTGGTCATTTTGGTCTCTTCTGTTTCTATGATTTTATACACACATTAAAAGCATTTTGGGTCAGTTGATCATGATAGGGTAAAAAGAAATTATGTACTAGCAGAAAACAGAACTCTAAATTTGCAGATCCCCCAATTTGTATCTGCCCTCTGCCATGTCCTCACTAGTTGGTGCTTTTTCATTCTCAGCCCACTTTTCATCTGTCACATGAGGTAAATGTCATAATATTGTCCTGCTTTATGGATTACTTTGGTTCCCAACCTTTTTTTGACCAAAGACCACTTTGAACAGGCATCACTCTCCAACATTAGTGCCAAAGGGGTTACAAATCAATTGGTCAACTTTAGATTTGGTTTGGTTATTTGGGGTGCTGATTCAGAAAATTGCATTGGATAGACCCCATAAGAGCTAGTTTTTGATACAGAACATATGCCATTGTCGGCGACAGGGAGTGGCAGGTGGTGTGAAAGGAATGGAAATTAAATAAAAAATTAAGAGGAAAGAGGCTCACAGACCAGATTTTCATCCTCATAGCCCACAGGTTAAGAACCACGGCTTTAAAAGGTTTGAATATGCTGTAGCGGAATAAATAAATTTTTCAGAATCAGTCAGTTGTGAGTTTGGCATCCTGTCAAGCTGTGAGGTTTTAAGAAGTCTTTTCCTTACGTTAAAATCATGCCTAAGAAAATGGGTCTACATTTGAGTGCAGCCACTATCTCAGGCAGTAGATGGTAGGTAGAATTTCCAATTCAGGACTATCCCAGGTCCTCAGATTTCAGGGCCCAAACCCTGAACAGACCTAGGGTGTTGTGATGTCATAGGAGCCTAACCCTGGTGATGTCATCAAGCATGGCCCATTAACCATTAACCACAATTGCTCATAGTCTGCTAGTCAAATCAAGGGCAACATGTAGGAGCAAATGAAGAAAATAGATGTGCACATTTTGAATCACTTATCTGAGATTCTTTGCTCGAGATCTGAGAATGCTAACAGTGGTGATGTGCATGAGGGCAGTGCGGGCACAGTCCTGTACTTGTGCCTTGCAGGTTGCCTTCTCTTTACCTCCTAAACTAATCTGATGACCTCAAATGTGTTGAAAGATGTTGTGTCAAAGTATGACTCAATGTCCAGTCTAGGCAGTTTCACAGGGAGAGGGCAAATTCTGTCCTTCGCCTTTTAGTCAGAAAAACATCAATGGCTGTCCCTGAGCCCAGGTTTTCAAGGTTGTCTTGGTTTGCTTCTCTCCAACACCCACAGCAGATGGCTCATCTTTTTGAGACCATACAAGGCATTATCCTGACCACCAACCAGTGTATTCTGTGATTTTCCTTATCTGAAAAGACATGGCAGCAATAGCTTACTATCTTTTTCTACCTCACAAAATTTGTTCCATCTTCCTGGAACAATCCTTGCAATCTCTTACCTAAAGCTGTGTGTTTGTTTTCAATAGTACTCCAAGGACTTAGGCCAGGATACAATGTGCCTTATCTCATTTCCCCCCTTTCTTCTCCCCAAAGCAACCCTGGTAAATGTTGACTTACCTAAGGCCACCCACTGAGGTTTCGTGGCTAAGCAACCATTTGATCTTTGGTTTTCATATACACACACCCAATGCTATTTAGCATGTCATCAATGCCTCCCACAAATTGGAACATACTATAAGCAGAAACTCTGTAAGGATGTGAACATTGTTCCCCCCTTTCTAGATCCAACTGAATAAAAACAGAAAATTCTGCAATTATCTTCTGATTCCTGAACAACAAGAAGCCTAAGCTACACACTCAAACTGGAATAGCTCTAAACTTCGATTACTTTTTCTTGTCTAAGACCTCCTTGGAGTTTCCTCTCCCACAGCTGAAATGCCATTTGCTTTCTACTATCCACACATCCTTTTCTTAAGATTGCACTTCAGATATATGGATTTTTCACAGCACATTGGATGAGCAACTTCAGTAGTTCTTCTAGGACCAGAGGCGGCCTCAGCGATTCCGCCATGTAAGCGGTCACAGAGTGCCACCGGCTGGGCGGGCATCACCGGCTGGGAGGCGTCACCGCCACCTCGCTCCGCGCCCCGCCCCAGCCGCCACCGCCGCCGCCAAGACCAGCCAGCCCCACGGGCCGGCTGCAACACGCCTCCCGGCACGGACATTTCAGGCCAGAAGCAACTACAGGAGCTACAGCGCCCAAAGTTGCGGGCATGCGCAAATGTCTGCGCATGGGCACTGAGTCCAGAGTGCGCCTGCAGCTTTGGAGCCAGCGCGCAGGCGCGCTCGGGTCGCAGTGCACATGCGCGGACATTCGCGCATGCGCAGAAACGTCTACAGGCGCTACAGCGCCTGTAGTTGCTTCTGGGCATGCGTGAAAATGTCCGTGCTTTGGGAGGCGGGTGCAGCCGGCCCATGGGGCCGGCTGTGTGGTGGCAGCGGCGGCAGCAGCGGCGGCCGGGGGGCGGCAAAATTTTCTTCGCGTACTCTCCCGGAAAAGGTCAGGCCGGCCCTGTCTAGGACAGTGGTTCCCAACCGGTGGTCCATGGCCTCACCGTTACTACACCGTTGCAATGAGCGTGACTAGTCTCCTGAAACCCTCTTATAGTGCCAAGGCTTATTAAATACGTTTTTCTGTGGGCAAACAGATGGCATATCTTCTGTATCAGAAACTTGAGCTGATGTGGTCTATCCAATGCAGTTTTCTGAATCAGTACCACAAATAACCAAAATGAATCTAAAGTTGACCAAAAACCGATTTGTAACCCTTTTGGGACTAATGTTGGAGAGTGGTCCTTGGTCAAAGTGTTGCTGGTCAAATGGTCCCGGCATTATAGAGGACATGAAGAAACTCAGTAGTACCTTTGAGAGTAACTGGGAAGAAGACATTTCTAGCATAAGCTTTCCTGGATTTGTTCCGCTCCTTGAAATACATGGAGTGGAATCTATGAACAGATACACACAATTGGAAACAAAATATTTTACAGAGGACAGTCTTCCATTTGTGAGTCTGTGCGGTCCAAGTTTCGTTTAAAGACAAAGAAGCAATAAAAAAGACAGCAAAGGCCTTGAGTTTGCCCATCAGTGATTATCGCTTGGATTCAGCAAACAAGCATGTTGGTTAGTCACACTATAGATGTATTGTATTCTATTTAAATTCTAATGTGACTTTCAGGTTCTGAACATCATTTTCAGGTTGGCCAAAATTGCAGCAGTGCTGCTTGTTGAGCTCAAGAAAGTCCCCAAAATGTCCCTCAGATCATCACAGCATGCCCACCATGGCATAAGCAATATTTATAATCTATGGTTTGATAATACTGTAAATATTTTTAAATTCATTTATTTACTTTTATACTACCTTTCTCCCAATATAGGGACACAAGATGACAATAAATACGGCACAATTCAAATTAAAACAATGTAAATACATTACAATATTATAAAAGTTAAAAACCAACTAAATCATTTGTGTCGTTAAACCATTAAACATAAAAATATTCAAATGCATTAAAAGTAGGCAGCCACTCCAAAAGCTGTAATCACACCATCAGCCAATAAATAATAATAATAATCTTTATTTATACCCCGCCATCATCTCCCCAAAGGGGACTCGGGGCAGCTAACATGAAGCCAAGCCCAAAATTACAACAAAATAAAATACAAGTACAGCAAAATAAAATACAAAGAAACAAAAAATACCATCAAAATAAATACATAAAATAACAATAAATTAAACAGCTTCAAAATGACATGATACAGAAATGGAACACAGTGGGCGGGCCAAATGTACTAGAAATAAAATTGATAAAACCCTGGAAGAGATATAGTAAGTAGAATGTGTTTCTGAGGGCCGAACAGTAGGGTTAGTCCTTCATTAAGGGCAGGGGGAAAGTGATTCATGAGGATGGAGCTGTAGTTGATACAAACTAAAAATGGAATAGATAATCACTTGCCAAAAGCACATCGGAAGAGCCAGGTTTTTAGGTCTTTCTTAAAAGCTGCCAGAGATGCTTTCATCAGTTGTGTGGGTCATAGAGTAGAAAAGGCTTACAACAGGATGGTCAGCATTTACAGGAAGATTTCTCTGCCTCTCTGCCTGTTTCAGAGAACGTGGTAAGCCACAGCTCCAAGTCTGGACATCGTGGCAGGCCATAGTTCAAACAAACCAGAGTTTGTAAGACAATAACAAACCATAACAGCAGCTTGTTAGGAAAGTCAGGCTCACACCGAATAACAAGTCAGATTTCAACAAATTATGTCATGGCTTGTCATGAGGTCCAGAGTCTGTTTTCTCCACAAAAGGCAAGTTATAAATAAATTAAACCAATGTAGTCTGAATTTTATTTGGGTGTGTTTTGATCAGATAGAAACATGCTAATTAAGGGTGTATCTATACCACAGATTATTATTCTATTGATTTCAAAACTCTTTCATTGTTATCCTAAGGAATTAGATTTGTAGCCTGATGAGAAACTCAACTGCTAGTGAACAATAGTATATTCCCCTAAACTACATTCAAAATTGCACAGGGAAAAGAGGAATTGAGAATTGTTAAGTTGTTGGTTCTGACCTTTAAGGTGGTCAGGGGCCGGCATATCTCAGAGACCGCCTCTCCCCTCTTCGCCGCCAGTGGTCGCCATGACTCCTCCAACTAAACTTACTGTATGTTCCAGGCCCCAGGGAAGTACGTCTCGAGAGCACAAGAGAGCCTTCTCCATCTCCGCCCCTGTCTTGTGGAACTCATTGCCTCCCCACTTGAGGGCCATGCGTGACTTGCGACCCTTTGCTCAGGCACTCAAGACCTGGCCTTTTTAGCAGAGCTTTTAATGTTTAATGCAGTCTATTTGGTATTGTATATTTTTTTTAATGCAATTGTTTTATGTAAATCGCCTGGAGCATTTTAATGGAGGGCGATTAACAAGTGAGAAACTGATGATGATGTACTCTGATCTATGGTGACTATCTCCCAGGGTTTGCTTTTATTTTCTCCCTTCCTTCCTTCCTTCCTTCCTTCCTTCCTTCCTTCCTTCCTTCCTTCCTTTTTGCAAGATTTATTCAGAGAAGGCTTGCCATTGCCCTCCTTTAAGTCAGACAGAGATTTCACTTGACCAAGGTCAACCAACAGATTTCTGTGGCTGAGTGGAGAGTCCAATCCTCATCTTCTAGACTGCTAGTCAAACACTCAAACCACTGCGCTATATATTAGCTGTCCTGATCAATAATTAAAGCAATTTAATTTTGTAGTGTAGACAGGCCCCTGCAGTTTGAAGGGATATATAGCTCCTTACCTACCTTTCCAAACTGTAAATCTCAGGATAGATTAATGACAATTTAAAGTAGCAAGGAATCGACAGAACTATGTAGAATACGCATCCTGATGGAGGTTATGTACATCATGGAAGAAAGCTATCACAAATGGCAAGGGATTAGAGTACAATAATTGGAATATTGTGGTATTTTGTATAGCACTGAGAAACAAATGTAAAGTACTTCCCATGGGTTTATGCTGAGATCAGAGCTACTGATATGTCTGATTGCAAGAGAGTTTTGCTCTTGGGGTCAGTATTATGCATAAATATTGACCGTCACCTACCAAGCTATCCTGTTTAGCCTGTTATACGGAAACTCTTGCAGAGTTTACAAGAGAGGCCAACACAAGGTTGAGACAAGACATGCAGAATTGATGATGAGAGTGAAAACAAACTTCCGCATACTGGAGCATTACAGATTATTGGATGGTCCTATACACATTTAGAGACCCTCAGAAGAAATTGTTTTAGAACCATAACTTTCAGCTTCCACTGGCCATGCTTTTTGGGATATTATTGAAGTGGTAGGTTGGAAGAGGACCCTTTCCAAATGCTGTTATTTCAGGAAGGCTCTTTCCCTTGGCTGCTGTGATTCTTTATTTGATGCCAAACATTTTGTCTATCCATTTAACATCTTTCCCTATTCATTTTCATGCTTTTTTCAGCCGCAGTTCACTTGGGTAAGGACAGGAACATAAGCAAAGGTTAGGTGGTCTTTACTTCTGTAGGATGGAGGGCTTGAATAGTTGTGGGATGAACCTATCATAAGATTTTCTTGAATCTGGCCTTACAACATTAATGTTTTAAAGCGCTGGCTCCCGCTTTCAAGCGTGCGGCTGCCTCCTGCAGAATTCTGGGGCTTGTACGTCGTTTAGGGAAGCCACAGATCTCTTGTGAGAGAGGCGAGACATCTCTGTATCTGGTTTGCAACATAGATTATCCCTATTATTAGGCAGTAGTTGGCTGGTATCACTAGGCAGGAGGAGGGGTTCGTTTTAGTAGTAATCCCATCTAATAGCATTGTCAACTGCTCAGCCTTTCTCTCAGAGGCATGCTTGGTGGAGACACATGAGGGAACTTTTGCGAGGGCCACTCCCAGCTTATTCTATATCATACCAAAAGAAAATAAGTTGGACCCTCTCTACTGTCCTTTTACTATTTTATCCATGCAGGGGTTTGCTTGATTTATGCTCTTAACTGGACAACTGTGGTTCTTTTTGCTGCTGCTGTTATGTGCCTTCAAGTCATCTATGATTTATGACACCCCTACAAGAAGATTTTCTTGTCAAGGTTGAGAACTGCTGCCTTTCTCTAAGGCAGCAGTTCTCAACCTGTTGGTCCCCAAGTGTTTTGCCTTACAACGCCCAGAAATTCCAGTCAGTTTACCAGCTGTTAGGATTTCTGGAAGTGGAAGGCCAAAACATCCAGGGGCCTACAGGTTGAGAACCACTGCTCTAAGGCTTAGATCTGGTCTAGCAGCCAGACCACCTTGTTGTTGTTGTTGTTGTTGATGATGATGATGATGATGATACTGGTGGTGATGTATGCCTTCAAGTCTGACTTATGGCAACCCTAAGGTGAACTTACCATGGAGGTTTCTTGCAAGATTTGTTCAGAGGGGAGTTGCCTTTGCCTTCATCTGAGGCTGAAAGTGTGTAGCTTGCCCAATATCTCATAGGCAGGCATGTAGCCAGGGGGCTAAGGGGCTGTTCTCAGGGTGGTCCGCGAAAAGGCCTTACTTGTACATTATTTAAACTGTTATGTTTATTCATATCATGATCTGATCACCATGCCCATTATATCCCACATTAATGGGGTTATTGGGATAACAATACAAAAGATTTGCTAGGGTAGACCCTCTTCCACCCAGTCTCAGCCCCCGAACCAAACTCAGCCCCCTCCGAAACAAAATCCTGGCACCCTGCTCATAGGTAAAGGTAAAGGTTTTCACCTGACATTAAGTCTAGTCGTGTCTGACTCTGGGGGGGGGGGGGGTGGTACTCATCTCCATTTCTAAACCAAAGTGCTGGTGTTGTCCATAGACATCTGCATAGAGCACCGTTACCTTTCCGGTGGAGCGGTACCTATTGATCTACTCACATTTAAAACACTGGACTGATATTGAAGAACAGGGTTCGAATCTCCTCTTGGCCTTTGAAATCCATTGGGTGTCTTTTGTCAAGTCACACTCTCATTCTCAGAGTAAGGCAAAATCAACCCCCCTTTGAACAAATCTTGCCAAGAAAACTCTGAGATAGGCTCATCTTAAGCTGCAAACAACACAACAGCAGGAATTTTAGAATGGATCTGCACCATCTGAAGTTATTCAAACAGATGTGGATGTTAAAAATAAGCGTGATAAGTGATACACTCTCCTACATGACCATATAAGGGAAACTCTAAGGTGATGTGGAGTGGAGAGGAAGATTAGCATTGGACTTTCCTCATTGACAGCCCTGTTGTGCAATCTGGGAGAAGAAACTCACCACTGCTCTCCAATCACAATGAAGCACCAAGGGATCGTACTTTTCAATCCCCTCCACATAGGATCAGGGGGATTTGTCAGTGGCAATTTAGGAATTCATTTTCTGGTAAAACATCCTCTTTCCCCCCTCCCTCCCATTTCCTTATGCTATGCCATGAATCTTACCAGATTGACAAGTGAGAGATTATATGTAGTCATGGAAGTTTAATAGCCAATTCTCTCCTCTGAGATCTGTTCATTGCTAGATTCAGCAATATTAAAAGCAGATAATGAAAAGGCAGTAGTCAGTTGTTGTGGTGGACTGTTGTTGATTATCATCAGAGTTGGCCTTTTAGGCAAAGTGTTGTCTGGGACCACCTTGAGAGGGGTTCATATCCCAGGATTGCTTTTTGCATCCATGATGCACAGGACTCCATTGGCAGGGCATTCAAGCACCAATAGCCTGCTCAACCACTGAAGAGAACTGTTTTGTTCAGATGGAGAAGCCTCAACAGCAAGGAGAAGACCTCTAGGATACCCTGAGGTTTAGACAAGTGACTGATCGAAATGGGATGGGGGAATAAGGGATCATGAGAGGGAGACTTCAACTAATGTCAGCCCAGACCCCAAACTGCCTTAAAGGGGAATCAAGGTGATTTGTCAGAGGCATATCACTGATATATTTTTTGGGAAATCATCCTCTTGTCACTGTCCAACTTCCTCAAGTTGAGTAATTGAATTTTACCAGCTAGTCTGGTCGTAGAAGCAAAGTATTACCTTCTTGGAGAACTGGAATGGGGTAGCGCTTTGAGCATTGGACGAATACTCTGGACACCAGGATCTGAATCTCTGCTTGGCTATGAACAGTGCTGTCCAACTTCTACGGGGTCCAGGGCCGGATAAAAGGTCACTGATGACCTAGGGGGCCACTCGGCCTCGCCCCCAGGCCCCGCCCCCCACCCCCAGGCCCCGCCCCTCCTAAAACGGCCGAAAACGGGCAGAAGGCGGCGCCAAGAGCAGCGCGTCACAGGCCTGGCGTGACGCACTGCCCCTTGGCACCGCCTACTCCTCCTTTTCGGCGCCCCCCCTCCGCCCTAGGAAGGGAGGGGCGCCGAAAAGGGCAGAAGGCGGCGCCAAGGGCAGCGCGTCACGCCAGGCCTGTGATGCGCTGCTCTTGGCGCCGCCTTCTGCTGCCTTTCGCGGCTCCCCGCCCTAGGTAGGGAGGGGCGCCAAGGAGGAGTAGGCGGTGCAGAGCAGCGTCACGCCAGGCCTGTGACGCGCTGCTCTTGGCGCCGCCTACTCCTCCTTTTGGCACCCCTCCTACCTGGGGCGGAGCCGCGAAAAAGGGCAGGCGGCGCCAGGGGCAGCGCGTCACGCCAGGCCTGTGACGCGCTGCTGTTGGCGCCGCCTTCTGCCCTTCGGCGGCTCCTCCGCCCCAGGTAGGGAGGGGGCACCGAAAAGGAGGAAGAGCTAGCTCTCTTCCTCCTCCCTGCCCCGCCTCCCCCCCCCCCCGGCCCCCCGGCCGCCATTTTTTAAAAAAAATTGATTTTTTTTTCAAATTTAAAAATGGCGGCTGAGGGCATAGGTGGGGCCGTGTCCAACAGGCTATGGGGCCGGATCCGGCCCCGGGGCCGCCAGTTGGACAGCCCTGGCTATGAAAACCCATTGGGTGATTCTTGGGCAAGTCTCATGCTTTCCACCGAGGAGGAAAGCAAAGGCAAAACCACTCTTATTACATCTTGCCAAGAAAAAAAACCTTGATGGGTTCGCCTTAGGGTCAGAAATGACTTGAAGGTCACACAAGAACAATAACCTTTTTCTCACGTCATGTTATTATCATACACCTATCAAATCTTAAAACTTTTAAAGAGGCTTAGCAGACTGATACTTTTGTGGACAATGCCAGGACAAAAGCAGCAAGACTTGTCAAGACTCAGCAGTCAAGTCCTTTTCAAAATTTTTTTGTTTTTGTTTTTGGACAAGCATCGAACTTTTCCTGTGCCTCACATGAAAATCCTGGGGTTACGTTTGTAAAATGACATGTTTAGGTGGGGATCGTAGAAGCTTCCAGAGGCGCACAGCGTACTGCCTATGATCCTGCTGCATCTGCAAGCTAGGTGCTCATGAGAAAAGATGCTGAACGTTTATTGACACATGGGAGAGGTTTCCTGGATTTTAGGCCTGTCAGGAATCATGACCAGTGCTTGCTAGATGTAGCCCCATTCCACTCAATATCCCTTTGGGGGTGTTTGTGAGAATGTGGAGCCTATGAGGTGTTAATAATGTTGATTCTTAGCAGCAGCAATGTAAGAAGAAAAAATCACAAATCACACTTTCTGCATGGCATCTATGATCACAAAATTTCATGACTAATAGAAATACAACTACAAATTAAGCTTTCCTTCTATGGAAATCCCAAATGCTCCAGAATCCAAAATTGTCCACATATGTGGCTGAGACAACGCCACTTTTGCTTTCTGATGGTGTACTCACTCAAACTTACTTTCATGCACAAAATTATTAAAATTGTATATGACCTTCAGGTTAAGACTTGGGTCCCATTTTCAAGATATATCTCATTTTAAATTAATTTTTTTAAAAATCCAAAACATATCTGGTCCCAAGCATTTTGGATAAGGGATACAGAAACTGTTATTTCATTCCCTTGCAAACAAAACATGTATTCAGTTTCCCTTATATAAGGCAATAGGAGCCCATAATTATCCAGACATTTATTCTTTCAGGTTCCCAGACAAAACAGGCTCGTTTCCCCAGTTGTAATGAACTCCTCGTTATTATTTTTAAAGGCTGACCATCCAAACACCAGTTCTTATTGTATAGTCAGGATGTTTTTCTGTTGTCAATGGAGAAAGGCTTTAGGCTAAAATTTGATGGGGAAAGCTTTGTCTGATTTCACTGTATGGTCCTGAGGAAGCGAGTGTTATTTAACCCCATAATTTAAAGTGCTACAAATTCTGAAACCAGTTGTTTTGTCATGCTTCTTAGTCATCCGCTAATGACATAAACCTTGGGAAAGATTAGCCCTTTCTCACTGCAAAATAAAAGATGGTCATACACCCAGTTGAATGAAGGATACAGTGGTAATATCACTAGTTGGTGTTAAGTACCAGCTGTTGTTATCTTTAGGGCAGGATGCTTTCTTTCCTTATTACACATGCATGCTAATTATGCATATTCTCGCAATTTCTATTTAATTACCCACCCTCTCTTTCTGCTTGCTGTATTCTCTCTTCAATAGCCCCAATTTCCAGGAATCTTTAGGAGACCGAATTGCTCACGTCTTCACTCTACTTGCCCAAACAAAGTGGGGTGTTTGATTGCTTTGGCTGCTCTCATCCTCTCCTATTTCTTTGTGTCCCCTCCCATTGATCCTCAACTAGATCCATCCCACCAGCAGACACAATCACAGGTTACTGCTGTTTCTCCTGCTTCAGTCACTGGAGGGGAGATTTCAGCTGAAAATTAAGCAGGAAACCGAGATCAGTGTCACAAGGAAATAGAACCACTGGTTTGGTTAGTTCAGACATGGGCAGATTTCGGCCCTCCGGGTGTTTTGGACTTCAACTCAAACAATTCCCAACAGCTGTTAGGAATTGTGGGAGTTGAAGTCCAAAACACCCGGAGGGCCATGGTTTGCCTATGCCTGGGTTAGTTGGTTGTATTTCTCATCTATAGTCTGAAAGTAACTTTACAAGTTCTGGTTCACATAAAAGAACTTTTCTGCTTTCAAGCTATAATAGTGATAGAGTTTGGTGCAGGGTTATAAATCATGCAATTCTCCAGATTTTGTTGGACTGCGATCCCTAGCCAGCTCTACTCAGCATAGTCATGGTGAGTAATTCTGAGCATTTCAATTAATCACATCTGGAGAGACACATGATTCCCACAACTGATTAAGTTATATTAGTGGAAGAATACCAGCACACTGCGAAAAATATGAACCAAATTTGAAATCCACCAAGGGAGGACATTTAAAATTGCATTTCATGCCAGGTGTCCTCTCAATTACTCATGAGGCAATAGCACTGTTGTACATGTTGCACATCATCGATCATATAGTTTCGCTGTTGGCACTAAACAGGTCTGGATATTTAGAGAACTCTGTGTGTCCACCTTCAAGTCAACTTATGGTGACCCCATTAATTTCATAGGGTTTTCTTAGGCAAGGAACACTCAGAGAGGTTTTGCCAGGTCCTTCTGAAACATAGCATACAACACCTGAGATAGGTTGGCGGTCCGCCGGTCTCCCATTCAATTACTAACTCGAACAGACTGCTTAGCATCCAAGTGCCCTCAGGGTATTTGGGCCATTTACAGATCGGACAGCAAAGGAAGGGAGTCACTGAAAATAAGTCATCTTTCAAACACTTTTGCCTAGGAGATAGTGAATGTATTGTTGAAGGCTTTCATGGCTGGAATCACTGGGTTGTTGTAGGTTTCTCAGGCTTATATGGCCATGTTCTAGAATAGACCTGGGCAAACTTCGGCCCTCCAGGTGTTTTGGACTCCAACTCCCACCATTCCTAACAGCCAGTCATCTGTGAGGAATGTTTGCATTATTTCCATCCAGGTAGAAAAGTTGATGTATTGAATTGCCATAGTTTATTCCTTTTGTGCTTTGAGTTTTCACTTTAAATTATCTTCATTTGTAGTAAGTAAAGTTTATTGATTAGTCCACTGACCATATCAACAGTAAAATACAAAACCAGGAAAATACACAAATGGATACTAATCACTGTCCTTATCTTCATTTGTAGGTCGATTGTGTTTCTATGATTTTTAGCTTTTTATAGTGCCTGACTAACTTTAGAAACTTAAATAATGTGTGTGTGTGTTCGTACATGTGTCTCCATGTGACCATACACTTAGATGCATACGCGCATGTATGCAATCATAGGGAGGAATCCATTGAGTAATAAACTGTTTACTCCTGTATAAATTGTGTTTTTGTTTGTTGGAATCTGCCCTGAGTCGCCTAGAGATAGGGTGGAATACAAATAAAGTTGTTATTATTATAAATATTTTGAGAGATTAATATTTTTCAGCATATCTCTCTCAAAGCTAAGCATTAGTAATGGAAAAGAAATCTCCATTTGAATCATTTTTATTTTATTTTCATAAGAGTTAATATGGGGGGTGGGGGTGGAGAGAAGGCATTAACATAGTTAAAGCAAAAGAGAATTGGCATGTGTACATGGGTCTTTCTTAGGAGGCCATTCTTCCTTCTGATGTGATTCCTGTGAATAATGAACTTGCACTCCTAAATGAACCACTCATTAGATATCTGAGAGGGTTAATTGAGGTCTTCAATATTTGCTAAAGCATAAATGAGTCTGGAAAAGTCACATTTTGGACTACAAATAGTCTAGAACAGGGCTGTCCAACTTCTACGGGCCCAAGGGCTGGAATTCCGGTCACTGATCACCTGGGGGGCCGAAGGGTCTGCCTCCACCCCTGGCTCCGCCCCCACCCCTCCCCAGCTCTGCCCCCTCCGCGGCTCCGCCCCCTCCCCGGCTCCAATTTACTTACAATTGACCTTGAGTTGTGGAGTTGTAGTTCACCTCCATCCAGAGTCACTGTGGACTCAAATAATGATGGATCTGGACCAAACTTGGCATGAATACTCAATATACCCAAATGGGAACACTGGTGGATTTGGGGGAATGTTTCCTAATACCTTTGAGTTATTTGAGTCCACACTCAAATTGGGACACACCAAAAAAACCCCAAATACCTCAATGCCGTCGCAGGGCTTGATGGGGCCTCGTTTCCCAGAGGTGGGTGGAGGAGGCCCAAAGAGCTCCCTCCCTCCCTGAAGGGAAAACAAGCCGCGGGGCAGGCGCAAAGGAAGCCACATTGCGCCCTGCACGCGGGGAAGGCAGCACAACAAGGGGGAGGGGCGCGGAGGAGGGGGAAGGAAGCGCCGCCAAGGAAACCACCGCCGAGGGACCCCTCCCCCCTCACCCAACGTCCCACTGTTTTTAGATTGATTGATTAGAGCCAGGCCCTCCCTTACCCATACTGCGGGAGCCCCGCCACAGGGCCGAAGCGCCAACGCCGTCGCCGTCCCCGAAGAGCCCCGCTAGAGCTGAGGCCAAGCTCACTCCCCTCCTCCCTCTCTCTGAGGGAATGGGGGCTGGCCTGGAAGCAGCCACGAGGGGGGAGGAGGCGCGCGCCCAGGCCGGCCGCAAATCCCGCGGGACCCGAGATTTCGGCAGGTATCACGAGACTACGCAGCCACAGACGGGATTTTGACCTCCCTCGAAATCCCGTCTGTGGTTGGCGTAGTCTCGCGATGCTTGCCTAAACCCGGAAGTAGGTATTTTTTATTTATTTTTATTTTTAATTTTTAATTTGTATTTTATTAAAACAAGTTAGGGGGCCGGAGGGAAGGGGCTCGGGGGCTGTGTACGGCCCCAGGGCCGCCTGTTGGATAGCCCTGGTCTAGAACAGTATTTCCCAACCTTTTTTGAGCCGCGGCACACTTTTTTGCATTTACAAAATCCTGGGGCACACCACCAACCAAAATGACACAAAATGACACTCTAACACAGTAATACATATAGTTAATATGGCTTTAAATGTATTTATACATTCACTGTGAAACCTGGGCCTGTTTCGATGAACACAACATAGATATCCTAGCAGGAATGGCAGAAAGACACAAACTTCCCACACAGAACTTCCATAACCAAGAGAAAATACTATAAGAGTTTGGTGGACATTGACCTTGGGTTTTGGAGTTGTAGTTCACCTATATCCAGAGAGCACTGTGGACTCAAACAATGTTGGATCAGGACCAAACTTGGCATGAATACTCAATATGCCCAAATGTGAACACAGATGGAGTTTGGGGAAAATAGACCTTGACTCTTGGGAGTTACAGTTTTTGGAGGGGGGACCTCGAAAGACCAGGAGTCTCCCTCTCCCCCCCCCCAGGCTTGAATTGGGGTCGTGGGGAGCAGGAGCCTCACTCACCACCTGCGCAGCTCCTCAGGGGTCAGTGGGGTGGCCCGGGTGGGCATCTTGGGGCTGGCGAAGCAGGCAGGAAGAAAGGGGGCGGGGGGCGGGCAGGGAGCCGGAGGGAGGCCGAGAGCGGTTTCGCACGCACCGGGGAGGAGGGGGAGGAGGGGAGCCGGTGCTGGACTGAACCATACAGCATTAGGCCGGGGGGGGGGGGAGAGGCAAGAGGAGATCTCTACTTGGGGAAAGGGAGGCGGGCCTTCCCAATGCATGGAGAGGGAGAGACCAAGTAGACAACGGGTGGGGGGGTGTTGTAATTTTGTGCCTTTATCGAGGTAGGTTTCTTAGGGTTTTTATACTTCAACATACTAGACTCTCCCCCCTCCCCTCCTGGAGGTTCCAATTTCCCAAGGCACACCTGATGATCGCTCACGGCACACTAGTGTGCCCCGGCACACTGGTTGAGAAACACTGGTCTAGAATGCATATTGTTGAAGGCTTTTGTGGCAGGAATCACTGGGGTTTTGTGTGGTTTTCATGCTGTATGGCATGTTCTAGCAGCATTTTCTTCTGACATTTCACCTGTATCTGTGACTGGCATCTTCCAAGGGTCTAGAATTGGTGTGTTCTCCAAAAGTAAGGACCTGGAAAAGATAGTAGGTTTCCTATGATGGAAATATAATTTTTGCTTAGTTGATTATATTGCCTGTGCAATTTATTATTTATTGATAAGATGAATGGTCAGACATAAGTATTCGCTCACAGTAGCTGAAAGCTATTGGCACATGTGAATAGTATGGGTTTATATGAGCTTTGGATCAAGTTTTGGAATGCTACAGTGTCTAGATTCCCTGAGCCAGCCATGCCAACTGTGAATTGCCAGTGTGAATTGCCAGCCAAAAGACAATTTTGCCTTTGTAGTTTCGATTTCCCTCTGAAGTCATTCCAATATATCTCCTTCTCTGTTTCCAAGCATTCTTGCTTTGAGTTAGGGAAGGGATTGTGCTATTTTGTGCCATTCCTTACATACGAAATGTTGTTGTGTAGCTTCAAGTAATTCCTGATTTATGGCAAAATTAAGGCAAAAACCTAGCATTGTGTTTTTTTGGCAAGATTTATTCAGACAGGTGTTGCTTTTGCCTTCCTCTGAGGCTGAGAGTATGCCATGCCCAAAGTTACCCACTGGCTTTCCATGGTTGAGAAGAAATTTGAACTCTGTTCTCCAGAGTAGTAGTCCAGTGTTCAGACCACTGCACCACACTGGCTCTGATATAAAGACAGTGAATGGGAATAATAAATAATAATACATCAGGCAATGACGCATCTCTTTCCTTTCTATTTCCAGTTCAGGTCCTAGTAGATGGTGCTCCCGTCCGTATCCAGTTGTGGGACACAGCAGGACAGGTGAGGCCCAGAGTGTGAAGTTTTTATTCTAATAAGGTGACAAGAAGGATGTTCAGAATTGGAATGGAATATTACTGGCATTCAAACAATTAATGGTAAACAATTATACCCAGCATATTTCAAACACAAACATCCACTCCATAATCTAAGGCAGGTCTTACAAGGCATGTGAGTAATGCCTTGATCATCCTGACAGAGATCAGAAGAGTTGCTTTTAGAACAGTAACCTTCAAAATCTCCAGTCAATGTAACTGTTCTTATTGAGATTAATGCTGGAAGTTGCAGCCTAAAAAGAAATTTCTGAAGCTCAGACCATGGTGAATTCATGCTTCCAGTAACAGTGGAACTGGGCTATATAGCAACAGAAATGAACTGCAGTTTTTACAGCCAGGGTCCTAAAAATGTAAGATATCTCTGATAAATCTTTCTTGGGGAGACAAATGTTTATTTGCCTTTTCTGTATTTTCAAACATGTACAAGCAGTCCCCAAGGTACAAACATCTGAGTTACATAATATTTACAGTTAGAGCAGAGGGAAGTAGAGAGAAGTGGGGGGCTGGTTCATGGTTCCTCAGACTTTTGGGGGGCGAACTATAGTTTGGGGGGGGGGGAATTAAGTGATTCCTATACACATTGCACATATCTTATCTGTAATACAAAAAAAATGAAAGGCAAAACAATATTTTAAATGAAGAACAATTTTCACCAACATAAACTTACCCATCTTTCAATGGGAAGTGTGGGCCTACTTTTGGATGGTGAAATAGTCTAGTTAATTAGGATTGTTGTTGTGTGCCTTCAAGTAATTTCAGACTTAGGGCAAACCTAAGTCTAAAGTTTAGGGCAGGGGCCAGGTAAATGACCTTGGAGGGCCGCATCTGGCCCGCGGGCCTTCGTTTGAGGGACCCCTGTTTTAGAGAATGGGTGAGACAACAGGAAGTGAGAGAAATCTACCCCTCGGAAGGGAAATTCACTCCTGTAGCAGTTATCATGTGGAAAAGGTATCTTCACTGAAGTTTTCTCCCCAATCCTTGTTTCCACAACAAGCCTAATTTTTCAAAATCCAATTATCACAGGGACAGAAAGAGAGGTGAAATCTTCTGAACAGGAGCACAAACAGCAAAAAACCAAACAAAACAAACACACTATAGGGTGTTAACCCTTCTCTATGCTACTCAAAGTTGTATGTGTGTATATGTGTGTACACACACTCAGAATGTACTTGTTCTGAGTTACATATGCATTCAACTTAAGAACAAACCTATAGAACCTGTGTGGGGTCTGGATATGGTCCTAAACCACATTAGAATAAAAAAGAGGTTATATATTGAAAGAGCTGGTTTGCTGTATTTGCTCATGTGGTTGTGTGTTTAATGGGCTTTAAATGTCTCCTTTTCCATTACATCTAACTACGCTATACCTGCTGGGACTCCTTTATTTACACTTGGGATGGTCCAACTCTTTGTCTGTAAACTTGAGAAAGACTGACTGCTTTTAGAGTTTTGGGGAACGGTGAATGAAGCTATATTTTACATGATCTCACAAATTAGATGCATATCTATCCTGAACTCCACTCACGGTGTCTCTCCCTTTTCTTGTACAGGAAGATTTTGACTGCTTGCGCTCCCTCTGTTACCCGGACACGGATGTCTTCCTGGTCTGCTTCAGTGTTGTCAACCCCACATCCTTCCAGAACATTACAGAAAAATGGATTCCCGAAATTCGAACTCACAACCCCCAGACCCCAGTGGTGCTGGTTGGGACACAGGCTGACTTAAGGGATGACGTCAATGTGCTGATCAGTCTGGATCGCTACCATGTAAAGCCTGTGCCACGAACTCAGGCAGAAGGCCTAGCTGAAAAGATCCGAGCTCAGACTTATGTCGAGTGCTCTGCCCTGACTCAAAAGAATTTGAAGGAGGTTTTTGACACAGCAATTGTCAGTGCTGTGGAGCACAAGGCCCAGCAGGAAAAGAAGATGACTGCCAAGGGAATCAAGACACTCTCCAAATGCCGATGGAAGAAATTCTTCTGCTTTGTCTGAAGCTGGCTTGGCCTGGAAGCCAGGCATGGACTTATGGACATCCACTTCTCTCTCAGAGGTGAAGTGATTGACTAACAGCTCCAACAAGGTGATTATTCTAGGTCCAGGTGACCTGGAGTATCATCTCTTACCGGGTTAACATAGGACTTGCCTGGAAGATAGCAAGTAGACTTGTGTAGCATTGAGTTATTTAACCAACTGGGATGGTTTGTCCAGGAGTAAAGACATTTTGCTGCCTGAAGCAGAAAAGACAGTGCTGTCCCCACTCAACATATAGAACTTAATTGGTCTAGCATCTGAATCATCAGTAGGAGATCTTCCCAATCAGACCTGAGAACTAGAGACAAGTTTAAGTGGCACAATGCTGATCAGCTTCCAGAAGAAATAGTGATGCTGCTGCCAAAGCTACCATCTGAGATGAAAGCCAGATTAGTTGCTTCAAGTGGCGTAGTCTAAGGGTAGATGCTCAGGGCAGCTTGGTCATTTTCAAGGCACAGTTAAGGGTAGAACAGTGTTCCCCACAGTAACTAGAATGCAAAAGTAAAATATGATGGGGTAATCTCAAAAGGGGAGAAGCATGTGATGAATGAATAGAAGGTAGGATGGAAATAGAGACGGAAGGAGAGCGAGAGAAAGAGAACTTGGAAATATTTGGAATGATTTCTAGCTGAGGGATTCTGGAAGATGTCATCTGAGGGGGAAATCTTTACCAAGGTCTGAAATGGGGGGAAAATCCAAGTAAGATGGAAGGAGATTGAAAGGGAGGAACAGAGCAATGTTGGGAGGGAGAGCTAATAGTTATGGGGATTGTGGAATGCTAGCAGGCAATGTTTAATGACTAGAAGTGCTTAATGACCTAATCAGTTGATCGTTACCCATATCTCATATTCAAATGAAGGAAGCTGACTTGGGCTTAAGTAAATGGAATTGCTATGGAAATAAAATGTTTTATGTGTTATATAAAACGCACAGAAAGACTGCTTTTATCCCTGCATGAGAGCCATGTATCCAGGAACAGAAGATTTGTGTACTGCAACCATTAGGTAAATATCACAAAAAAAAGCACAGGTCTCACACATGGATCAAGGGGAGAACTTGACTCTTAATTCAAGCCAAGCTGCCTATAAGAAACAAGGACAGTTATAATTCTTCATGCTGTGCTAACAACATGAGAGGGAACAGCATTATTTTAAAAGTGCATATACTGTATTACTCTATTTTTGTATCTTGAGCTCTCTTACAACTTTATTCCAAAACGTTCAAATAAGGTAAGAAGAGAATGTGGGGCCACATGCACAATTTCCCACAAGAGCCCATTCCCAACTTTCAGCATAGGGATTAATGTGAAGTTTTGAATCAGTAAGTCTTAGCTGGGGGGGGGGTTCCATCTATTGTTGGATTTAAGATTTCACAATCATAATAAAATAAACGTACTTTATACCCCGCCACCATCTCCCCAAAGGGAACGTGAGGTGGCTCACAGAAGCAATACAAGTGCTGAGCATAAAATAAACAATACATAGACTATATGTCACTTTAGGCCATGCTATCTGGGACTTCTATGATATGGCACTTGACAACATCTGGAACTCTTCTGCCTTTCACAAACACTGAGGGAGAGTCTAAAAGCAATCTGCTGAATACTCTTAGATGGTTTCTCACAATCTGTAGCTTTGTTCTTGTGGTTTTTGATCAATTGTATTAATTGGGAGACACTCAGAAAATTCTTTCAGATCAATGGTTCCCAACTTTTGGCTTCCAGGTGTTTTGGATTGTAAGCCTCACCAAGCCTGGCCAGTTCTCAAAAATTATGGCATTTGACAGTTCAACGTATCAGGAGGAGCAAGAGTTGAGAAATGCTGTTTTAAATCTTCATATTGAACATGCAAAGGTGGCTAGATTAGGAAGTAGCATGTAATTGAAAATGCTAGTGTCAGAACTGGCATACACATGTTACTTTGACATGTTTGGCATCATGCATACAGAAGACTTAAGTCTCTTGTAATTTTAAAACTGAAACTGTAAGTGGGAATAAAATATGATCCCAGTATCTATGAGGCAAAAGTTCCAAGATACCACCATCACCACTCTGTGGATACCTGAAACTGGGGATAAGAGTGAACCTATAGTTTGACTAAACTTGGGCTACAAGCATATTATAGAATCACACCAAAAACATTGAGGCATCCACAATCACTTCTTAGGGGGATGGAATACTTTTGAAGCATAGGTAAGTAAAACCATGGGTATCAGATTCATGGATAAGGGGGTAATACAGTATTTCAAGATTTGTTACTTAAGACTGGAATCTTGTTGGTAGCGTATGCCAACATAAACTTGAAGACCTTTAAAAACACACACACATACACTGCATGAGAAGAGTTACTTAGTACTTCCTTGTGCAACACCTTTGCCCCAGGTAATTTCTTGGTAGAGTTCCACCATCCTGTCCATTGACTGATCACAGAGATGTGCCTGAATGCTGTCCAGCTACTCTTGCACATGTGGAAAGAAGCCACATCCTTCCCTCTTAACTGCTTATCCCTCTCTTGGTGTGCAAGAACAATCAGATAGTGCCCAAGTTCACCTCTACATCCGGTCAGAGACCAGGAATTTAGAGATGTACCCAGAAACCTCAGAGACATTATACATTCAGAGAAGAAAGGACTGCTTTTATTTCCCCACGTACCATCATAAGTACACTAGTAGAGATTTCAGCCTCTGCTAGGCTTCAGAAAGTATAAACAAGCAGCTGAAATGTGAGCAAATTTGCTATTTAAATGTATTCAAAGCACTGTGTAATATTCTTGGGGCCACTTCACATATGATGACAGAAGCATGATTTCTGTGTAGGAAATCACATCCAAAATAGGTATTGATTGGCATATGTGATAATTATCAGTGTCTTTTCTGCCACACAGACATGTTTGGGAAACTGAGCCATGATATCCAAGCCTTTGTGTGCAATGGTAGGCACACAGTTTTCTGGTTGAAATCATGTGGTTGAAGCATTGTTTCCAAGTTGCACAGCACCGTTTTTCTGTAACATTGGGGGGGGGGGATATGCACGTTGGGTCTATATGCATTTCCATTGAGTACGCATAAAATGTTCTGAAATAGAACATGAGTTGGGGATGAAATCTCAACGGCTGCACCAACAGAATTACACTGCATCCACCACATTTCTCTCTTCTGGTTCTAAGGGATTCATGGGTGATATCCATTCATTGTAGCATTGTGTAGATCTCAATATGGTTTTTCCAGAAAAATAGTACCTCATTCTATTCCCCAGTGTCCTAAAGACTATGTATTTAATCTGTTAAATAAATGAATATGTTCTATCTGGACAGTGATTGTACATTTTTTCATGAATTCAAACACTACAACAAATAGAATAGAGCTATGCAAGACAGCAAAAACTCAAGAGAGATGTACGAGTCACTGAAAGTTTGTGTCTCACAATAGTAAGTAAAACCGAGTGACAAAACAGAATATGGATTTCAACTATCCTGGCTAACTTATGTAGAACAAGGGCCATTTTCACACTGCACAGTTGTAATGCCAAGGCAACATCCTGTAAAGTTGCAGTCTCTAGAAGTGTGACTAGAACTCTAAGCTAGAAACAAAGGTTACAAAGCACTGATTCCAATGACACATCTCTGCCCATTAAAGTGGCAGATAGTCCTACAGTTGTGGAGCATGAAAGCGTAGACTTAATTTTAGCATGTGCTAGTGCTATATAAAGCACTTAAATACACACACACACCCCATATCTTATTTGAAAACAGAAGACAATGTTAGGAGAAGTGAAGACTAAGAGATGGCATGATACGTAAAGGTAAAGGTTTCCCTTGACATCAAGTCTAGTCCTATCCTACTCTGGGGATGGGGAATGCTCATCTCCATTTCTAATCCAAAGAACTGGTGTTCGTAGACACCTCCAAAGTCATGTGGCCAGCATTACTGCATGGAGTGTTGTTACCTTCCTGCTCACACTTGCTTGATTTGCTCACACTTGCATGTTTTCGAACTACTAGGTTGGCTGAAACTGGGCCTAGCAGCAGAAGCTCACCCTGCTCCCCGTATCTGAACCACCAACCTTTTGGTCTGCAATTTCAGCGGCTCAGCGGTTTAACCTGCTGCACCACCAGGAGTTTACACGTGATAGAATGTGTAAATATTTGAAAGAATAACCTATTGATGTAAGTTTGTTTTCTGCTGCACTGGAGACTTGAATACAGAGCAATAGATTCAAATGGCAAGAAAAGAGATTTCACTTAAACATGAGGAAGAACTTATTAATGGTAACAGCTGTCAAGACAATGGCATACCCTGCCTTGGAGTGTGGTGCAGTTCCCTTCTTGAAGAGTTTTTTTTAACAGAAACTGGATGATCACCTGTCAGGAGTGCTTTGATTATTCCGATGTTGCCAGGCGGTTGAAGTGGATGACCCCTGTGGCTTCTTTCAACTCTGTGATTTATGTGGAGATGTGAAGAATTATGAGAGAAATCATAGGAATCGGACAATTACGTCTTACATGGAATCAGACCATTGGTCCATTGAGCCCACTATTGTCTAGTAATTGGCAGCAGCTTTCCAATGAGTTTTTCCAGCCCTGCCTGGAGATGCTATGGCCTAAACCAGAAAACTTCTAAATACAAAGTGCCTATTTAACACATTACAGTCAATAACAGCCAGAAACTTGCATGGTACACCCTAGCGCAGTGTTTTTCAACCTTTTTTGAGCACATTTTTTACATTTACAAAATCCTGGGGCACACCACCAACCAAAATGACACTCTAACACAGTAATACATATAGTTAATATGTTTTGAAATGTATTTATACACTCAGTGTGAAACCTGGGCCTGTTTCGATGAACACAACATAGATATCCTGGCAGGAATGGCAGAAAGACACACACAAAGGTCTTGCTCAACAGCTGGGAGTTATAGTTCACCCGCAATCAAAGAGCACTCTGAACTCCACCAATGATGGAATGGAATCAAACTTCCCACACAGAACTCCCATAACCAAGAGAAAATACTATAAGAGTTTGGTGGACATTGACCTTGAGTTTTGGAGTTGTAGTTCACCTATATCCAGAGAGCACTATGGAGGGGAGGGAGGAAGACGTGGGGCGAGTCTGAGCAGTAGCGCCCGCACGGGTCACGTCTTCGTCTCTCCCCCCTCCCGCAGAAGCGGCAGTGTGAGCAAAGCGAAGCAAAGCAAACAGAGCGAGGCTGGGAAGAAGGGAGCCCGAGTGGAGAAGAAAAGGTGTTCGGCAGGAGGGGGAGGAAAGGGTACTGGTGGTTCCAATTTCCCATGGCACACCTGATGATCGCTCACGGCACACTAGTGTGCCATGGCACACTGGTTGGGAAACACTGCCCTAGCGTATTAGTTCTGTATACAGAACTATGTTACAGTAGACCACTCAACAGAGTAGTGACTCATTGAAGCCTCTAATGACTGATAATAGATAAGCTGACTGATTTGGCTGACTGATAATAGATAAGCAGCATCTGACTATGTTCCTGTAACCAGATGCAAATTGATTACATCATCCACTGAAATCAGTGGAGGTCCTCAGAGGGGCAAATGATGTAATCATTTCAACTCTGACTCTAGTCCCTCTAAAAGAATGGCAATAGATGTATGTGTGTGTTGGGGGGGTGTCATTATGAAAGGAAAAAAGCAAATACTGCCATATGACACTGTATAGCAGTAGTTCCCAGCCTTTTTTTGACCAGGGACCACTCTCTCAACATTAGTACCAAAAGGGTTACAAATCAGTTTTTGGTTAACTTTAGATTTGGTTTGATTATTTGGGGTGTTGATTCAGAAAATTGCATTGGATGGACCACATCAGCTCTTGTTTTTGATATAGAGCAAATGCCAACCAGTAGTCTCCATCTGCTCCCCCACAGAAAACCATATTTAATAATCTAGAGCTGATGTGGTCTATCCAAGGGATCGAGGCTGGTCAGCGAGAGGGAAAGAGTAGCAGGCAGCATGAAAGGAGCGGAAATAAAATAAAATAAATAAAGAGGAAGGAGGCTCGCAGACCAGATTTTCGCCCTCACAGCCCACTGGTGATCTGTGGGCCACAGGTTAAGAACTACTGCTGTATAGGATACGCCAGTCAATACATATGATGTGTTACTTGTGGAAAGTTACAAAGCAGCAATCATTTGTTGTTGTTTTCCAAATCAGTTTTAGCGACATTGTCCCATTCTCAATTTTTCACGTGATGAGTGACATTTTAAAAATTATTATTCTTTTTTTTAAAGGCAGTGATTGTTTTGTGGAGATTTGAGGGCATTCTTGATTTGTACGTCTATGTTTGTAAAATAATAAAGCAGTCCAAAAGCAAAGCACATTCCTTTTATAGCAAGGCTTAACATGTTACTTCATAGTAATGTATTTTGCACCAAGTTTGCTTTCAGTAATTGTAGTTACAGTAGTAGCTTCTATAGTCTACTACTCCTTGGCTTGAATTTAACTTTGATTCATGCATCACCTCCTCTGGCAGTAGATAATAGATGCTCTCTACTATTAAGAGCATTCGTTTAAAAAATCATTATTTCATAGCAACCTTCTGAGACATCAGCGAAGTAGACATATGCTAAGAAGTTTTAATTTGCTGTAACCAATCTGTCACTTGACTTGGCCAAGTTACAACATGTTTTCCTCTTGTTTTCTGAGGACTTTTTTTTAACCAAAAGGAATACACAATGACTCAGATTTCTGGAGAAACTCTGAGTCTGCTGCTTCTCAGGATAATGTGCCATATTAACACAGTTTATCAAAAAAGGTAATTGCTTTGGATTGGATTGTAGGAGTCTATATTGCCATATAATCCATTTCAAAGCATATAATCTGGATTTGATACGGTAGTGTAGACGGGGCCTGAGTCTTCCAGAATAGCCAGTGAGAAAGAAAAGGAACAACTGTGGCTAGAAGTGATGGCAATATAAACTGCAAAAGAACAATTACGGTACTTATTATCACACCAAGCATCTTAATCTTAAAACTGTATTTTCGGTTTAATTTTGTTTGTTTGTTTGAATCTGAATAATCCATATTAGATGTATGTGTTATGGCGCTGTCATGATATATAACCTGATAAGTGGCAATAAAAATAATAATCTTTATTTATACCCTGCCACCATCTCCCCCAACGGGAACTCGGGGCAGTTCGCAGGAGGCCAAGCCCAAACAGAAATTACAATAAAATAGAAACCAAAACAAAAGCAACATCACAGAAACATACATAACATATATGAATGCATGAGCAATATACAAGTACAATATCCGCAGTCACCGCATGTGCAAGATAAAATGTTAAAACTCAGGGTGAGATTAAAAAAGGAGCAGATTATTTGCGAGGGAGAACTCCTATAGACATGAAAACAGGCCTTCATACAAAGGGGGAGGTGTACTCTGGGGACAAGAACGTTGAGGGGAGCAACAGTGTGAGGTTGTGTGGCTACTCTCCGAAGGCGCAACGGAAAAGCCAGGTTTTAAGATTCTTTTTAAAAGTTTCTAAATTGGGGGCTTTCCTAATCTCTCCGGGCAATGACTTCCAGAGTTGGGGGGGGGGGGCAGAGGTGAAGGCTCTCTCCCTTGTACCCACAAGGTGAGCTTGTGAAACTGGCAGGGGCAAACGGAGGGCCTTCCCCTAAGATTGAAGAGCTTGGGCTGGTTCATGGAGAGAGATACGGTCACGAAGGTAGACTGATCCCAAACTGTTTAGGGCTTTATAGGTGATAACCTGCACCTTGAATTGGGACCAGAAAATAAACGGCAGCCAGTGAAGCTCCTTAAACAGGAGGGTTGACCGCTCCCTGTAACTCGCCCCAGTTATTAATTTGGCTGCCGAGCATTGGATGAGTTGTAGTTTCCGGGCTGTCTTCAAGGGTAGTCCCACGTAGAGTGCATTGCAGTAATCCAGTCTAGAGTTAACTAAGGCATGGACCAGCATGATCAAGTCAGACTTCACGAGGTATGGTCACAGTTGGCGCACAAGTTTTAAATATGTGAAGGCCCTCCCAGCCACCCCCGACACCTGTGCATCAAGCTTTAGTGCTGAATCCAGGAGGACCCCCCAAACTGCAGACCTGTGTCTTCAGGGGGAGTGCAACCCCGTCCAGCACAGGTTGCCACCCAATACCCCAGTCAGACAGGCAATTGGCCTGGAGGACCTCTGTCTTGTCAGGATTGATCTTCAGCTTGTTCGTCCTCATCCAGATCGTCACAGCAGCCAGGCACGGGTCCAGTATCTGAGGGGCTTCCTTGGAGTCTGTTGGAAATGACTAGTAGAGTTGGGTGTCATCTGCATAGAGGTGGCACCGCATTCCAAAACTCCTGATGACCTTGCCCAGCGATTTCATGTAGATGTTAAAGTAATGTTTGGGAGGGAGCGAGAGACTCCTGATATATTCAAAAAATACACCAAGAGAGAGAAAAACCTTATAATTATAACATCTCATATAACACTTTTCATATGCAGTTTCTCTTTATAGGATTTATGGCTTTTATGTTGCAAAATGGAGAGCAACAGTTAGGATAGGTTTTGCATATTTGAAATGTGCAAAGCAGTTCACATATATTATCTCTGTATTCCTTACAGGCTAGTTGACCACAATTATCCACAGATTGCAAATAGTAGGATCTGAGACTGGATCTACATACAGCCAAATTAAGCGGTTTGAACTGCATTATATGGTCAATATAGAACCATATAATGCAGTATGAACTGTACTGAACTGCATAATATGGGTCTACACCAGTGGTTCTCAACCTTCCTAATGCCATGACCACTTAATACAGTTCTTCATGTTGTGGTGACACCCAACCGTGAAATTATTTCGTTGCTACTTCATAACTGTAATTTTGCTACTGTTATGAATTGTAATGTAAATATGCAACGAAATAATTTCATTCACTGGACTAAATTTCTCAGATTACCCTTGATCTAGTGGCTTCCTGTCCATCACATTTGCAATGCTTCAAGAGCACTTTAATGGCCATCACTCCATCCTATCACATCTTAGGATATGTAGCTTGACAATGTCCTTAGAAATATTTGATGTTGTTCAGGGAAAGCAGGCCAAAACTTTCTACCAGAGAATTCTAAGTATTGTATTGCACCAAACTACAAATCCCTGGATTGTGTAGGCTGGAGCCATGACATTAAAGTGGTATCAAATAGTGATAACTGTGCTATGTAAATATACACAAACAGTAGTTAGTAAAGTAATCCTTTAATTGTCTCAGATGAAGCTCCTCAACTTTTCTCTGATGCTGCTACCTTATTCTGCTTTTGATCCAAACATGGAATGCATGTACTAAGGATTGGGGTTCCTCTTCCTAACATAAAGTATGGCAAGTCTTGGAAAACTCCCCCAAACATTTCCATCTCCTGCTGCTTTTTGTTCCAGGTCGATTTACAAAGCTTGACATGTTGGTGTTGATCAGCAAAGAGATGTCAGTAGGTAACCTTGAGGAGGCAGAGGGAAATTAACTTCACCATGCTAATTGCAGTGGCCTTTTAGATAAAATGCAAGTATTTGAACAGGGGTGATTCTTTGATTCTCATGAGTTATAGTGTGTATCCTTATGTAGATGAAGAACACCTGTAGGTGCCTCTGTTATTCCCTGTCCCCCCAACCCAAACATCCGCTACCTGGAGTAGTTGCCTCACTTTGCCTAATGATGAGGCCAGCCATGAAGGAAGCAAAGGGAGACTAGAGTTGGTTGGCATTGAATGTTTGCCTGTTTGTGACTGGAATCCACCTTTAGTCCCTATGGGGAGACAGGGCAGAATATAAATAAAGATGGTGATGATGATTATTAGTGGAGCCCCTGGTGGCGCGATGGGTTAAACCCTTATGCCAGCGCAAAAAACACACAGTGCAAAATATATCATATATAACACTAAGGAATGTTTATGTCGGACTAGAGCATCAATATAAAAACACATACAGACCAACCCAAACCGCAGCAATACAGGGTGTGACAGCGAGTCCCAAAGGAAGTTACTCCGGATGAATATCCTGTAACCCCACAGACAGATGTCTGAATCTTCGAGTACGCCAGAGTCACTAGGGTAGTCCACAGGTATGGTAGTTGGGCAACTAGTCCAGATAGAGTCACCAAGGCAAGGACATAAAGGAGCCCGATCCTGCTCCTAATATGAGTGGTAGAAAGAGGCCAACGGGCTGGCGGTGCCGGAGTTAAGGGGGCCACTTCCCCGTTTCGCCCCCGGGTGGGGCTTTCTCAAGGACATATTAGCTGTCGCCGTGGTCCTTGGCTATAGGGGGGAGGGGATACATATTTAGTAAATATACACAAGCGTAAACCCATAAACAATATAACAAATGTTGGTATACATACCAATGATGAAAAGAGGCGAGACATAACCTCACTCAGCAGAGTAAGGTGACCAAAAGGTGAATGTGGATGGAAACACAGGAAATAAGTAGTATAAAGACAGGTGTGTAAGGTTAGTTAATTAGGGATTGCACACTACAAACTTCGTTTAACCCTTTCGGGTATTCTGAGTCCAAACGGAAAATCCAGAACCTTTCGAGTCTCTGGAGATTGTTGTCAAGATCTGTGTGTGGGCGGGGGTCCACTTTGTCTAAAACTCTGATGCGAAGGGATTTAGGGTCATGTTTCATCAGGTGGCAATGAGTATAAAGGGGGAGGTCAGTGTTGCCAGTGTATTAAACCCTTATGCCGGCAGGACTGCTGACCGAAAGGTCGGCGGTTCAAATCCAGGGAGTGGGGTGAGCTCCTATCTGTCAGCTCCAGCTTCCCATGTGGAGGCATGAGAGAAGCCTCCCATAGGATGGTAAAACATCCAGGTGTCTCCTGGGCAACATCCTTGCAGACGGTCAATTCTCTCACACCAGAAGCAACATGCATTTTCTCAAGTCGTTTCTGACACAGAATAATAATAATAATAATAATAACAAATCTGAATTAAGTCTTGAACTCAGCCCTTTAACAACCTTTTCCCTGAATGACACTGAGACAGTCCACAAAGGACAGAGCAATTCATCAAATATCATGAGAGCTCCTCAAGCGACAAGCTCATTCTGTACAATGTACAGCATGGCTCTGATCCTAGGAAGGATAAGATACTTAAGTGGGTTTTTCAAAAAGACCAGCTCATCCTGCTCTCAGGGCCTCTTAAATTAAAAAAAAACCCTGCTTACTCATGCAAACTGTTGGACTCATTCGCACTAGACAAAAGTTCCCAACGCTATGATAAATACTGTATTGTTCTGTCTTTGTGGAGGTCTGTTTTGTAACCAACAGGTGAAGAAAGGGAATTGGGGAGGGGGGAGGAAAGAGAGAGCTATGATTCATTCAGTGCAAGCCTGAGACATGGAGCAGAGCATCAGCCACATCATGTGATGTCAGTTCCCAGGCTGACACCATGCCCTCTTCCTTGTGAGAGCCCCAGTTCTCCCTGTCGAAACTGGTCTAGCCAGTCTCAGAAGAGAAAGATCAGCTGGGAGGCCGTGTCTTCCTTTCTTCTACCAACAACTCCCCAGGAGAGACTGCCTTGTGAACCTGAAGCGCTGCATGTAGTTTTGCCTCTGACTGAGGTGTGTGAAATTTGGCTCCTGAGCAAGTTTCGCCACATGTCACCCAGCCAGGGTTCTCTTTCCCATGAGATAATCCTGGGCGGGGCAGGCAATCTATTAAAATCGAAACACGAGGAAAACGAGTGGCTTCCCAAGGGTTACTGTAAATCTCCCTTGCTTGGTTTTCTCAAGAAGGATGCCAGAAGGGTATGAAACTGCTACCTGTTTTCTGGCACAAAGTGTAAGATTTACAATGGCCTAACACGCAATTATAACAGTAGCAGGATATTGCACAAGGAGGTATCCACTACTCTTTATCCAATAACTTTGTCCTGGATACACAAGGTGAGACAGGGGTTTTTAGATGTCTCTCTGCTGATTATCTGTGGAGTTCACTTGTGGGTAATCTGGCTAATGTATTGTCAAAGGCTTTCATGGCTGGAATCACTGGGTTGTTGTAGGTTTTTTTGGACTGTATGGCCATGTTCTAATCTAGAAGCCTTCTCTCCTGACGTTTCACCTGCAACTATGGCAGGCATCCGCAGAGGTTGTGAGGTCCTCACAACCTCTGTGGATGCCTGCCATAGATGCAGGTGAAACGTCAGGAGAGAATGCTTCTAGAACATGGCCATACAGTCCGAAAAACCTACAACAACCCAATCTGGCTAACTCTGTGCATCTAGAAAGGAAGGTGTTACCCAGGCATGTAGCCGGGGGGAGGGGTGCTTAGGGGGCTTTAGCCCCCCCACGAAATTCTCAGGGTGGTCCGCGAGAAGGCCTTACTGGTACATTATTTAAACTGTTATGTTTATTCATATCATGCTCTGATCACCATGCTCATTATATCCCACATTCATGGGGTTATTGGGATAACAATACAAAAGGTTTGGTAGGGTAGTCCCTCTCTTACTCAGACTCAGCCCCTCCCGAATCAAACTCAGCCCTCCCCGAATCAAAAATCCTGGCTATGGCCCTGGTGTCACCCTCATTCAGATGCATGCATGAAAAAAGGGGGCTTCTTTCTCCTCTTCTTTTCTAGGTGTGCAATGGTAGTTAGACAGGGCCTAGATGCATCCCTGTGCCATTTTGGTTGCTTGTTGGAGGATTGCTGTATCCCAGAGCTGTCCTTGTGAATCTGAGGAACCTACCCCTTATTGGACAGACATCAGGTCAATCACATGTCCTCAAGTGTAT